>CM076572.1:322084628-322669501 GCA_034641835.2 Pinus albicaulis
AGTGGCATCGATGAAGACACAACGCAGTTTTGGAGAGAGATTGATTGTGTGATGGTGGAAACCCTAATGAGTGGGACCCAAGGTGAGAAGGCTCACATATTTTATAAGGAAGAGGATGGAAGCCATATGGGGTTAGCTTATGAATGATATTTTGATATTTTTGTTTAGACTTTTGCTCTCTTCTGTTGTTTAGCTAAGATTGCTGGTGTTGATTAGCACTAAGGGATTGTTGTTTAGGAATTATCTTCTCCCCTTTAAGTAGATCTTGGGAGAGACCTAATATATCATTATAGAAATTCAGAGATTAGGCCTAAAGCTTCATTCTTTTAGCTTCTAATGCGGTTCGCATAATATTGTGTTGTGTTGCAGGGTGTTGCGGTGGAGGGTTGAGAAACCCACTTTCTGGGTTGGTTTTTCATAAGAGGAAGGATTCCTTGTCTTGGGAGATCATTTTGGAGGGTAATTGAGCTCATTTCATATCTTTGGCAGTAGGCAAACATATTTCCATCACCTACAGCGTAATTCCATTATGGAATTGCGTTATTTTTGGAGGGCAGCTTCAGTAGGGGATCTGGTGGTTCTTTTGAGAGTTTTCCTTTTGATTGAAGGGTTCATCCTTTCATGGGGGAGGACCTTTGATCAGATCTCACATCAGATTTACGTTATTTCCCAGCCTTATATACTCATGTGCTTTGGTTTGTCGGTGAGTATTAGGGCTCTTATTTCGAAGATCACCATTTGTATTTGGGTGTATTCCTAGAAACCCTTCTCGGGTTCTCTTGGATTTATTATAAAGGGGACTAGATCTCAGTTTTTTGGGCTATATTGATTAATATAAGATCAGATCTATTTGTGTCTACTATATCTTTGTATAAACCTTCATTATATCTTTGCGTTGTCTCTTTATGCGGTAATTTCATTTTTCAATAGTTTTGGGGTTTCAACATTTTAGGGCTATACTAGGTGTGGGAGGCTTGTTTACCTCACCTAATTTGATTTGTTTCTGATCTACTCTTGGATTTAGATGGTATATTTTTGCAGATCTAAGGGATTCAAGTTTTAATTTTGAGTTTTATTATAGAAAAATATTCCCCTGAAAATGTGTTTTTCATACATGCATTGCTTGAGCATTCCCATTTTGGGATATTACAAATAATAGATTATAGAAAGGATTCCTACCCTTCTATATATTGGAGACAATATCCCTCATAAGAGGAAAAATCAGAAATATATCAATATTGCATTCATTGGTACTTAACTAGGGTCCTGGGTACATGGAATAAGATATTATATGCTTTAATATTGATCAAAGGAAAATGATTAAAGTCATGAAAATTAGTAGAAACTTTTAATTTCCATGTAGCTCTTTTTTGGTCAATTTATGAGCTTTCTTTTCTTATGAAACAATAATGGAGCTAACTTATAGAATTTATTTATGATTCAAGTATTTATGGAAGTGGGTTTTTCTCTCCCATGTCATCATTTATAAAACATATACTATGAAAATATTTTCATTCATAATGATAGCCAAATATCACTCTCAAGCCTATAGGAGAAGAAAAGGATGTGAATATAACTTTCAAAGGGGACATGCTTAGTTGAAAATTTAGTATGAGCTAAGCATAATGCAAGGATCCATTTAAAAATTGATCTACTAGTTGAGAAACAAACCCTTGATGATGATTGTAAGAATGTTTTAAAAACCCCTTCCAATGACTAAAGCCTCTCACGATAGTGAAGGTAATAACAAAAAAAAGAAGCCACTATATGCCATGATAGGTTCTCATTTCAACATCAACATATCTAAAAAAGGTATTTAATACACATGATCATGATTATGAATATACTCTTTTTCTAGCCCTTTTTGCGTTGCAATTACTATCTTGCACTAGTTACTTACTTATATTTTTAGTCACTAATATATGTTCCAAAAGCACAAACAGAAGTTTCATTCCAAGAAACTAATTTCATATGGAAAGAGAATTAGTTGAGCACCCTTGAAGAGTAGAAATTGATGTGTTGATTGCAAATTCATGTAGTGACCAAATGTAGTCAAGCAGATCTCAATTCTACATGTGGTAAATGGGAACTTCTTCCATTTATGACTTTCGTCCTTTGAAGACAATTTTTGGGTTTATTATGATCTGATAAGATACTAATGGTAATTGTTGCATTGTTTAATGATGGCTAAACTAGCCATGGCTTTAAGATGCATATAACTATCATCCAATATTAAATGGGTGGAGTTCTCTAAAAGAATGCCACACATTTTGAATTTATTCGTTAAGTAGTTGATAGTGGCTTTTCTATGTAATGTGGGTGTGAAGGATCTTTCTTGTGTTGTGGTATTCTACGGAAACTAAAATAAGAGGACATTAATAGATTACCTCTCGATGTTGAAGATAGGGTTGTTTTTGCTTGTGGGCTAGAAGGTAAGTTGTATGTCATGGGGAAGCCATTCAAGTTTAACTATTGGGAATTTGAGTTATATCGGATATTTGTGACCCCTAAAAAGCTATATGTGGAAAATAAAATAAAAAAAGTTTTTTTTATGGTTTTGTTTTTACACATGCAACATCTCGCTTGTATGCCTTTACTTGAGTATTCTAAATGGAAAGTTATTTTTTTGTTTTTAATGTCATTTATGTAATTTCAATATGTGCATCTTTAACGTATATGATGTTTGGAGTGGTCCCACACTACCATCAGCCCGGGTACTCAAGCTAAGAGGATCGAGAAAATAGTGTTGGAGAGGATATATAGGGAGGAGACAATAATGTGACCATTAAATAAATATCAATATTAAAAATCATTATTAATAAGGCAATAATAACAATTATTATTATTATTATTATTATTATTTATTTAAAAGCCAATTTAAAAATGATTAAAAAACATAATAATAATAATATAATATGATTATGTATACATAATATTAAGGTCTAGAATGACTAACTAGGAGGGGAGACAAAAATTAAAAATTAAAAAATTAAAAGGGGGTGTGGGAAAGCGAGAGCAGTAGGTGGAAATGAAGAATGTTTAACATAAAAAGTAATAAGATGAAGAATGAAATATTAATAAGAGAAAATCGAAAAAGAATCACCATGCAACATCCTATTATTGAGCTAAGACGATGGATAAGGGGATTTCTAGAGCCATCGAGTTTATATCCATCTTCCCCTATTGACATTGTCATGGTGTTTTTTTATCTATAGGGATTTTCGATTAAGGCAGGGTTGAATAGAGAGGATTCATAGCCAAGATTTTTGTTTGGTCAAGGCGAGAAGGTGCTTAATTTTTGAAGGGAGTGTTCTATTAGGGATAACTTTGATACATATTTATAGGTCGTGTTAGCTATGTGATCCTTAAATTCAACCTTTAAAAATTACAGTAGAAATGACAATAACATGATTATGGGTTGTGAAAATATACATATGAAGAAAAAAAAATTGTTGTTTTTTTCCCACAAAGGTAAGAGCCCCTACATGAGACACTATTTTATGATCCAAAAAGTGGCAAGTCAAATCTATTAGACAACTTTGCATTGGAAGAGGATGGTTAACATGGTTTGAGATGACTATTGACAACATATGCATGTTATAATCCATCAGTTGGGTATTGACAGACGATAAATATTTTTTTGGTTTCGCTATTGAAAGCTAGAGGAAAGTGCATTTTGGACTTTTATGGGCATCATTGATGAATACTTTGATGGATACTATTCAAATAATATGGTGGAAGCCCAAGTTAACCAACTTGTTTTTGAGAGATTGGATTCAAGAATTCTTTCCTAGGTTAGTTACACACTAAGAAAAATTGGGAGTACAAGTGGCATGGGTCAATAGACCATGGCTCCTTCCATTTTATATGAATATTTTGCCTTGAGAAAGTCGCTCAAAATTTGATAGCATCCAGATTTTTTTAATAGCTTTCATGGGGTATTCCTTAGTGAATTAGACTATGTTGCAACGGTTGTAAGAGAAACATTGTCCCATAGTATTAGTTTCCCTCAAAAGATGGTCCAAGAGCCTCATATTTGGAGGAGCTCTAGAGGTATTGCGCATAAGTTGTGAGATGGAAACCATAGAAGGCTCATGCATCATGTGATGTGAGGAAAGCTTCTCGGAGGTAAATTCAATATGGGGAATGTTGATTGAGATGGGAATTTAAAAAATCGAGTTTTTGATTAAAGGATTTCTATAACTTGAGAAATGGATTTGTAGATAATGATAATGTAATTTTTCATTGCAAATATACAATAACGGGTAAATGGTTGAAAAAAAATTATATCAGGACTTTTTGGAGGAGAAAAAAATATTTGAAATTAATGGTAGAGAGATAGACATATACACCCTAAATTCAAGCCTCATTATGGATGTTGAGACCATGATGTTCCTACACTAGTAAAATATTTAAAGATGCGGCTTAACGAAGAAAATCAATGACGACTAAGGTTGGGGAATTTTTAGTCTTGAAGGATATTGTGGTGGTGTCACATGACTTCCTAGTTGATCATATAGGAAAGAATATAATGAGAAATCCTCAAACCCAAATTTGAAGATTTTAACTCTCGTATTTAAAATACTTGTGATGGATTCATCACGTTGAAAATACAAGTAAAGAAAAATCTCTTGTTTAATTTTCCTTGGTCAAACTATATAAATTTTTGAATTTCCATTTCAAAAGATAAATTGGATAAGTTAACTTGAGTGACATGGATTATGTCACCCTATTATATTAGTTAATTTGTGTTGGAATACTTGAGTTTAGTTAGCATAAGCAATTTCTATTTTGTAGCAATACATTCGAGTTAAATTGATTTATTGTCGGTTAAACTAATTATAATTATTAGAGGAACTAGTGGAAGGTCAAATTATGCAGGTGTGACTTCAGTCCATAGTGATGATCCAGTTAACCGATCAAAGAGAATTCCATTTACCCACTAGAGGTTGAGATTCCAAGACATTGTAATATTAGTTGTAGACTATTCCAATGTGTACAGGTGATGCATGTAGTCAAAGGATCATGTTGAATCTTTGATTAAACTGAGAGGGGGGGGGTGAATCAGTTTAATACATGCATTAGCCTTTTAAATTTTCACGAGTTATTAGTTCATGTACTTTATGTGTGAACAATCTTATTTGCAGCCAATATTAATTTATTGTGACACCATACTTAAGTTGAAAGCGACAAAAGCAATTAAAGCTGCGATTGAAATAATCACATCAACACATAAGAAGCACATATAGAGACGACAGATGTAAGTGGAAACCCATAAAGGAGAAAACCACATCTTATTATTTATGTGATGTAAGGCAAACTCCAACTCCCTCTCACGCTTTGTTTATCTGACACCAACCTACGAGGAGGCTCTATCCTCAATTACGCAAGCTACAACTTGCAAGGAAGCACCAACTCCCTTCAATTTTCTCGCGAGCACCAACCTACAGAGGCTCCAACCCTCGGTCCCGTTTCTAGCAAAGCGACTATACAAGCTTCAACTTGATAGGGAAGCTCCAACTTTCCCCTCAATTTAACAAGCTGAATGTTCTTTGATTTACCTCGATATCGGCTACGTTGCGCTAACTTCTCTTTTTCTCTTCTTTTCTTGATCTTCTATCGCTTCACTCTTCACGTCTGCTCTTCTCTTTCTTTTCTCTCACTTTTCCTTGTGCATATCAAATTGATATTATATATAGAGATTCTCACATGGCGTTTGTATTTCTCAAGGAATTTGGAGTGAACGATCATGACTCTTTGGCTTCGTCTTCTTATTCCTTTATCCAACTCAATTTTAAAAATTATAACAATATGTACAAATTTCCCATGCTACGGTAGGATTTTACTTTTTCCTTAGGATACTTGCCTTTTGCATCTACAAACAATAAAAAAAAATTAATTACAACATTTACATTTTTAATTACATATTTCAATTTCACTCGACTTCTTTTTACTGGATTTTTGGCTTTCTTGGATTTGTCTTTTTCTCTCTTTGTTAAGAACATTGCATTGCATACTCTTTGTTCTTGTCATCTGCATATTCCACGTTTTACAGTGCTTATTCACCCTGTCCAACTCATTCCACAGTACATATTTATGTTCACCGAGCTTTCATTTCGCACGCTCTCCTCTTCTTTTCCTTTTCCATACACATTCATCCAACCTTACTCTCCTATTTGTTTTCTCTGTATTACTGGTTCCTTGTTCATTCCAATTATATAATGTGTATATACGGCTCCCTTTTAATCAAAACTAAAATAACTCTCAGCGTTTCATAAACCCTTTGTTTAACGACACCCGGATATATCAGTGCTAACAATCTTTACCATAGATTATCAATGATGATAACCTTTGGTTTAATCAATTCTAGTCTGCCATATATATAAACCCGTGTTCACATATTCCTTTTATTACAGCGTCCTTCAATTATTAACAAATCCTACTGCTAATCGACATTCCTTTATTAACTCGTAATCCTTAGTCAAAGCAGATCCGTCAATGTGGAACTTTGGCTTAGGGACCCACACGTACAACTCATTTTGCCAACGTGGAGCTCAACACTCAACCATTCAGTATGGGCTTTATCATATGATACATATATATATATATATATATATATATATATATATATATCAACCAAATCACAATGCCACGTAATATAAATTGAACCATACAACATATTAATTCAGAGGGCGGTAAGATTCCGAGGGGGTAGCGACTCCGAGCGGATAGCGGAGGGGAGACCCTCGGGAGACATGAGCGTCATCCTCAAATTTGAGCCCATGGTTTCGCTACCGTGTTAAACTATGGTTTTACGCTGACTATACAATCTCCTCGCCCATTAACTTTAGGGTTCGCTACCTCCGGTTCCGTTATTTATTTAATCCGACAGGGTTCATACTCTATATTCCAGTTACGTGTCCATTTGTTATTTATCAAAAGTGTTCACTTTTCAATGTATTTTTTATTATACGACTCAGCTCAATTCAATTTATATATATATATATATATATATATATATATATATATATATAATGCACAATTCTGCCATATCAATCAAATGTCAATTGAGATACAAGTGCTCTTGTTGAATTCGGGAGCGCACGGAATGTTATGTGTAACGTCACTTTGTATAAAAGATTCTGCGCTTTGCCAATATCGTCATCATGATTCTGTCTGCTATTCTTTGAATATATGGCAGTGATAATGCCTCTTTCTTCATTTGCTTCTTTTCTTTGCCTCCATTGTATTTGTTGCCTCCTTTCTGTTTACGCACGAGCTTTGCCTCATTTTCCATCAATGACAACATTTCCAACAGTCTCTGGCATTGATGGAAATCCACTTTCTTCTTGTTTGCTGCTCTTTCCTCCTATTTTTTTGTTCTTCCTCCTCGACATCAATGGAAAAGGGTTGCTTTGCATTTCGTTCCTCTAAGTTACGTTTAGGCCCTCTTTTTGCTAACTTTGTACCATGTTGCTCCCGAGAGTGATGTATTAGACTTATTGAGGGAACACTTTGAGGAGTTATCAAACTTGAATATATATTTTGTCTCCGTCGATATAGTGAGTCGATATATGTTGTATAAAGCTGTGTTTCGTATGTAGTGCACCTGTAATATGTGCTAGATTACGACGACGATGATGCATTTAATCCCTGTGTTAACCATATAATCTGTAGTCTGAGTGCTGCTGCTATATATATATCTGCATATAATCAGTGCTAGATTTCCGATATATGTTTAATCCTTTTTTTTCATGCTTTGAATGCTTTGATAATACGAGAATGCCGATCTGTGGACTGTTTTATGCTTCCCCTTGCTTGCTGATTTCCTTTAGGAAAGATATTTTCGTTTATGCTCTCCCCACAGAGACTATGCTTTCTCTTTATATTAGAGAGTAGTATCTACGAGATACTACCCCTAAATCTGTTCTCTCAAGTATTCGAATGGTTCTGCGGCAAGTGGTTTAGTAAATATATACTGCTATCGTTTGTTCTTTTGTTGGTACATAGTCAGTTTAACTATTTTACGAGCCACTTGTTCTCGGAGAAAATGATATTTGATTGGTATATGTTTAGTTTTTTGAATGAAGCACAGGGATTTTTAGATATACTTATGGAACTTGTATTATCACATTTTATTGAGATAGGTTCATTAATGCTCACCTTCATATCTTGAAGAGTCACGCTACATCCACATGACTTGTGTACAACGAGTCAGCTGTCTTTGCTATATATTCATGCAGTTGTTGACGAGAGAGATGGATGTTTGTTTCTTGCTTAACCATGCTACCGGACTTCTTCCTAGATAGAAAGCACCTCCACTTGTGCTTTTCTGTCATCTACGGACTGGCCCAATATGCATACGTAGTATGCTTTTACAGTGAAGCTTTTTCTTTTAGGATACCAAAGCCCATATCGTGTTGTTCCTTGTAGATATCCGAATATTCTTTTCTCTCTGAGAAGATGATTTTGTTTTTGGGTCTTGCTTGATATCCCAGCTACTATTCTAACTACTAGCATGATGTACGCAGGGTCTTGATCTTTGTCATCAATATAAGACTTCCTATCATGGATCTGTAGAGCTTTTTGATCTACATCCGTGAGATCCATCATCGGCACACGGCTTGCAACTTTTGTGGTCATGGGAGTTGACACGGGTTTGCGGTCCTCCATTTTGAATTTTTTTTCGGCATTTCTTTTATGTATTTTTCTTGTGAAATAAATGTATCTGTGTTCTTTTGCTGAATTTGTAGTCCCCAAGTAGAGAAACTCGAGGCTCTCCGATCATAGACATTTCAAACTGCTGTTTTCATTTCATCGACAAACTCTTTTTGCTAGATCATCTTTGTTGCTTCCAAACATAATGTCATCAACATACACTACAACAATCAAAAGTTCATTTTCATGGGCTTTTTTTGTATAGATTCTTTGTCCACTCCACCTCTTTTAAAAACTCACATGCAAATATTTATCCAGTCTTGAGTACCAAGCACGAGAGCTCTGTTTCGATCCATATAGGGCCCTTTTTCGGTTTTGCATACATAGTCTTCTTTATATGTCAATGAGAAACCTTTCCTCGGTTGTTCCATGTACACTTCTTCTTCTAGATCGCCATTAAGAAAAAAAACGATTTTTACATCCATTTGATATACCTTGAAATCTTGGTAGCATGCAAATGCAGGAACATTCGATAGCTTCCATTACGGCTACAGGGAAAATGTTTCATCATAATCAAGTCCTTCTATTTGTGAGGTATCATTTACGAGACTTCGGCCCTAGCTTTATTTGCGATTACTTGTCCTTGCTCATTCATTTTTTTTTGAATACCCATTTTGAGCCTATAACATTTTTCTCCAATGAGTCTAGGAACTAGTTCCCGGGTATTGTTTTTTTCTCAATTTGGTCCAATTCTTCATTCATTGCATTTACCCAAGACTTGTCCTGTCGGCTTCTTCAAATTTCTTTGGTTCTATTTGTGACATCATGGCTATGTATACTTCTTCTCTGTTCGATTAGCTAGCCGCCTTCTTGTTTGTACTCCTACATTCTTGTCTCCTATGATTTGATCTTCTGGATGGTTCTTTTGAGTGTATCTTGAGGGGTTTTTGAGTTCGGTCCAACATCTTTCGATGTTTTTTCTTGTTTCATCATCATTTTGATCTTCTTCTTCATTGTTGTATGATGTCTCATGCTCTGCGTATCTCTAGTATTGTTTTGGGAAGTTCTTCATCAAATCTCACATCAATACATTCAATTATTTTCCGAAGCGTCTTGTTGCTAGACTTTGTACCTTTTACTTTTGGATGCATATCCTAGAAATATCCCTTCATCAGCTCTTGCATCAAATTTTCCAAGATTTTCATCATTATTCTTTATGTAACACTTGCTTCCAAAGATTACGAAATGTTTGATTGAGGCTGGCTTTCCATGCCATAGTTCATAGGGGAGTCTTGTCAACGCTTTGGCCTTAAGTGAGCTTTATTAAGGATATGTCTTGTTGTGTACCATACGCCCCTTGAGAAGGTTTGAGCAATATTATTCTCTTGCATCATAGCTCTTGATATTTGTTGTCTGAGCACCGTTTTGTCTCTACTCATACTCCATTCGTGAGGTGTCCTAGCAATAGTAAATTGTTGCTTTATTCCATGTTCATTACATAGGTCTACAAAGTCATAATCGGTGAATTCACCTCCTATCCGTACGATCTGATGCATTTCATCTTGCATCTGTCTAATTTTACTGCTAATGCTTTAAATGTTTTGAATTTGTCCCGAAAGCTTCGATTTATTCTTGAGAAAAAGCAACCCATGTCATTCTGGAGAAATCATCTATTATCGCATAAGTAGGACTCTCCACTTGGTGTTTTAGTTCTTATAGTCCACTAGGGATCCATGTGCACAAATTACTGAGATGGTCTTCTTATTTGATAACTCTTCTTTAGATTTAAAGGATGTGTGAGTTTGTTTCCCCAAGCGATAGAGATTTGCATATTGTGTTTGAGGGCCTTTTTATTTTCAGGGCATATCTCTACATGCTTTCTTCTTGCTCTGGTCTCAGCATGATATGGTCAAAGTTGAGATTTCCCAATCTCTTATGCCATACCATGACTCCTCAAGTTTGCTAAGATAGGGCAGCTTCATCCTCCTCTCTCACTATGTACACATTACTCTCTCGTTCGAACACCTTTGAGTGAGAGTTTTTCTCGTTGTTCTTGATGCGACTACACAATCTTGTTCTCTAAAAGAGAACTTCACATCCTTTATCACATACGCGTCGACACTCGATAGAATTTGCTTTTCGAGTCCATCTACATATAATACATCTTGGGCCTTTCCTCTGCCATTGTCTATGCTTGATTGATCCTTTTCCCTTGATCTTTCTGATTTGTCATTTCCAAAAGTGACATTGCCCGATTTCTTTTACGTCAAAGAGAGTTAAAAACTTGTTTTTATCTCTGATCATGTGTTTAGAGCAGCTTTGTCCAAATACCATTGACTCTTCAAATCTTGAGCGATTAAAGCCAAGTCACATTTATTCGCCTTCTTTATCACTGGAGCCCCCCTTTTGTTTGGTATCTTTTGTGAGGTGATGAATTATATCCCTTTAGAGCACACTTGGAAGATATATGCCCAATTTGATTGCATATACAACATTTGATTATAGTTTTTTGCGGAATTGTGAGCATGAACAGAAAATTGCTTTGACTCATAAACCTCCTGAGGTATTGGACATCGATCTTTGTCCATACTTTCTACATTCAATAATTCTATGTCAAAAATCCTTACAATAAAAACAATAACCATAGAAATTACTTGCATACCCGATGTAAGGTTGTCTCTTCCATGCTTGCCTCTTTTACTTTGGATTTGAATCATTCCTCCTTGCACGACAATGTGCGACAATGTGTCCACCTGTGTGTGCAGACCTGCTGAGTGGCATTCTTCATAGGAGGGAAGAATCTCCTTTGATGGCTTCCAAATTTGACATACTCGGGGAGCATATGATCCTTTTTCGTTATCTTAGTAGTTATTGCATTGTTTGTTACTAGAGTTTCTTACTGCTCTCTTGTCTCTCTTATTGCAGATTTCTTCTTTTGTAGGAATTATTTGAGCTACTTCCTCATCCTTCTTTGCTTTTACAAAAAATAATCTCTCTGTCAACCTTTTCTTTTCCTTTACTTGATTCTCCTTAATAGCCTATTCCGAGTCTTTATCATAGGGGATCTTTGAGCAACTAAATTTCATTCAACTTAATAGAGCTTGTTGTTTGAGAAGGGTATATAGAAACTTTCTCATTGAGCTTTTTCTAATTTCTTTCTGGATCACGGAAGAATTTCTTCTTCTAGCTTCTCTTGTTTTCGAGTTTTATCTTTGATTTGCTGAAGTAACATATCTTCTATCTTCTTGGCTTCTTCAAGCTTTACATTCAGCTGCATGAGGACTTCTGAATTATGTTCTTCTTTCACACATTTTAGGAGAATCTCTTTTTGTTTTCTGCATTTTAGTTTGAGTCTGTCAATCTCCTCCAGAGCACTTCTTAGCTCCCCCTCAAGGTCTACTTCCCCTTCTTCTTCTTCATCTTCTAGTAGGAGTCCCTCAAGATCTTCTATGGCCATCAATAAAAATTCCGAGGTTCCTTCTTCACTTGAGGGTTCATCTGAGTCTTCAGATGCACTGCTGTCTTGCTGAGCATAGAAGGATTTTCTGCTGAATTTCTTTCCTTTCTGCCAGTTCTTTGATGTGTCTTTCTCTGATTCTTGAGCTTGATTTATTACTTTCTTGTGAGGACATTTAGCAGCATAATGTCCAACTCTTCCATAGTTAAAGCATTTGAAGGGAAGTTTACCTTTGTATCTACCTGAGCCTCTATCCAATTTCTTGACAAATTTAGCCTCTTCTTCATCAGAGCAAGAGCATATGTCTTCCTTTTCTTCTTTCTTCTTTTCTTTTTTGAATGCTGCCTCCCTTGTGCTTGGCTTCTTCTGTGGGAGCCTCATCTCATATGCTGTAAGATTTTCTAGTAGCTGGTTCATGGTCAAGGTCTCCCAATCAGCTGTTTCTTCTATTGCAGACACCTTTGGATTAAATCTGGATGGAAGAGATCTTAGAATCTTTTGTACAATTATACTTTCTGATGTTTTTTCTCCAAGAGCTTTCATATTATTAATAATTTCTGCAACCTTTAGAAAGAAACTGGAAATATCTTCATCGTCATTCATTCTTAAGTTCTCAAACTGGGCTCTATAGACTTGAAGTTTGGCTGTCTTTACTTTCTTGTTTCCCTCATGTATGTTCTCAAGAGTATCCCATATTTCTTTGGCAGTGTTTTTGTGCATTACTTTAATAAACTCTGATTCACACAATCCATTTAATATGGCATTCATGGCTTTTGCGTTAGCTACAAAGTCTTGTTTGGCTTCTTTCTCTGAGTCAGTTTCCTTTGGGGCATATCCTAAATCCACTGCATCCCAGACTTCTATTCCTAGAGACATTATGTATGTCCTCATTCTGATTTTCCAGAAAGCATAATTTTCACCAGTGAAGAAAGGGGCTTTATTGGTTGAGCATCCTTCTTTACTAGCCATCTTGGGAACCTAGGATCTCCTTTTAGTTGTTAGACTTGTACAAAGGAACCCGCTCTGATACCAATTGTTGAATCTTTGATTAAACTGAGAGGGGGGGGTGAATCAGTTTAATACATGCATTAGCCTTTTAAATTTTCACCAGAGTTATTTACATCTTAATATGTGAACAATCTTATTTGCAGCCAATATTAATTTATTGTGACACCATACTTAAGTTGAAAGCAGCAAGCAATTAAGAAGATTGAAATAATCACATCAACACATAAGAAGCACACATAGAGACAGCAGATGTAAGTGGAAACCCATAAAGGGAGAAAACCACATCTTATTATTGTTGTGATGCAAAGGCAAGCTCCAAATCCCTCTCACCACTGTTTTCTGTAGGCACCAACCTACAGGAGGCTCTATCCTCAATTCTGCAAGCTACAACTTGCAAGGAAGCACCAACTCCCTTCAATTTTATGCAGGCACCAACCTACAGGAGGCTCCAACCTCAGTCAGCTACAACTGACAGCTATCAAGCTTCAACTTGATAGGGAAGCTCCAACTTCCTCAATTTAACAAACTGAATGTTTGCTGATTTACCTCTGATATCAGCTCTGTTCTGTAGCTTCTCTTTTTTCTCTTCTTTTCTTGATCTTCTCTGCTTCACTCTTCTGTATTCTGCCTTCTCTTTCTTTTCTCTCACTTTTCCTTGTGCATATCAAATTGATATTATATATAGAGATTCTCACATGACTGTTTGTATTTCTCAAGGAATTTGGAGTGAACAGTCATGACTCTTTGGCTTCTGTCTTCTTATTCCTTTATCCAACTCAATTTTAAAATTATAACAATATGTACAAATTTCCATGCTACAGTGGGATTTTATTTTCCTTAGGATACTTGCCTTTGCATCACAAACAATAAAAAAATTAATTACAACATTTACATTTTAATTACATATTTCAATTTCACTCAACTTCTTTTCTGGATTTTGGCTTTACTAGATTTGTCTTTTCCTGCTGCTGTTAAGAACCTGTTCTGCATACTCTTTGTTTACTGTCATCTGCATATTCCCTATTTTCTGTGCTTATTCACCTGTCCAACTCATTCCTGTACATATTTATGTTCACTGAGCTTTCATTTCTACACGCTCTCCTCTTCTTTTCCTTTTCCATACACATTCATCCAACCTTATTCTCCTATTTGTTTTCTCCTGTATTCAGTTCCTTGTTCATTCCAGTTATATAACAGCTGTATGTACGGCTACCTTTTAATCAAAACTAAAATAACTCTCAACGTTTCATAAACCCTGTTTGACCACACGGATATATCAGTGCTAACAATCTTTATCATAGATTATCAACAGTATAACCTTTGGTTTAATCAATTCTCGGCCTGTACATATATAAACCCGCGTTCACATATTCCTTTATTACAGCGTCCTTCAATTATTAACGAAATCCTATAGCAATCGGCATTCCTTTATTAACTCGTAATCCTTAGTCAAACAGTCCCGATCAATTAGAACTTTGGCTTGGGACCCACACGTACAACTCATTTGCCAACGTGGAGTCAAAACTCAACCATTCGTATGCACTTTATCATATGATACATATATATATATATATATGTATATATATATCAACCAAATCACAATGCCCCGTAATATAAATTGAACCATGTAACATATTAATTCAAAGGCGGTAAGATTCCGAGGGGGTAGCAGACTCGAGCAGATAGCGGAGGGAGACCCCCTCAGAATACATGACGTCATCCTCAGCTGGGCCCATGGTTTCACTACAGTGTTAAACTATGGTTTACGCCGGCTGTACAATCTCCTCGCCCATTAACTCGGGTTCGCTACCTCCAGTTCCGTTATTTATTTAATCTGACACAGGGTTCCAGCCTATATTCCGAGTTCTGGTCCGCATTTGTTATTTATCAAAGTGTTCACTTTTGAATGTATTTTTATTATTCGACTCCGCTCCATTCAATTATATATATATATATATATATATATATATATAATGCACAATTCTGCCATATCAATCGAATGTCAATTGAATACAAGTGCTCGTGTTGAATTCAGACGCCTGGAATGTTATGTGTAATGTCTGACTGTATAAAATATTCTGCCTCTGCCGCTTCTGTCATTGCATCGGTTCCTGTCTCTATTCTTGGAATAATAGCAGTGATAACGCCTCTGTCTTCATTTGCTTCTTTGCTGCCTCCATTGTATTTGCTGCTTCCTTTGCCTGTTTCTGCTTCAGCACTGCCTCATTTGCCATCAATGACAACATTTACAACAGATCATCCTAAAGGAATTATGAAATCCAATTGAGGGACTTACCTAATTAATAGGGTCATAATTCCTAAATAATCAGTGCAAGGAAATAGGAGCTTGGAGGGCATGAAAATTGGCTAATTTTTGGTCGGAGTCAGTCAACCAGGTAGAGGGATAGACTATACACTTGTAGGTTGTGCTCAAGCTTGAGAAAGCATATATATTCATCTCTATTCTTTGATTAATGCAATACAGATAGGAAGGGGTTTTGAGGATTTTATTTCCCCTAGATAAACCTCTATGTATGTGTGTTATTTCTTAATGAATGTTGATGATATGTGTTATAGATGTGAATTGAATTCCACGGAGAAATAGAGTATATTACAGGAACTCTTCACAGTTGGGAATATGAGATTCATTGGATTGAGGCTAGATTATGCCTTGGAAGGAAACTCTAATTCCATCTCATGGAAGGATCACATGGAGGTAGTATTGAACGATAATAGCTTTGTAGAACATATCAAGACAAATGTTGCAAAACCACAAGCATCTGATGCCTATAACCTAGATCAATGGAAGAAAGATGTATCCAAGGTGAGAAGAATAATATTCCAGGGAGTAATAGGTCACAACGTATTAAATATCCATGAAAAATAAACTTTGCTTGCAATGTGGAAAGGAATCATAGAATTGTTCGAGAATGGTAGTGATCACATGAATCTGGTGGTTGAGGATAAAATTTAAAATATCAAGATGTAGAAGAATGACTCCATACCTCAGTATATAAGTAGGTTCACACAATATTGTGATGAACTTTTCGGGGCTAGTTTTAATGTTGCAAAAGATTATTTGGCAATCCAATCCCTTCTAGGCCTTCCCAAGAGTTGGCATAGCTACCAAGATTTGATAAATGGGAGGGAGAAACTACCGAACTGAGAATGCTTATGGTCTGATTTGGTACAGGAGGAAATAAGGCAAAATACCATAGATGGGACTTCATCCAAGTGTGAGGATGAAGAAAATTGTGCATTGGGAGGAAAGGAAAAGAATGGAAAGGGGAAGAAATCCCAATCAAAACCAGATTCCAATCAAGGGGGAAGAAGAAGGACTAGTCCAAAATTAAATGCTTCAATTGTCATGAATTTAGGCAAACAAATTCAGGCAATAATACCTTAGGAGGACTGGCAGGTGAAGCTTTGGCTTCACAATTTGAGCTTCACTTCACCCTTATTACATGCATGGCAATAAAAATAATGGGGAATGTGTGGTACTTGAACAATGGTGCCTCGTTCCACATGACGGGTAATAAATACTTTTTCAGTGACCTAGAGGATAAATATCTCCATATGAACATCGATATGGGAGATGATGGAAGGTATAGTGTGAGAAATATTGGTGAAATCACCTTTCAGAGTGATTCAGGCTCGCCTCTCAGACTCAAAGATGTCATGTTTATATCGGGCCTAAAGAAAAATATCATCTCAGTTGTAATGTTGGAATACCATGGTTACAAGGTGATATAAAACAAAGGGAAATAATTCCTGAGACACATAACCAAAGTATAGGTGAAGCGGATCGAGGTTCATGTGAAGTACCTGTATAAGCTAGATGTGAAATACTATGCTGCATTAAGAATGAAGGCAGAGAAGGTGCAAAGATGCAATGTCGGTGAAATTTGGCAAAGACTACTTGGTCATTTTCATCATGGTGCCATGATTATTATGCAACTGATAGCCAAAGGCCTGCCCAACAGATAACTTGAGTAGTAAGATAAATTCAAAGGGTGTACCTTGGGGAAGTACACAAAAGCCACATTCCATGATCAGGAAAACAAAGCACATGTAGTCCTTGAAAGGATCCACACTGATGTCTGTGGACCTTTCTCAACAACCTCCACTGCCAAGTATAAATATAATGTTATCTTTGTAGATGATTTCTCATGGAAGTGATAGATATTCTTCATGTGGAAGAAGGATGAGACATTCTCCAAGTTACTAGAATTCAAGGCAATCGTTGAGAAAGAAACCATTAAGAGGGTGAAGGCTCTTAGGAGTGACAATGGAGATGAGTAATTGTAGAATGAGTTTAAAAATGTATGTACAAAATAATGAATTCGACGAGAGTTGAAAGCACCCCACAACCCACAAAAAAATGGGGTGGTTGAGAGAAAGAATTGTAATATTGTAGGAGAAACGAGGGAAATGTTGCATGACCAAGTCATAACTAGGTAGAGAAGGTCAATAGAATGGTACACTGGCTACATGGCTCTAATGGTTGAGCTAGTAAAGACTTTTCCATCTTATTTCGAGAAGGAAATAGAGAAACCTATATCGGTTGATGCAATGGTGGAGGAACATGTTTCCATTTTAAGGAACAATTTTTTGGAAATGGTCACAAGACCAATAAATAAATCAATTATGGCTTCAATATGGCTCTTTAACGTAAAACATGTGGCAGATGGAAGCATAGGGAAGTATAATGCCAGATTTGTGGCCAAAGGATTATCTCAAGTTGAGGGAAATGAATATGAGGAAATATTTTCTCTTGTCTCAAGGAATTCATCCATTAGATCAATTATTTCACTATCTGCACAATGGGGTGGAAGATCCACCATATGGATGTAAAAAAAACATTCCTTAATGGATTTATTGAGTATGAGGTGGTCATCAAACAACTAGAAGGTTGTGAGACCTTTGATCGAGATTCTCATGTGTTAAGACTCAAGTGAGCGTTGTATGGCCTCAATAATGCACCCCATGCTTGGTACAACAAGATTGACATCTATCTCACTTGTTTGGGCTTCACCAAAAGTGAAGCTTATGCAAACCATTATCATATCTTGGTAGAGGGTAAATTGTTGATTATTTTCTTATATGTTAAAGATTTTATTTTTAATGGGCGATGATAGGTTGATTAGAACTTGCAAGGGGGATCTTGCAAGAGATTTTGAAATGAAGGGCATGAGACTCATGCACTACTTCCTTGAATTGGAAGTATGGAAAGGAGATGGGGAACTATTTGTCTTGAAGGAAAGTATGCAAATGAGATATTGAAGAATTTTCACATGGAGAGTAGTGAACCCATGGAGACACCTCTAGCAACCAACTGGAGGAAAGAGGATGATACTTATGGTGAAGTAGCGGAGCCTACCATTTATCGGCAGCTAGTGGGTTCACTAATGCATCTTGCGAAAATGTGACTAGATATGTGCTATGCAGTCAAAAAAGTTAGTCAAGCTATGGTTAAGCCAACCAAATTATTTTTGAGGGTAGTTAAGAATGTTCTAAGGTACCTCATAGGAACCACCCAATTTAGACTATGGTAGAGCTAGATAGAGGGAGTGAAGTTGTGTGGCTTCACAGATGTAGATTGGGTAGGAATTCCATCAAACCTAAAGTTTACATTAGGAGGAAATTTTAGTTTTGGGTTTGCAACATTTTCCTGATATAGCAGGAAGCACACATCGGCGGAACTTAGCTCAGTAGAAGCATAATGCATGGTTGGAAGTCAAGCAACATGTGAAGCAATCTGGATGAGAAATATTCTTGTGGGATTGTTTGGTTAGATGATGGATCCTACTCTGATCTAAGGTGACAATAAAAGTTTCATTAATCTCTCTTAAAATCATTTTTTTCCACTTGTGGATTTACATAATGTAGCCTTCCTGAGAAATAAGAAAATCTAAATGCATGATTTATATGATGTAAAGTTTTTAAGAAATTATCAAATTTAAATGGTTTTATTTTTATTTTTTTAACAACAATACTTTAGTGCATGATTAGATGTAGTTAGATTTAGTGCGTGTTACATGCACTTAAACTTCTAATAAAATTTAAATATTTGCTTAAGTGTTTTTAATATAATTTAAATACTAGTTTTCACTACTTACCTGCTGTTAGTGTCAATATATACAGCCTATCACCAGTGATTAAATGGGCTCCTATCATGTCTTTTTCAAGTCTCATAGTCAATTTTTTTTCATTTCATTAGGTTTTCAGGTAAAAATTTGGTCAGTCGGTATTAGGTCTAGGACTATTTCCATTCCTTCCAATATTTTCACATGCTAGTCCTTATCATTACTCAGCTAAGTGTATCATCACTCAAAGATCATCATCATCATTCTAGTCATCACCATCATGATTTCATTCAGTTAAGTGTCTCCATTAAGTCATTAGGGTTTCAAGGTCACCAAATATGTCATTCCATGCATAAAAGCCGACAATTGGAGGAGTGGTAATAGGAAAGTGTGTTCAATAAAGTTTGATTTCAAAATGTAATTTATTTTTTCTATTATGTAATAATTTCCTAAGTTATAAATTTGCAATTAAAGGTTCGAAGGCTACAAGGTTCTAAAAATAAAGTGAGATTCATGAGGTGGGCCATCCTACCTCATTGATGAAATGACTCCAAAGCAAGCTAAAAAATACAAAAGAGAAAATCATTTGCACTCTTATATCCTTCTACCATCAAGATCCCCTCTCCCATTGGTAAGAAAAACCGGTTTTCTACCTCTCATTGGAAAAAAATTGCAAGTGTTTCATACAGGAACACTACGTTGCAGACGACGCAGTGCATAGAGACACTTCGTTGCGCAGAGGGAGACTATGTTATACATCTAGTTGAAAAAACACATTCTCTTGTGGCGTGAAGCACAACTATTTCCAAGGTTTTTACTTTATTGACGAAGGATCTATTAGCTTAAAATAAGTAAGTAATACCATTTATATCAACCCTTGCATCATATTTGCCTAAAATTCAAGCTAATTCCTTCTCTAGGGTTTCTCTTGCTTTTTCAGTCTCATAGTCACCATGCTTCATTTGCCAAGGAAAAAAAATCTTTCAATGGCTTTCTACCCTCCCTAACACCTAAGACCATCTCCCACAGCCTTTGTATCCCCTCATTTCCAATTCCCAAGTCCCAAACCCTAAACCCTAGCCCAATTGTGCAATTTTGGGAAATTTTCCTAGCTAGGACTATGTAAAAATTTCCTAGCCCAATTCCCTCACTCATTTCACTCCAATTCACTTCCTAAACCTTCCTAAAACCCTTCCCTACTTCCATAATTTTTCCTATCCCCATTTCCCTCTCCTAACTCCTCCATCCTACTCCATTTCTCCATTTCCCTGTTTTTCACTATTTGGGTTTTCCCCTTGCAAAGTACATATGGAGGGAGATAAGAGGCCTTAAAAAAAGGGAGGAAAAATTTCAAGATATGAACCACTCAAGAAACATGAGATGATGTCATCTCCACTTGCCCCGCAATGCCAAATTCTAAGAAATCATAGATTTACCTTTCCGGTTTACAATGCACACATGAACAATTTTGATTCAAAATGTGTTTCTGACCAAATAGAGATGATTTTTCCAAAAGTGAAAGAATTTTTTTTCCATCATAGACTAAGGAACACAAACCTCCTTCAGTTTATACACATGTATTATATTTTAATTTTAACTTCAGAAAGGCACCCAAATATGGCCTCCAAAAGCTCGTCGCGCATCTACAATTTCTGATAAATTTTCATGAAATTTCACTGTAATTTTTGGCAATTTTCAGTTTCACTTTTGTAAAATTCAAGGGGTAAAATTAAATGAATGTAAGGGGTTAAGGTAAATTGTGAATGGGTAAAATAGGGTTACTTAGGTGTCTTATCTTCCATTTCACGCTTTGAGGAAATGTCTCGTGATGGTTAGGAAAAGGAGGAATTGATTGAGTAACCTCCCTTGTATGTAGTCGACAGTGGATACTATGGAATTGAGCTTTGGAATACTAGTGCATTTGTGAATTTCACAAGAAATAATAGACAAAAACTGCAACTATTGTGGTGGTATTCATGTGGTATGTGTTTTAGCAGTGTTTTTATTTCTATGATCATATGTTTAAATGTATTGTAACTTCCATTTCTATTTCCATGCTTCATGTGTTTTATTTCTAAGATGATAAACAAAAATCATTGATTTAATGCTCTATTTTGGAGAAGATTTCACATTTTTGTTCATATTATTCTAATATAAATGAATTCATGAGATTCATGCTCGTTTTGAAACCCTATCACTCTACCCTATACACAAATATACCTTTAAAGTGATGAAGTATGTGCCTACCTTGCCCCCTTACATATCTACATATCTGATTTTCAGAGCCCTGACCTAGTCCTCCTAGACCTAAGCCACCTTCGAGCACAAAAATCAAATCAACCAAACCCTGATCTAAACATACCTAGCCTAATATCCTTTACACTCCAGTCAATTGACTGTGATCTCATTGAGAGATTCCTCTCAGCCTAGTAGAGCTAGCTACTAGGTGAAAGCGGTCTGTGGTTACCTTTGATAGTCTCCTTTCACCCTTCAGAGAATTGGTGCAGTGCTAACATTCTGGCGTCATTGCCGAGGAGCGAGGTGACATATCTTCCTCGAGAAAGAATGAAAATGATTAGATTTGATTGTTGATGGTGAACAGTGATCAAGCAGAAGAAGGTTGTGCATCAAGCAGAAGAAGGCTTATGGATAATCAAGTGCTATTTTATGGTGTGTTATGTAATCACGTGCTATATAAAAATATACCAAATCTTAAAAGCTAAAAATTATATTTTCATGCTTAGAGATCAAACTCCTTATATTGAAACCCTAAACATCTTAACTACATGTAAAAATATACCAAATATTGAAAGCTTTAATAGAATATGACATCATAGACTAGTAATATAATTAAAAAGCAAAAAAAAGAATTCAAATATGTGAAACCCACCCAAAAAAAATGAAATAAAAAATAATGTAACTGTTTTTCGCTCTTCTGGAATTAGATCTCCACCCCTTAGGGTTTTAACTGTGGTGTTTGCCTTTGACTCGTGATGCTACTTTTGCTTTGTTAAAGCCACAAGAGGAAAATATGGCAGAGGGACCCTCTGGTCAGTTGCAAGGTATGTTAGAGCAAAGGCACAAGAGGAAAATATGGCAGAGGGACCCTCCGGTCAGTTGCAGGGTATGTTAGAGCAAAGGCACAAGACAAAAATATGGCAGAGGGACCATGTTAGAGCAAAGGCACAAGACGAAAATATGGCAGAGGGAACCTCCGGTCAGTTGCGGGGTATGTTATTTCTCTGCATTTCTGTTTATGTGTTTTTATATATCTATTCTGGACCCTCTTAACCTTTTCGTTGGAAGTTTTTCAGCGGTGTTATTTTACATGGGAGGGTTCTAAGGTATCAAGATCTCTCATTGCTCTTGCGTTTGCAAACCCCAAAGCTTTAATAAAAATTAAACTAAGTAAATTTATTTAAAATTTAGTGATTTCCTAATTTAATTTCTCTCCTCAGGTTGTCTCTATAAAGTTAACCTCAATCTTTAATAAAAACTATACTAAGTATTATTTACAAAAAAATATTTATCTAGTTAAATTAAATAAGCAAAAGGGAATAGAGCCACATACAATTCTACGCCTCTATAAAATTTAACCTCAATCTTTAATTTTTAATTTTAATAAAAACTAGACCAAGTATTATTTATTTACAAAAAGTCCTCATCTAGTTAAATTAAATAAGAGAAGTGAATAGAGGCACATACAATTCTACACTTCATAGATTTAAATTTGCAAAAATATTTTTTTCAATAAAATAAATAAACATATATATTTAAACACCATATATATATAATGTCTATGGAACTATTAATTATGATTATAATTTACTTTATACAAATCTTAAAATAATAACACCATTTTAATTAAGATAAAATCTTATATTTCTTAAAAATTATTTTCTAAACACTTTATTGAAATTGCAACAAAAAAATTAATGTATAGGATTTTCAAATTATCAAAACTACAACTTACAGTTAAGGAATTTAGATGGAGTTAGTAAGAATTTCTTGGTATGAGTGGTCCTTAAAATTAGATGTGTGTGGATATCCATTTTCATTAAAAAATAAAACAATGTTTTTTTCAATCATGTAAAAAATTAAAAATTAAATGTTTGTTAATATCTATTTTTATTAAAAATAAAATAATGAGTTTTTCTTTGAAAGGTGTAAAAAATTGAATATATTTAATTTAGATATATATTTTAATAAACCTCTTTACAACAAGTACCTTGTTATGAAAATGGTGGTGGGTGGGAGACGGTGGGGTTTGAATGGCGAGGGGCAGGAGAATGCACAGGGACTGCGCGCCTCTGCAAACGAAGAACAGGCCAGTAAATGCGTGCAGATTGGGCTGTGTTCTCAAGGAGAGGAGGAGCTCCCATTTTCTATTGCTGGAAGGCTGTCGTTTAATGTTTCCGATGGCAGACAAGATGGGAGGGCGGGAGGAAGTTTGACAGGTAGAGGGAGCGCGGCACCATTGGTAAAGGGCCTCGATTTGTAGGGGAAGGGACTGTCTCATTGTTTCAATGCGGAAGAGAGGGATCTCGATATGGGCGATTATCAGAGAGTTTATTTTTTAGAGTATGAAACGGATCAGGACCCTTCTGTGCTCACGAATAGAAGGGTGGATGGATTCAGTGAAAGGGAGAGCTTGAGAGCTGTCCCAAACCATATAAGCCTGGAAGAACAGTGTGGGATACCTGTTTCTAAAGGCACAAAAGAGATGGGCTCAAGAAAAGTAAGGGAGGCTGGAGAGTCGAAGAAAGGGGGTAGAAAAAAGAAATGGATCAAGGTCAAAAGAGCAGAGATAAACTATGTTTTGGGTGAAGATATAGGCTGGGAGCAGGTTTCTCAAATGGCTAGCAGAACACTGGTAGGGAGGGCTATGGGGAGGTTTTTCATTCTGAAAACCGTTGTTGCATGGGCTGAAGCGAACTGGAAAGCTGACATTGGATATGTGCCTGAGGTGGTGTCCCTCTCAAAGGGGTGGTTTGCTTTCAACTTCTTGCATCCTGATCATATCCAGTGGGTGATGCATCGATGCTGGGCATTGGACCATACTCCAATGCTCCTAAAACATTGGCACCCTCTTTTTGATGCAAGTAGGGAGAGGGTGGAATCGGTTTCATTGTGGGTTCGTATACCTGGCCTGTCTCTTCATTACTGGATAGAGGAACATATCCGAGGTATTGGCAATACTCTTTGGGTCTTCCTAGAGGCTGATCTCTCTTTCTTTCAGACAAATCATAGGCGTGTTGCTATAATACTAGTCATGATTAACATCAAAGAAGGCCTTGCTGAATCTCTGAATCTCTGGTGGGGGCAATATGACATTAAGCAGCTTCTTGACTATGAAAATGTTCCTTTCAGATGCCGTCGGTGCCATGCATATGGCCATCCTGCCTCCGAATGTGGTTTTTTCTCTCGACATGTAAAAAGACGGTGGTCTAGTCGCTCTGAGGTGGAACCAATCTTGAAGGGGGATGGCTCTGGCCCTTCCAATGCACAGTCATTGCCCACTACAACCTTTTCATGCATTTCGAACCCTGTTGCCAATGGTTCCAGCATTCCGTTTGATTTGGGTTTCCAGGCGTTGGGTGCGGAGTCTGGTCACTCATCTGGGTAGGAGTCGCTCTCTCAGATTTCTGACGGTGGTTCGTTATTTGCTGTGAAGATCCATAGTCGTCATTATGGAGCGGATTTCCAGTTGAGGGATGATGGCATGTTGAAGGAAGTGTTAACATTGTTGAAATCTTCTCTCATGGGATCTTTTCCATTCTCCCCCAACTTCAATATCTCTCTTAACTTGGTCTCGACTTCAGTCTCGGTTCGGAAGGATGATTGTGGTATGTTACCTATTGCTGCTCCTATTTTTTCTCAGCCAGCTCCCCAAGAGAAGGCTATTGTTTTCGATCCAAGGGTTGTTGGCTCCTTTGGTAAACTCTGCTCCTTCGGTCATTGGCTATAACCTGAGATCTAGTGCTAAAAAAGGTGCAGGTGGGTTCGGGAGGGGGAAATCCCCAGCAGCTCGAGGCAGGGGTAGGATCTCCTTCTTGGCGAGAGCTCAGGATAGAGCTATGATGGATGTACATGATGGGAGGCGGATTTCAATTGAGAGGGCG
Source organism: Pinus albicaulis (assembly GCA_034641835.2). Classification (NCBI taxonomy): domain Eukaryota; kingdom Viridiplantae; phylum Streptophyta; class Pinopsida; order Pinales; family Pinaceae; genus Pinus; species Pinus albicaulis. The sequence goes on from CM076572.1 coordinate 322,109,960, forward strand.
CTTAGAGCAAGCCAATCCCTGAAGCCTGGTGTGTAATGAAGATTATGTCCTATAATTGCAGGGGCTTGGCAGGGCCCCATAAGAAATCTGCTTTCCGGCGGATTATATTTCTGGACTGTCTGGATATAATCCTGCTTCAAGAGACTTTAGGTGAAGGGACTGTGGTCAAAGCTAGATTGGAAGGTTGGTTGCCAGGATGGAATTTTGAGACGTTGGATGTTAGAGGGAGGTCGGGTGGTTTGGTTGTGGGCTGGAATGAAAGAACAATCAAACCACTGAACTTCTAGGGTATGGAGTTGGTCCTGGGTTTAAATTTTCTGGCATTGGAGCTAGGTGAAGCATTTAATATTTTTAATATTTATGGCCCATATCATGATAAGATCCCTTTCTGGGACTCACTCCTGGGTAACTCTTTACTCAAGGGGGACTCAGTGATTTTGGGAGGGGATCTGAACTTTTCTTTGGGCCAGTCTGAGGTCTGGGGTCCTCATGCACAAACTGATTCATTATCTGGGTACTCCACACAAAAATTGGAGGAGAATATATTGCTCGATATTGAGCCCTTAAAGATGAAGCCCACCTGGAGGAACAATAGATGTGCTAAAGGAAGAGTAGCGAAGAGACTTGATCGTTTCCTAGTGGCTAAGAAGATTGTGGACAGGCCTTTTCAGATTAGGCAGTGGATTGGATGTGGGGGTGCATCTAATCATTTTCCTATTTTTCTTGAATTTAAGATCGGGCCTAGGCATCCTCCTAGCCCTTTAAAGTTTAACAAAATCTGGCTCATGGATGATTCATTTAAAGCTCTTTTTCTCGCTAGGTGGATCCCTTTTAGGGAAGATAGTACTCTTTCTGCAGATTTTAAATTTGCTGAAAATTTTAAACGTATCAAGGATGTTGTGAAGGTATGGTCGGCTACTAAGAGACAGAGGGAGGATATGGATTTGAAGCAGGTGGAAGAGGATCTACGCTTGATCTATGAGGGGATTGGAGGGGGGTTTCAATCTCAAGTAGATAAAGATACTCTTGTTTCTCTTGAAAAAAGAAGGAACTCCCTACTTATGGATAAGGAATAATCTTGAAGGTTGAAAAGTAGGGCCACATGGTTGGCATGTGGGGATGATAATACAAAAATTTTTCATGCATATGCTCGTGGTCGGAAGGCGGCTAATACTATATGGAGTTTAAGAGATGGTCAAGGCATTGAGCATTCTACCTTTGAGGGCCAAAGCTAAGTCAGAAGTTGAACATTTCAAAGGCTCCACACTCATGCATCTCTTGCAGAAGTGATAAGAGTGGCTCAACTTTTCCCGAGATTTGTGGAGGAGGCAGATAACAAATCATTGATGGTTGAGGTTTCTGAGAAGGAATTAAAGGAGGTTCTTCATAGCTTCCAAAAAGACAAAAGTCCTGGGCCAGATGGATGGTCGATTGAATTTTTCTTGGCTCTATATGATGTGTTAGGGGCAGATTTGCTGAAAGTAGTGGAGGATACCAGAATTTCAGGGAGCATTCCTACTTTTTTTAATTCCACTTTCATAGCTTTAATTCCGAAAGTGGATAACCCTCTTTCTCTGGATGATTTTAATCCTATCTCTCTCTGCAACTGTATTTATAAAGTGGCAGCCAAGGTGGTTGCGAGAAGACTCAAATGCATTCTGTCTACTCATATCTCTGGTGAACAATTTGGCTTTCTGGAAGGTCATCAAATACATGAAGCAATCAGAACTGCTCAAGAGGCTCTCCACAGCATGAAGACCAAGAACCTCAAAGGGACTGTGCTGAAAATAGATCTCTCCAAAGCATATGACCGGGTAAGTTGGTTATATATTTGTATGCTCTTGACTTACCTTAGATTTGGCATTGGTTTCATAAGATGGATTATGAGCTATATTACAACTGTCTCTTTCTCTATTTTTCTTAATGGGGCTGCATCTCCCCTTTTTCATGCTGAAAGGGGTCTTCGCCAGGGCTGCCCCCTTTCTCCCCTTTTGTTTTTATTGGTTGCTGAGGGCTTGAGCAGAGCTCTTAAGGAGGCTAAGAGACAGGGTTCCTTGAAGGGCATTTAGGTTGCTCCTAATTTTTTCATCACTCATCTACTTTTTGTTGATGATGTTTTAATCTTCTGCTCTGGATCAATGCGAGATGCAATTACTATTGGTGAGATTTTGGACCTGTTTAGCAAGGCCACTGGAATGGAAGTGAATGTTGGGAAGTCTTCCATCACTTCTCATTTTATGAGGGAGGAGGAGAGGCGTGAGTTCGTGAGGATATTTCCCTATAACTCTGCTGGTTTGGATGATGGGCTAAACTATTTGGGGTTCCACTTAAAACCCAATGATTATAGGAAACATGATTGGAGCTGGTTGCTGGAAAAGCTAGAAAAGCGCTTAAGAGTTTGGTGTCATAAATGGCTGTCTAGAGCTGGGCGTTTGACTCTAGTTAAGTCTGTTTTGGAGGCTGTCCCGGTATATTGGTTGTCCCTCTCTTGGATTCCAAAGGGTATTTTGGAGGCAGCCAAGAGGATTTGCTTTAGATTCCCTTGGAGTGGGAAACAGGAATCGTTGGTGACCCCTTGGGTTCGGTGGGAGAAAATTGCAGTCCTTAAAGGGTTGGGAGGATGGGGACTGAAAAATATTTTTCTCTTTGCTCAGGCTCTTGCAGCAAAGGGTGGGTGGAGGCTCATCAATGTTGACAGTCTTTGGACATAGGTGATCACACAGAAATATATTGCTCCTTCTTCTATTGTAGATTGGATAAGGATTCCAAGAAAATCCTTTGCGGGTGGGTCAGTGATTTGGAAGGCTCTAGTTAAATATTTTCACATTCTGGAAACAAGTCTGGCTTGGGATGTGGGTAGTGGCAGGAAGCTTCGGGTTGGTGAGGATCCTTGGATGGGAAGTGTACTACAGCATCTCCTTCCCAGGCGCACAGTTGAGGCCTTAAGGCAGAGGGGGATTACCTTTCTCTCCCATCTTGCTGATCTGGCTTGGAGAAGGTTGGGCATTCAGCCTTGGATTTTGGCCTCTTCTTTGGGGCTGGATGTTCATGATGAGAGGGCACTGGCTGTTTATATCTGTGCTTTAAAACAGGCTCATATTTTGCTTCAGGAGAGGGAGGATAAGATTGCATGGGATTTTTATTCTTCGGGGATCTATTCTCCTCGGGCTAGCTACACAAAACTTAGTGCTGGGGCTGTCTTGGGTGAAGAGCGGTGGTGGTGGAAGAAACTCTAGAAACTAAATTTTCCTCCTAAGACTCACCTTTTTATGTGGTGTGTCCTTAAAAAAAAAGTCCCCACCTAGGATGTTCTGCAACATAGATGTTTTCAGGGCCCTGGCTGGTGTTGTCTGTGTAAATCTGATGAGGAATCAGTTAACCACCTATTCCTCAGTTGTCCTTTCATTAAAGGGGTTTGGCTGGAATGTTCTAGGTTATTGGGTCTCCTTTGTAGATGGGAGGGCTTAACTGTGTCTCATGCTTGGGATTCGTGGTGGGTGTCTTATGCTGAGCAGAATCTAAAAGCTCTGCCTCTCCTTGTCATCTGGGGATGTTGGTTGGCTCGTAACCGCCTACTATTTGATGGGATGGTCAGCACACCAGAGGTCATTGGTGCTATGACTATAGGACTGCACTCTGCTTTTCCTATCCATATCCATCCCGCCAATCAGAGGGAGGTCCTCCTTTTGGACATTGATAGGAGGAATCCATGGGGTTTTTTTGATGGGGCTATGTAGTAAAATGTTTGTGGTGGAGGGGCTTTGTTGTTTCTTTCTGAATCACATTGGTTTGAGATCTCTGTTGGGCTTGGGGAAGGAACAAATAATTATGCTAAACTGCTGAGCCTCAAGATCCTTCTGTTGTTCGCTGTGGAGAAAGGCTGTAGAAAGATAAATTTTTATGGGGACTCTTTGAATGTGATAAATTGGATAAAAGGAATTTAGCAGTGCAGAGTACACCATTTACAAAATCTGTTTCGCTCTATTAGGGAGATCCTCCTTTCACTTGAATCATTCTCCTGTCAGCATATTTATCGAGAAAATAATGATGAGGCTGATCGAGCTTCAAAGAGGGGGATTCAACAGGACGTGGGATTCTGGAGGATTAGAGAACATCAGGATGGCGATATGATTGAATATTTACATCCATCTTTATTTGACTGAAAGGCTATAGTTTTCCTATGTTGGCCTAACAACAAATTTCCAACAGGATGCATACTCATGGTGTGTGTTTTTCTCTACAATTTATGTGAAGATGGTTGTGAATTATCACTGTATTCTATATTGGTTTTCTTGCTTGGTGGACTGTTTGCAGTGGGCTGGAATTTTCTAACTGGCTTGACATGTAATAGTCAACGGGTTGCTTACACTTGGTGAGCGTTTTCTCAACATATTTGTTGATGGAGGCTGCGAAACTACTGGTTTATTGTTCGGTATTTCTCACTTGAAGGGCTGCAACAGCGGGCTGGACACAATTTTTAATTGACACACAGTGACATTGTTTCTCCCCTGGGCGATGTTTTATTACAGATTTTTATTATGCGTCTTATCTATTTGGTGCATCCAGAAGGTCTGTTGATTATCTGAGCTATGATTGGATCCATGATGAACAATAGAATACATTATTCTCAGCAGTGGATTCTTGCTAGACTATTTATAGTAGATAGTAGTGTTTCTGTATATTTTTTATGATCAGCTTGTCTTCCAAATGGAATAGGGTATAAGCTAGATTCTGGTTTCTGCATAGGATTGTTTTCTCTTTGTAACTATTTTTGCCTACAAACTCCTGGGTTTGTCTACTTTGAACACACATCTATGTGATTCACAATGTAATTTTGTACTCACTTGCAGTAATGAAATTACGCTTTTTTCTCGAGGAAAAAAAAAACAAGGACCTTGTTACAACATGGAGATTTGAACCTTGAATGTTTTCTCAACACTCACATTATTTCAATCACCAATTGAATTGCACCACTAGGACTAAACTTTTTAATATTTATTTTTGTTTTTATTTTTAAATTTAGAAACTTTGTAAACTTTAAAAAATTATAATATATAATAAAATATAAATTTTAATTTAATAATGTTGAATAAATAACTTATGTTATCATATTAAAAAAATTAGTGAATGGAAAAATTAAAATAAAAATTAGAATAGAAGGGAAAATCATAAATTTATATATATTTTAAACAAATAACGAAATTAAGTTGTTTAAATAAAAATCTTAATATGAAGCAATGTTATCGTTTGATGTGGATCAACATTTTGTGGATATATAATTCAGCCCACTAGATATCCAAAAAATTGCAAGTCCATCAAAACAAATAATTTAAATTAAGATGTATTTCAATAAGAACCAATTGACTTATGTTGATTGGGTTTAGTGACGATGATTATGAGAAATTTTGTTACTAGAGTTCAATTCTTTCATGTGACCTTTTATTGGTGTAAAGAAGAAAATTCACATTACTAAACTAAGAATAAAGTCTAGTGAGCTTGAACCTTCAAAATTAAGATATGTAAGAGGTTTGAATATGAAAAAAATCTCTCTTAAAATGTCCAATCTCTATCTAATTTAAATCCCAATTTATCAACCTTCTTAATCTTTTAACTCGACAAAACTATAATGATATAGGAACATTTATTTAATATTTTTCAAGAGTAAAATCAAAATTTAAGGAATTTCAAACAATCATTTTCCTATATAAAGTGCAATAAACTAATTTCAAGCTTAATACATGTTAATCATCATCACATAAAAAAAAGAAGTATATTAAACATTTTTAACCAATCTAAATAGAAACTATATAATATGATGTTTAAAAAAATATGTAATTATATAATGAAAATGAAAAATAAAAATATTGATATTAAGATATTTTATTCCCCAATAGGGGCGTGAATGACACTGATAAGGGTCGCTTAGGGGCTAAGCCCACCACCTTAGCACATGATGGGAATTTATGATTAAGGAGCATTGTTATCCCCCAACATGCAATGACACCAAATGACTACCTTTTGTTATAAATTAGCTCCTACCATGATGTTTTGGGCATTCTGTCAAGACTCGAGCAGAGGAGGTGAAGTCCAGTCCTAGACCATTACCTCCATGTTGGTGGTGGCAATATTATACACTAATGTTGAGGTCTTGTGGATGTGGTGATGAGAGGGAATTAAAGTTGGGTGTGTGAAGTTGTGTCCTGGATTCTATTCATAGAGGTTCACAGCCTATTGAGACGCTCCTCCTTTGCGGGTCATTTTCACCCTAATCTTGTTTTTCTTCTATGTTGTTTTCCAAGCTCATTTATCTAGGGTTTTTGGAATCATGTATGTGGATTGGGAGGGTTGTGAGCAGTGCTTGTGTTTGTTCTCTAACTATCTTAACTGAATTTATTTAATGTCTTCCTTGAGAAATTTTGGTATGGGAATGTCTATGCTTGTCTTCTTTGATGGTTTAGGGTTTCTCGGGGAAATGTTTTGGGACTGGTTAAGCATCTCTCCATGCTCCTCAGATATCCTAATTCTAAGATTTATTATAAATTTTCCCCTCTCAAAATCCCATGGCTTTGTTTTTGGCTAATTGACCTGGGGTATGTGGGTTCTAATTCTCGGGTATCCACTTCAATGGGGGTTGAGATGGTGAGCCCTTCAAATGGCATGGTCTATTTGATGAGTCTAGACCATGAATCTTTAGGGTCTTGTCAAATACCTGGGGAAGTTCTTGTTGGTGCATTCTACTATTTCTTTGCAAGTGGTGGAAGTTATAGCAATTGCTACAAGTGTGACCCATCTATTTCCCTCATGCTGCCCAAGAAACACATGTTGTAGGTTGGGGGTGGGGGAAGCAACCCACAAAGCCAACATACAAGTAGTATTTTCACCCAAGGTTTTGTTGGTACATATTTTAATGTTGTGCCAATTGAGACAAGAATATAAATTTGTAGGTTGAAAACCTAAGATGGGGTGGAGAGGCCATCCCACTAGGATTTTAAAATTATGAATGAGGTATCTACTTGTATTATGAACCCTAGTCACATCACGGGATGGAAGAAGAAGTATTTGAACTCATTGGGGTTGGATTTGGGGTTGGGGTTGGCTTTGAAGGACAAAAAGGTTGAGAGGTTTAATGTCTTTACCTCCTTGGGATACATTAAAATATCATTGGAAACCAACACTCCACCTTGGATAGGCTAGATGCAATGATTGCCCATGTGGATGGACACTTATAATGCAACTCTGGCATTATTGTACCTCTAGGATCAAGTGTCGTAGACCCAACTCCCATTTCATCTTCTTAGCCTGAATGGTTCTCTTGTATGTAGGTTATTTAGTTCTCTATTATCTATGGTTTGGATAGCCTAGTAATAACAAATTTTGTAATCTCTTTTGTAATATGGATCTAGTTGCATGGCCAATTTTTGTACGAAGGTTTAGTTAGGGAATTTATGGTCTTTAGGAACCATGGTAGCCCAAGAAATACACAAAGAAATCCTTTGCTGAATAGATGCTACAACCATATATGTATGAGTATTTTTTAGTAATATAAAGTATTGATTTACAAAAAAAACACAACATTAAGATATTTTATAATTAGTTAAAATATTAATATAAACCATGAAAATGAGCCAAGAAAGTGAAATTATATTCAGGAAAATTGTTTCATATTTTAAAATAGATTATAAGTGGATCATAGTTTGACAATAAAAATAATACAATTGAATTTAGAAATCTCTTAACATAAAAAATAAAAATAAAAATAAAGAAAATAAAAATAAAAATAAAAATAAATAAAAAAATAAAAAATTATGAGATGAAAAAGAATTTTATAAGAAAGATATGTAAATGTCAAATAGAAATATTTGAAATAAAATTCATATTTTCATTAAACTTACCAAACATTTTATTATGTGAGAGAAACTTTAAAATTAAAAATGACATTTTAAAAATTACACGTTCAAATGATACTGCAAGGTTTGAAGGTTTTAACATAATTAATTTGTTTTTCTTATTTTCAAATTGTATATTTTAGTTTATTGTATAGTCAATATATAATAGATAATTGACTTGTGTAGTCAATTTAAAAATAAAATGAAAACTAAAAATATTGAAAGGGATTTTAAAAAATTGAATTTTTTGTTGTGTTTGAATTTCAAACAACCAAGATGGTTATGCCAAAGCTAAATCCAAAGCAAGCAAATCAACAAATATGTGGGTAAAATATTTTAAGCTAGCAAAGAAATTATAAATTATAAGAACACACAAACATTATTTTTACCACATTCCATTTTAAGACATATAAACCAACTACTCCTCCTTTTACAAAACATAATTTTTAACATTTTAAACGTTCTTTAAAATCTAAATACCTAGTTCTTCATCAGACATGGTCAATGCTTCCTATACCATATTTTTATGCAAACTTACTAGTGGTATTTGTATTATACTCGGAAACCATATATATTCAGTTTGATTCCTCATCCATGACCCTTGAGCCTTTTGAGCCTCATTCCGAGCCTAACTCCCTTAATTTTCTCTCTCAACCATGGTCAAGGACTTGAGAATCTTTCATTATGCACAAATCCTCCTAATAGGTTCCATATCCCTTTTATAGGTCAAAAATACAATAGATGTGGTTAATGTGGTGGTTTAAGGCCTCATATATGGTTCCTAAGCTCTAGGATTTTTTTAGGGCCTAAATATTGATTTCATATGAACTCATATTATATAGGTGTATTGAAAGGAAAATGTAACACCTCTTCATGCATCATGGGGTATCATTTTAGATAGAACCATTTTTTCTTTTGTTAATCATTGATGCAGTTTGTACTTACGTGTTTGATTAAGATTTCCCATAGTATGATCTTAATGTATCCATTATACTTGTATTCTTGATGCAACCCCTACATGATTACCTAACAATTCAAGCTGAAGTGATTGAAGCAATCTATGCCAAATCTATGATTAAAGAGATAATCATACCCCATATTTTACCCAAATATAAACATTGCACATGCCACTAGAAATTGATGATGTTATTATGCAAATAGATACTTTGTTATGTTGAGAAGCTTATTATATAAGTATAGCTATTAAGAATTTAGGTTCATTTTTAAAATTGCAGGACTATTTGGTACTTTTAATACATTGAAATATATTATTAGAATGCATGTATATATTTTTTACACTTTCCAATTGTTGACAAGTTCCATCATTGATGCCAAGCTCATGGGGAGTTTTTTGGTGTGATAGCCCTCTCAGAGAGATTTCCAATGGTATATGGATCTTAGTATAACTCCTAAGGAATGAAGAAAAACATGAGGTTGTTCCAAATCATCAAGGTTCCAAGATATTTAGCCATCTCGGCATTGGGAAATCGGGCCCATCTGGGGTGCACCAAGGCATCGCCCATATAAGATCGAGTGCGAGAGACCCAACTCCCATTTCATCTTCTGAGTCTGAATGATTCTCTTGCATGTAAGTAATTTAATTATTTGTTATCTATGGTTTGGATAGCCCGATAATAATATATTTTGTAATCTCTTTTGTAATCTAGACCTAGTTGCATGGCCTATATTTGGACAAATATTTATTTAAGGAAGTTATGGTCATTGAGAACCTTGGTAGCCCAAGAAATACACAAATATTTGCTTTGTTGAATAGATGCTACAACCATGTATATATGATCATTTTTTAGTAATATAAAGTAATAATTTACAAAAAAAACACGACATTAAGATAATTTATAATTAGTTAAAATATTGATATAAAAACCATTGATAATGAGTGAAGAAATTGAAATTATATTCAAGAAAATTGTTTCATATTTAAAGATAAATTATAAGTGAATCTTAATTTCACAATAATAATAACATAGTTGAATTTATACATATCATAAGAGAAAAATAAAATATCATATGAATAAGAATTTTATATGAAAGGTATGTGAATGTCAAATAGATATATTTGAAATAAAATACAGAGTTTCATTAAATTTGTCACAAAATTTTTTTGGGTGAGATAAAAATTTAAAATTAAAAATGACATTTTTTAAATTATATGTTCAAATCATACTGCAATGTTTGAAGGTTTTAATATATATATATATATATATATATATATATATATATATATATATATTAGTTTACTGTAATGTAGTATATTTAGAGTTTATATAGTCAACATATAATCAATAATGGAGTTGTATAGTCAATTTAAAAATAAAAATAAAATTAGAATTATTGAAATGGGTTTTAAAAAAAATTATTTTTTTGTTGTTTTGCATTCCAAAAATCCAAGATCATTATGCCAAATCTAAATCCAACGCAAGAAATTCAACAAATAAGTGGGTAAAAAATTTTAAACTAACAAATTAATTCTAAATTCTAAGAACCCAAAAACACTATTTTTACCACATTTCATTTTAAAACGTACAAACCAGCTACTTCTCATTATTTTACAAAACATATTTTTTTATACTAGTTTCTTTAATGTCTAAATACCTAGTTCTTACTCAAACATGGTCAATGCGTCCTATCCCATATTTTTATGCAAACTTACTAGTCGTATTTGTATTCCATTTGGAAACCATATATATGACATTTTGATGCTGCATCCATGACCCTTGAGCCTTGTCAGCTTCGTTTAGATCCTAAATCTATTAATTTTCTCTGTCAACCATGGTCAAGGACTTGAGACTCATTCATTATGCAGAAATCCTCCTAATGAGGTCCATATCCCTTTTAGAGGTAAAAAATCCAATTGCTTGGTTAATGTGGTGGTTTAAGGCCTCAAATATGCTTCCTAAGCTCTAGGATTTATATTTAGGGCCTAAATATTTATTTCATATGAGTTCATACAATATAGGTATGGTGAAAGGTAAATGTAACACATGTCTTCATCCATTATGGGGTGTCATTTTAGAGAGGGACCGTTTTTCTTTTTTTTTAATCATTAATGTAGTTTTCACTGACTTGTTTGATTATGTTTTCCCATAGTATGATCCTAATGTATCCACTATACTTATATTTTTTATGCAACCCTTACATGATTACCCAATAGTTCAAGGTGAAGTGATTGAAGTAATCCATGTCAAATCCATGATTAAAGAGACAATCATACCCCATATTTTACAAATAATATAAATATTGCACATGCCACGAGAGGATCCTTTGGTTGCCTTTGGAGTTTGAATTGCTGGAGAGAATCCTTGAGATACTTTGGCTACCTTTGAGAGTTAAGGAGGGTGGACAATCCTCCAATAATTTCTCCTTGCTGTCTCCTCCAAGATTTTACAATAAAATCCTTATAAAAGTGCTTAATAAGTCATGATTTTTTGCACTCAACCTCATATTAGGAACTTAGAGTATGTTAGCCTTAATAAACACCTATACTAGCATCATAAAACCAAATAATAATAAAAAATTAAAGAAAAAAATATCTGAGGAAAAAAGGTGACCATTAAGCCCTCCAAATATGTCTAATGATGGAGAACATCACATCTCAACTGACAAAAATTCATTACATCATTAAGAAATATAAATACACTGATAAGAGAAATAAAAGGGCTAGGTATTTATGAGCAACATCAAGATAAGTAGACCTAGAAGCTCATGATCAACATCAAGAAGAAGGCCTAGAATATTTCATTGATCATCCTTTCCAAACTGTGTAAGAAGGGAAAGTCATGACATCATTAAGAAATATAACTACATCCATAAGAGAATTCAAAGGGCTAGGGATTAATGAGCAACATCAAGAAGATCCAGAAGCTCATGATAAACATCAACAAGAAGACTGAGAAGCTTTCATTGATAATCCTTTGCAAACTATATAAAGTACCAAGGATTCATGATAAAAATTTGATGGAGAGTAGACACTAGAGCCTGATATCAAGGAATTTCTTTCATGTCTATCATCAAATCCTTTATGCATCCAATTGAGAAATCAACAAACATTTGAATATATGCATGGCATGTCAAAGGAGGAAATGGTAACAAATGTTAGTGAACTAAGGAAAAAACGATACAAATGTTCAATTGCAAGTTCGTTCCAAATGATTTTCATATTATAATCTTCCTCCATCATTCAACATCTACTAACACAATGTCAATCAAAGCAAATTGTTTCTCACATTATGATATTTTTTAAACCATATCTTTCAAACTTGGATATGAGTACATTTTTAATCATATTTCGCATGTCTTTATTGTAAATACTCCTACACTTGAGAAAATTATTCCTCTTGCAATTAAAGTAGGATAGTGTAGAAGAATAAATGAACAAAATAGTAAATATAAAAATAATTATAGCTATGAAAACTGGGATTTTGGTGTGGTTAGACATGGACTTTACTTGAAAACAAGGTCATTAGATAGAAAAGTTCATAATAATTTTTGCCTCATGTTAGTTGATGTTGGATGCATTAATTCCCTCCTGCTAATGAGTCTTGATCCATCAAGCTCAATACGTTACCTATATTCAAGACTAGATATTTCTTTTAATATATTGAGGCTTGCATGCATCATTGGTAGGTTGTCTTGCTGATAACAATGGGAACGCATTAATGGCCCTTGATTTTAAGATCTTGTAGGTGACTTGAATTCAACTCATTTATGTAGAAATTATATGCACTAAGCATGCATATGTCCTTGATTCACCTGATCTCACACTATTTACCTTTATGCAAAATACTGAATCAATTCCACTTGTTAATCTTTTGCGGAAAACTTAATTGCACACACATGTGACGCATAAACAAAAACAATCAATCGCACATAACACAATTTTTAACCGGGAAAGCCTGAAGCTGAAAACCCCAACTATATATTATGTATCATGGAATCATATGACAATCCTCATACAAATATTATCAAGCTCTTAGTATAGTACAATCGTCATACACTAATCAGGAACAATCTTGCAAATCCATGCACCGATCTCTGCCTCCTGCTAGCTTGCCTCCACTGCACAATCCCTGCTAAAGAATAGCTCTGAATGAATTCGAATTACTCTTGGATTGACTGTGCAATCCTCATTGGAAACTCCAATGTGTGTGTGATGCAATCAATGCATCACTATAGTCACAACAAATAGTCTATCTTTCCCTTTCACCTACCTTTCCACTGGGTCTCCACTGAAACTGCCATGCACTATAGTTAACTGATGTATTGTTCAGTTGATTAATGAGTTATTATTTGTGAATTAATTAACTAATTAATTCACTCCACTCTCACTAGTGTATCATTCAGTTAGACTAGATACAACTAGCTCAACTGAGTCTAACTGAGTTAAACTAAATAAAAATCCATAACTACTTCTTCCAATTGTGTCATAACTCTGCCACTTGAGTTCTAACTAAGTCCTACATGCATTATCTCCAGTAAACCCTTGGGAATTGCGTAATTCCCTCAGTCCATTGATGTATCACATCTGTGCACTGAGCTGAAGTGCTCCAAGAGAATAAGTTGTTGTTTAGTGTCTGATTATTATTAAGAGCTAATAATAATAGACATGCATCTATTTTTAGATCAACGATCTATAAATAGACTTTGCCTAATATTCTAAAAATAGAATTTCATCTATTTTTCCAACTTGAACAACCATCCACAAATAGCATCCTGCAACTTCTGAAATATGATCATCATGTCTAAAAATAGACATAGTCTAAAAATAGACTTGTGCCAAAAATAACCTGCTGGCCCACTTAGTGAAGGCGACTCTTTTCACTAAGCTCATCATCTTATTGAATCTCAGCACTCCCTCTCAACAAGATAGGGATTATCCTTCACCCCGATCCTGCCTCTATGGCATTCGAATTTGCTCCTAGTGAGCGCCTTCGTCAGAATATCTGCATCTTGATCCTCTGTAGGAATGTACTGAAGCAACATGATCTTTCGCTACACACAATCTTTGATATTATGATACCGGATATCAATATGTTTAGATCTATCATGAAACACAGGATTAACTAAGAGTTTAATGCAACTCTGATTATCACAATGTATCACTGTGGGATCTAAATGTGAACCGAACAAACCAACCAGGATCTTCCTCATCCAAATAGCCTCACATGCAGCTTGACTTGCTGCCATGTATTATGCTTCCGCTGAGCTGAGTGCCACGGATATTTTTTTCCTGCTGTACCAAGAAACTACCGTAGATCCGATACTTAAAATCCCTCCTGATGTGCTCTTTCTGTCTGTTGGGCTTCCTGCCCAATCTGCATCCATGAAGCCATGCAAATTCACCTCATCCATCTGTCTGTACCATAAACCATACTCAGATGTGCCCTTGAGATATCTCAGAACATGCTTGCTTGCCTTCCAAAAGAGCTTGGTAGGCTTAACCATCGCTTGTGAAAGCTGGTTCACCGCATAGCATATGTCCGATCTTGTATTGACTAAATACATGAACAAACCCACCAATTGTCGATAAATAGTGGCATCCACTACCTCTGTCGATGTAGCATCCTCTTTCTTCCAATTTCCTGGAAGAGGAGTGTCGATAGGCTTACAGCCTTGCATGTGAAACTTCTACAGTATCTCCTGGGCATACTTGCCTTGAGATACAAACAGTTCACCTTCCCGCTGCCATATTTCCAATCCAAGGAAATAATGAAGGAGGCCCAAATCCTTCATCTCAAACTCCTTTGCAAGATCTGACTTGCATGAGTGTATCAACTGCTCATCACCTATTAGTATTAAATCATCAACATAAAGTACAATGATTAAATCTTACCCTCAACCACAATCTGGTACAGGTTTGCATCCGCCTCACTCTTGGTGAAGCTAAGTCTAGTGAAATAGCTGTCGATCAGTGTACGAAGCACGGGGTGCTTGTTTCAGCCCATACAATGCTTTTTTGAGCCTGCACACATGCGACTCGCTGCTGAAGATCTCAAATCCTTCAGGCTACTCAATGTACACCTCTTCCTCAATGATCCCATTAAGGAATGCAGTCTTCACATCCATCTTATGAATGTGAAAATCCATCTGCGCTGAGAGAGCAAGGATGGTCCGTATGGAAGAAGCCCAGGGAAAAAAATCTTGCCTTATACTTCTCAACGCTCCCATCAGCAACTTGCTTTACCTTGTAGATCCATCTTGATCCTACAACTGATTTTCCCACCGGCCTTGGAAAAATCTCCCAAGAACTGTTTCTGACAATGGAGTCATACTCCTCCACCATGGCATCTACCCATGTGGGCTCTTTCACTGCTTCTTCAAAATAAGATGGCTCTGTCACGATACACTTGCGCATAAGAGCCATGTATCCAGTAAATCGGTCAAGTGACTATCTCTGTCTACGTTGTGATGTAGGGACTCCTACATTCTGTGCCGCATCAAGCTTCAGTCTCTCAGTTTCTGTGGTAAGCTTTCTGCCTTGTCTGATGTTTGGTTCTGCATGAGTGGACTCCTCCACTCCATGAATCTCATCCTGTGGCTGATCCACATCTAGAGGCTCATCTTTGGGAACAAGAAGTTCCTCCTCCACATGCAAGTGTAGCTCCCTCTCAAGCAACAACTTCATGGCTTTCACCTCATTGAATTTTATATCCCATCTCACAACAGTCATCTGACTGTCTGGAAAATACACATGATAATTATGGGGTGTTTCTTTGTACCCCACAAATATCCCAACTTTTTCAGTTGGCTCCAGCTTCTTCCTGGCGTCCTTTGTCACATGAATGTAAACAGGTGAGCGAAAAATCTTCAAATGAGAAATATCAGGCTTCTTACCAGTAAAATCTTCTTCGGGTGTACTCATGCCAAGTACTCTATGAGGACAAGGGTTTTGCACATAAACTGCAGTGTTGCATGCTTTCGCCCAAAAGTGCATCGGTAGGCCCTGTTCATGCAGCACCCACGATCGTTCTGTTCTTTCTCTCCGCAACCCCATTCTACTGTGGGTTATGAGGTGCTATGAGTTCTCTTCGAATTCATTCTTTGCTACATAAGTCTTTGAATTCGCCCGAGATGTATTCACCACCATTATCGCTCTGTAGATATTTCACTTACTTCCCCGACTCCTTCTCCACCAATGCCTTGAGCTCACAAAACTTTGAGAACGTTTCACTTTTCTTCTGCATGAAGAAGATCCAGCATCTACGAGAATATTGATCAACAAATATAACATAATACCTGTGTTTTTTTGTTGAAGCAACTAAGAAAGGTCCACACACGTCTGTGTGAATTCTCTCCAGGATCACCGAAGCACGATTCTCCTTCTCATGAAAGGCGGTCTTCACAAACTTACCCATAGTACATCCCTTGCACTGATCTGACTATGCAAGAGTACCCTTGGGAAGTCCAGTAGCACTCTGCTACAAAATCTTCAAAGCGCCATGGTGAAGATGGCCCAATATCTTGTTCCATAATTCGCCCTCATCCCAGCTCACCACTTCTTCTACTTTGCTCACCATTGCAGCGCAACCATCTACCTCTAGCTTGTAGAGATTCTTAATTTGAACCCCTATCTTCTTGGTTTGAACCATTGTTTTATGTCAAAGGAAGGATTTTCCCTCACTGAAAACAACATCATAACCCTTGTCTTCTAGCATTGCGACTGAGACCAAGTTCTTCTTCAGACCTAGAACATGCATAACATTCTTCAACAAGAATGGATTACCGAACTCCCTCTCAAAGGTAATGGTCCCAATGCCATTCGCACTATATCGACCATCGTCGCCCATCTCTATATCCATCTAGAGGTCCTTCTGGTCCAAGTCACTAAACAACTCTTTGTCTCCCGTCATATGGAAAGACGCACCACTATCAAGATACCACACTGATCCCATGTATCTTGAAACCAAGCATGCGTTCAAGGATAAATCAAGCTCAAATTTCAAGACTAAGGCCTCTCCAACTGCAGATCCAACAGCCTTCTTGTTCTTCTTCTTATGTGGACAGTTAGTGGCAAAATGTCCATGCTCGTGACAGTGAAAACACTTCACTTTGGACAAATCCTGCTTCTTCCCTTTAGCAACAGATTTTGAAGGATGTTTCTTCCCCTTCCCTTTCCTTACTTTTTGAAACCAAAGCACAATTCTCTTCATCTTCATTCTTTTATGAAGATCCATCCCTGGTACCCCGCCTTATCTCCTCCTGCACAAGATCCGACCAAAGTCGATCCCATCCCGGCAGTTTCTCCCGTCCATTAACAGAGTCTTCGTAGCTATGCCAACTCTTTGGAAGCCCAAGGAGAGCCAAGCTCACCAAGTCTTCTTCATCAACAGTAACCTCCACACTTCCTAGTTTATCCTTGCAGTGGACAAAATTTGTGAGGTATTTTGGAATATTGTCGCCCTTCTCCATTTTTATTTTTCCGAGCTTGTCTTTAAGCGCCAACTTCCTCTGGTCACTTTTGCTTTGGAACAAGTTTGTCAAAGCCTTCCACATTAAGAATGGAGTGGCTTTCCCATGAAGGCTGGACACAATATGGTCCTTCACACCTTCCAACATAATTCTCCTCGTCTTTGTTGTCTTCTTTTGCCATGCGTCAAGTAATGCAGCATCGCTAGATCCCGGCTTAGGAACATCGCTATCGATGAACTCCTTCAGTCCATTATCCTCCAACACCGCCTCCATCCCATCCTTCCAGGCTATGTAATTCGAGCTCCCATCAAGGGCATACTCCAATCACAACCCGTTTAAAGACATTTCAATGTATACTCAACTTCTGCACCAAGAATCTTCTGCAACAAATTCGAATTGCCCACCAGCACAAACTCACTTCACAATTGCAATACTCAATCAACAATGCTCTGATACCATGTAGAAATTATATACACTAAGCATGCATATGTCCTTGATTCATCTAATCTCACACTATTTAACTTTATGCAAAATACTGAATCAATTCCACTAGTTAATATTTTGCGGAAAACTTAATTGCACACACATGTGAAGCATAAACAAAAATAATCAATCGCACATAACATAGTTTTTAACTGGGAAAGCCTAAAGCTGAAAACCTAAACTATATATTATGTATCATGGAATCATATGACAATCCTCATACAAATCTTATCGAGCTCTCAGTATAGTACAATCGTCATACACTAATCAAGAACAATCTTGCAAATCCTTGCTGAAGAATAGCTCTGAATGAATTTGAATTACTCTTGGATTGACTGCACAATCCTCATTGGCAACTCCAATGTGTGTGTGATGCAATCAATGCATCATTATAGTCACAACAGATAGTCTATCATTCCCTTTCACCTACCTCTCCACTAGGTCTCCACTGAAACTGCCATGCACTATAGTTAACTGATGTATTTTTCAGTTGATTAATGAGTTATTATTTATGAATTAATTAACTAATTAATTCACTCCACTCTCACTAGTGTATCATTCAGTTAGACTAGATACAACTACCTCAATTGATTATGACTGAGTTAAACTAAATACAACTCCATAACTACTTCTTCCAACTGTATCATAACTCTGCCACTTGAGTTCTAACTGAGTCCTCCATGCATTAGCTCCAGTAAACCCTTGGGAATTGCGTAATTCCCTCAGTCCACTGATGTGCCACATATGTGCACTGAATTGAAGTGCTCCAGAAGAATAACTTGTTGTTTAGTGTATGATTATTATCAAGAGCTAATAATAATCGACATGCGTCTATTTTTAGATCAGCGATCTATAAATAGACTTCACCCAATATTCTAAAAATATAATTTCATCTATTTTTCCAACTTGACCAATCATCCACAAATAGCATCCTGCAACTTCTGAAATATGATCATCATGTCTAAAAATAGACTTGCACTAAAAATAGCCTGCGGGCCCACTTAGTGAAGGCGACTCTTTTCACTAAGCTCATCATCTTGTTGAATCTCAACACTTTATTCATACCTAGCATGATGTACTAAGGTATCTTGATGCTTATTTACATTGATGGTGAGTCATCTTGCATTGGTTAATGGAATACATTAATGGCCATTATTCCAATGATCCTTTTCCATGCTCGACATCAGTGCATTAAATGTGATGGGGAGAGTTGTACCATGGATTCAATTTTTATGAACATTATGCACCAAATTACTAAAAAACTACTATAACCTTGTAGTTTTTCCCCAATAAGAGGGGTAGATTGAAAGTTGGTATAACCAGAGGAACGATAACTACATCCTCTATCCATTCAAAGCTCAAAGATAAAGAGAAGGTTAATGCTTAAACATTTAGTTTGCATCATTAACAATAAACATTTGTATTAGTATCAATTATGTTTCAAGGCACAAAATAGAGATTCAAGGTTTTCATTTTTTTTAGCATGAAATCTTAGTGTGGCCATCCTTAGCATTCAATCTTCAAAGATCAATTTGTAGGAGATAAAAATTAGGTAACTTCAATAGAAGCTTTAGTAACCATGGTTATGAGATTATGGGCTTTCCTATAACCACCATACTTGTAGTTTGATTATTTATATTTTCCCTAAAAATTGAGATTCATACAACAACAATTGGCTTCATGAAAAACACTTAGAGCTTCCCAAGCATCTCTAGTATCTTTCCTCCTTATTTATCAAGTCTTCATCCATAAAATTCATCATCCTTGGTCTCATATGTAACACATCATAATGACACAATCAACATGCATTAGCATTTATCTCTTAACAAAACAATTAATATGCATCAACATTGGTCCCACCACATTGTTTTGGATAAGTTCAATGGTACACAAGTCTCATGTTTAGTTTTTTTTCATCACGTATGGAAAATTCAAACATACATTGATATATTAAGGTAAAAACTAGTTTGAAATTTTTTAATTTGTTATAAATTTGGGAAATGATGGTAATAAACTACTATAACCTTGGAATTCCTATCCTACCATTTTATTTTGTTTTAGTCTCTTTGCACAATATTTTCGTAGTATGTTTCATTCCTCACCTCCTGTTGTGATTTTTCTATACCATAATAAATCTCTCTCTTAATCCTTTTTTTTTCATTTATACATCTTACTTTTCTAGAGAAATAGCTACCTTCAATTGATTTGTTATAATTGCGACCACTTCCTTTGTTTTCATTGAGAAAATCATTCATATGAAGCATTATCTCAACAATGTAGGCATAAGTGTAGATGATGTTTATAAATTAAATGGTAGTTTTGGAGTCTTTAAATGAGATGAAATATCTTTTTATATACCTAAATAACACAATAATAATGTAATATTCCTAAATTAGCATGCAGCTAATAGGAATATTGATTTTTTCTTTTAGAACCTAGTAGATGAATAAATGGGGAAAGAGACCCATAATTATCTTGAATAAGCATAAAATCCCTCTTGCTGTGAATAGGGATCATAATAATAACTGGATGTAGCACTCTCATGTGTGAACAAGGCATAATGGATGTGGACAAAATCAAGTTTGACCAAGTTAACAACATTAATGGGGAGGAGTGGATCATTTATAAAAACAACTCAATATGAATAAGGATCAGTTTAGACAACTATATGAGAGTTGGATTACGTGTGAAAAGGGCTGAAGCAGGTTGAAGAGGTCAACCTTGACCAAATCAAACATCGTTGTTATGGAGAGGTGGCATTGATGAAGGTACAACACAGTTTTGGAGGGAGATTGATTGTGTGATGGTTGAAACCCTAATGAGTGGGACCCAAGGTGAGAAGGCTCACATATTTTATAAGGAAGAGGATGACAGGCATATGGGGTTAGCTTATGAATGATATTTTGATATGTCTGTTTAGACTTTTGCTCTCTTCAGTTGTTTAGCTAAGATTGCTAGTGCTGTTTAGCACTAAGGGATTCCTGTTTAGGAATTCCATCTCTTCCCTTTGAGTAGCTCTTGGGAGAGACCTGATCTATCATTCCACACATCCGGCATTATGTCCAAGCTTCAGTCTTCAGCTACAGCGCAATTTCTACAGAATATTGTGTTGTGTAGCAGGGTGTTGCAGTGGAGGGTTGAGAAACCCTCTTTCTGGATTGGTTTTGCATAAGAGGAAGGATTCATTCTCTTGGGAGATCAAATTGGAAGGTACTTTAGCTCATTTCAGATCTTTGGCAGTAGGCCAACGTATTTCCATCACCTACAGTGTAATTCCAGTCTGGAATTGCGTTATTTCTGGAGGGCAGCTTCAGTAGGGATCTGGTGGTTCTTTTGAGAGTTTTCCTGTGATTGAAGGGTTCATCCTGTCATGGGGGAAGACCTTTGATCAGATCTGCATCAGATTTACATTATTTCAGCCTTCTGTACTCTTTTTCTTCAGTTTACAGTGATTATTCATTCTTAGTGTTGAATATCACCATTTGTATTTGGGTGTATTCCTAGAAACCCTTCCTGGGTTCTCTTGGATTTGTATAAAGGAGACTAGATCTCAGTTTTTGGGCCATATTGATTAATATGAAATCAGATATATTTGTCTCTACTATTTCTATGTATAAACCTTCATTAGACTGCGCTGTCTCTTTATGCAGTAATTTCATGTTGCAGTAGTTTTGGGGTTTCAACATTTTTGAGCTATACTAGGTGTGGGAGGCTTGTTTACCTCACCTAATTTGATATGTTTCTGATCTACTCTTGGATTTAGATAGTATATTTTCATATCTATGGGATCAAACTGTTAATTTCAATTTTTATAGCACATATTCCTGAAAATGCATTTTTAATGCATGCATTGCTGAGCATTCCCATTTTGGGATATTACAGTGGAATCGGAGCATGATCTTCGGCTCAGCCTATGAACTTCAAGCCAAGATGCTATAAGAAGAAGGAAAGGTCAGAATGATGGATAAAATGAGCTTTGCCTCATCATTTTTCAAATCTATGAAGAACCTCTCCAAGGAGGTTAAGCAGAAAGAAGAGGAAGGGTCATGTACTTCCTATTCTCAAAAGAAAGAACCAATGTTGCGGGAATATCCAAAGCATTAGACCTTTCCTTTTCCTTTTGAGGAAGAATAAAAAAGACATGGGGATGGAGGGAACTTGGAACATGAGATCCTAAGTGGATACCTTGCAGAATACAAGTCTCAACCTAAAGCTTTCAAGGAGACTCTAGCTCTTCCTTAGTTTATTCAGCTAGCAGAAGAAAGGAGGCCCTACAAAAATAAGAGAATGAGGGGCAATAGATTTCTATCATCTACTTCAGGGAAAATTTTAAGGATGAATGTTTATCTAAAGTTTTAAAACTTGGTGAATCTTAGTAGTCCCCAATATGTAAATTGTAAAATTTTTGATGTTATTTTTGTAAAACTATTTATTTTTCTAATCATTTTATATTAGTATATATAATTTTTTGGCAATTTCTAGGGTAAAATATTTTTATACTATAAAATTTGGGCAAATCAATTTAAAAAAAAATGGAAATTGACGAATCGTTTTTTTGGAAAAAACATGGAAAACTAGCCCACCTACGAATATTAGCCCCTAAAATTTTCCATGGTCTACTTTTGATGGATCATCCTCATGTACATCAAAGGCTTGGGTGATGAAGCTAGATGCATTTTTCCTACTACATCCAGTGGTAGAAAGAGAGGTTGTTGAGATCTCAGTGCTGCACCTTGAGGGCAAGGCAAGAATTTGGTGGTTCAACCAATTGAGTCATGTAAGAGTGGCTAATTTTGCAGATTTCACTCAAAAGGTGATCAAAAGATTTGATAAGAAGAAATCAAAAGGGGAGGAGCCTTCACCACCACTTGAGGAGATTTGTACCAGTGCTGGCACAACTATGGAGGAGCAGCCATCATCCTCAATAGTTTGGGAAGCCAGCACATTGGAAGAAGGGTTCCTTGTAGCCATACAAGATGTTCCCAAGCTTCACCAAGGTATCCATGAATTTCCACCTTTTGTTATTTCAGCAAATCTTATGGACGCATGTGGAAATCTACCTGTACATGATCTAGGATCAACACATATTGTTGATTGGGAGTAGTAGGATTGCACTGCACTGTGAAACCTTGACTTGTTCAAGGAAGGGATGAATCATCATCCTAAAATTCCATTGTTGAGTTACACACAACACTTGGGGTTGGAGTGTGGGTTTTTGAAGGATAGGATGAACTTTATCCTAAAAAAACCTATGCAAAACTCTATGTTCATCCTTGAGTTGGAGCATGAGACAGAAAATACACCTTTTAGGAGGAGTTTGACAGCGCTATCATTGGGAAAAACTGAACAGTTGGGGGCCCAGCTATCATTAGAGCATTCTAATGACCATTACACTTGTATGACATTAGATGAGCATATGATCAATGTGAGACATTCTATCTTTCATCATTGTGATGGATCTATTGGGATGAGCATTGTGCATGCCTATGAGGAGGTTTTGCCTTCAACATACTTGGATCCTTGTGGATTCAATATGATCATTGATGTGGGATCTTCTCTATAAGATCTCCAAGAGGTTGCATTTAAACATCCCATGAAATGGAAAGGGAGAAATCTGATTTGGGAGGATGGTAGTCTCCATTAGAGGAGTACGAAGGTGGAATATGGTAGGAGGCATCCACATATGGATGAATGGGAGTGGATGGAGAGCAAGAGGTTGGTGAGCCACTTGCATATTTATGACACCGGGCAGTAGGAGGCATGGATGTGTTGGCTACTCTTGAAAGAGTTTGGTCATCATGAGCTATATCCTTCTCCAAAGGGTATGTTGGTGGAGGAAACTTGGCAGGACACTTGCATCATATGGTAGCAAAGAGTTTGGGTGCATTATGTTGATATGATCTCCTTCATGTCAATCAAAATATTTTCACTTCATAATTTGTATGATGGAGGTGTGAGGGGGCAATAAGAGTTATTGTTTCTATGGTTCCTCTTGGGAGAGTATGGGCATAATTTTTCCCATACTTGTCATGATATTTTTAGAGAAAGGGAAGGCGCATTCAAGATGCAAAGAGGCTACCCTTCAGAATTTGAGGATAAGGAGGGGCTTCCACATAGGGAGAAGATTACCCCACATAGCAGCATAAGGGTGTATGGCTTTGGCATGTGGCATGTCAAAGGAAGAAGTCACGGAGTGAAAAGAGCCTTATCACTAAGGCCAACAACGCTTTCACTTGGGAGTATATTTCTATTGATGGAGCATTCCAAGGGGAGTATGCATCCCTTCATTTTGCAGATTTTTATGAAGAGATTCTCATGGGAGGGCTCATCCATGGACCTCACTTTCAGCCTACTCATCATGCATGGTAAGAAATGCATTATTATACTTATTATTCATTTCATTGAGTATTTGCATTGTCTCACCATCTATATACAGTGCATTGCTCCACAAGAGGGCAAGATTGATTTTGGGTTACATGGTCATTCTAGGACCAACACTTATGATGATAACCCTTCTCTACATGACTTCAGGCAAGTGTGTTGTTATTTTTATTATGCTCGGCTAATATATATTTTTTCTTACAACCACATAGTAGATGAGAAAACATGCACAGCTAGTAACTTGTTGGAGGACAACTTGCCACATGATGTTCTAAACAGCAGTTGGAAAGACTCCGTTGTATCCACTTGATAAACCATTGGTATCATCCAAACTTGTACATAACCTTCAGCATTTTTCTGATTTGGATGCCATATGGTGATGATGTGCCATTCATTTTGTATGGAATGGTTTGGGCCAGCATGATCAATGACTTTAGAGAGAGGATCTTTGAAGATCCAATATTCTTCTTGCCACTTGAGGGCAACCTTATTGCAGCGCAAGATCAGAAGGTGCTCTACACTTATCATGAGTGGAGAGAAAGACAGTGTGGGGTATGCCATTTTTTCTACCATGATCAGTTATTCAGCCCACCTTCATTGCAGGAGCCAAAGGTGGAGGAGATTCTTCATGAGTTACCATTCTGGAGGGTGGCTCATTTTGTGTGGATGATAGCTTGGGGATGGGAGATTCACATGGTGATGATATACCCCAATACATATCAGATATCATGCCTCAAGAAGGCCTCTAGACAACACATTGTTGCCTCCATGGATGTTTTACTTCTACATGATGATAGTTGTTTGGGATACCCACCAAAAGCTAGCTTGCATACTTGGGAGGGGCAACTTGGAGATGTATTGATGATACAACATTTTGTACATGGGAGGAGTTTATCATATACAAATGCTATAGAAGGAGGAGAGGGGGGTCTTCAGTTCTATCGTTGTAGTTGCTTCAGGACAAGCAACATTTAGGAGGGGAGGACTGTAATATTCATAAATTAGCATGCAACTAATAGGAATATTGATTTTTGCTTTTAGCACCTAGTAGACGAATAAATGGGGAAAGAGACCCATAATTATCTTCAATAAGCATAAAATCCCTCTTGATGTGAAAAGGGATCATAATAATAACTGGATCTAGCACTCTCATGTGTGAGCAAGGCATAGTGGATGTGGACAAAGTCAAGTTTGACCAAGTCAACAACATTAATGGGGAGGAGTGGATCATCAATAAAAATAACTCAATATGAATAAGGATTAGTTTAAACAACTATATGAGAGTTGGATTGAAGACCCTTAGGTTTGAAAAGGGCTGAAGTAGGTTTAACAGGTCAACCTTGACCAAATCAAACAACGTTGTTATGGAGAAGTGGCATCGATGAAGATACAATGCAGTTTTGGAGGGAGATTGATTGTGTGATCATGGAAACCCTAATGAGTGGGACCCAAGGTGAGAAGGCTCACATATTTTATAAGGAAGAGGATGGCAACCATATTGGGTTAGCTTATGAATGATATTTTGATATCTTTGTTTATATTTTTGCTATCTTTAGTTGTTTAGCTAAGATTGTTGGTGTTGTTTAGCACTAAGGGATTCTTGTTTAGGAATTCCATCTTCTCCCTTTGAGTAGCTCTTGGGAGAGACCTGATCTATCATTCCACACATTCGGCATTAGGGCCAAGCTTCATTCTTCAGCTACATTGTAGTTTCTACAGAATATTGTGTTGTGTTGCAGGGTGTCGCAGTGGAGGGTTGAGAAACCCACTTTCTGGGTTGGTTTTGCATAAGAGGAAGGATTCCTTCTCTTGGGAGATCATTTTCGAGGGTACATCAGATCATTTCAGATATTTGGCAGCAATCCAACATATTTCCATCACCTACAGCGTAATTCCAGTCTGGAATTGCGTTATTTCTGGAGGGCAGCTTCAGTAGGGGATCTGGTGGTTATTTTGAGAGTTTTCCTGTGATTGAAGGGTTCATCCTTTCATGGTGGAGGACCTTTGATCATATATGCATCAGATTTAAATTATTTCATCCTTCTATACTAATGTGCTTCAGTTTGTAGTGATTATTCAATCTTAGTGCTGAAGATCACCATTTGTGTTTGGGTGTATTCCTAGAAACCCTTCCCGGGTTCTCTTGGATTTGTATAAAGGAGACTAGATCTCAGTTTTTGGGTCATATTGATTAATATAACATCATATCTATTTTTCTCTACTATTTCTATGTATAAACCTTCATTAGATTGCGTTGTCTCTTTATGCAGTAATTTCATGTTACAGTATTTTTGGGGTTTCAACATTTTTGAGCTATACTAGGTGTGGGAGGCTTGTTTACCTCACCTAATTTGATTTGTTTCTGATCTACTCTTGGATTTAGATGGTACATTGTTAGATCTAAGGGATCCAAGTGTTAATTTCGATTTTTATAGCACATATTCCTGAAAATGCATTTTTCATGCATGCATTGCTGAGCATTCCCATTTTGGGATATTACAAATAATAGATTATAGAAAGGATTCATACCCTTCTATATATTGGAGACAATATCCCTCATAAGAGGAAAAATCAGAAAGATATCAAGATTACAGTCATTGGTACTTAACTAGGGTCTTTGGTACATGGAATAAGATATTATATGCTTTAATATTGATCAAAGGAAAATGATTAAAGGCATGAAAATTAGTAGAAACTTTTAATTTCCATGTACCTTTTTTTGGTAAATTATGAGCTTAATCTTCTCATGAAAACAATAAGCAAGCTAACATAGAATTTAGTTATGATCTGAGTATTTATGGAAGTGGGTTTTCTCTCCACATCATCATTTATAAACATATACTATGAAAATATTTTCATTCATAACGATAGCCAAAGATCATTCTCAAGCCTATAGGAGAAGCAAAGGATGTGAATATAACTTTCAAAGGGGACATGCTTAGTTGAAAATTTAGTATGGCCATAAGCATAATGCAAGGATCCATTTAAAAGCGATCTACTAGTTGAGAAAAAAACCCTTGATGATGATCTTAAAAATGTTTTAAAACCCCTTCCAATGACTAAAGCCTCTCTGATAGTGAAGGTAATAAAAAAAAAGAACCCACTATATCCCATGATAGGTTCTGATTTCAACATCAACATATCTAAAAAATTATTTAATACAATGATCATGATTATGAATATGCTCTTTTTCTAGCCCTTTTTGTGTTGCAATTATTGTCTTGCACTAGTTACTAACTTATATTTTTAGTCACTAATATATGTTCCAAAAGCACAGAGAAGTTTCATCCCATGAAATTAATTTCATATGGAAAGAGAATTATTTGGCACCCTTGAAGAGTGAATTGATGTGTTGATTGCAGATTCATGTAGTGACCAAATGTAATGGCAAGCTCTGGATTCTACATGTGGTAAATGGGAACTTCTTTCATTTATGCCTCGTCCTTTGAAGACAATTTTTGGGTTTATTATGATTGATAAGATACTAATGGTAATTGTTGCATTGTTTAATGATGTCTAAATAGCCATGGCTTTAAGAGATGCATACAACTATCATCCAATATTAAATGGGTGGAGTTCTTTTAAAAAAAGGAATGCCAGACATTTTGAATTTGTTTTTTAAGTAGTTGATGGCCTTTTCTATGTAATTGGGTGTGAAGGATCTTTCTTGTGTTGAGGTATTCTACTGAAACCAAAATAAGAGGACATTAATAGAGACTCTACGATGTTGAAGATGGGGTTGTTTTGCTTATGGGCTAGAAGGTAAGTTGTATGTCATGGGAAGCCATTCAAATTTAACTATTGGGAATTCAAGGCATATCAATATTTGTGACCCTAAAAAGCATACGTGGAAATAAAAATAAAAAAATAGATTTTTTATGGTTTTGTTTTCTGCTAACCAACATCTCGCTTGTATGCCTTTACTTTAGTATTCTAAATGGAAAGTTATTGTTGTCTTTAGTATCATTTATGTATTTCAATATGTGCATCTTTAACGTATATGATGTTTGGAGTGGTCCCACCACCATCATCAGGTACTCAAGCTAAGAGGACCAGAAAATAGTGTTGGAGAGGATATATAGCGAGGAGACAATAATGTGACCATTAAATAAATATCAATATTAAAAATGATTATTAATAAGGCAATAATAACAATTATTATTATTATTATTTTTATTATTATTGATTTAAAAGCCAATTTAAAAATGATTAAAAAACATAATAATAGTAATATAATATGATTATGTATACATAATATTAAGGTCTAGAATGACTAACTAGCAGGGGGAACAAAAATTAAAAATTAAAAATTAAAAGGGGGTGTGGGAAACGAGGAATAAGGTGGAGATGAAGAAGGTTTAACATAAAGAGGAATAAGATGAAGAATGAAATATTAATAAGAAAATCGAAAAGAATCACCATGCGACATCCTATTAATGACTAAAACGGTGGATAAGGGATTTCTAGGAGCCATTGAGTTTATATCCATCTTCCCTATTGACGTTGTCATGGTGTTTTTTGATCTATAGGGATTTTCGATTAAGGCAGGTTGACTATAGAGGATTCAGAGCCAAGATTTTTGTTTGGTCAAAGCTGAGAAGGTGCTTAATTTTGAAGGAGTGTTCTATCAAGGATAACTTTGAGACATATTTATAGGTCGTGTTAGCTATGTGATCCTTAAATTCAACCTCAAAAATTATAGAAATGACGGTAACATGATTATGGGTTGTGAAAATAAACATATGAAAAAAAAAAATTGTTTTTTTTTCCCACAAAGGCAGAGCCCCTACATGAGACACTATTTTATGATCCAAAAAGTGGCAGATCAAATCTATTAGACAACTTAGCATTGGAAGAGGATGGTTAAAATGATTTGAGATGACTATTGACAACATATGCATGTTATAATCCATCAGTTGGGTATTGACAGGCGATAAATATTTTTTTGGTTTTTTTTCACTATTGAAGCCAGAGGAAAGTGCATTTTGGACTTTTATGGGCATCGTTGATGAATACTTTGATGGATACGATTCAAAGAATATGGTGGAAGCCCAAGTTAACCAACTTGTTTTTGAAGATTTAGTTCAAGAATTCTTTCCTAGGTTAGTTACACACTATGACAAATTGGGAGTACAAATGGCATGGGTCAATAGACCATGGCTCCTTCCATTTTAATAAAATATTTTTCCTTGAGAAAGTGGCTCAAAATTTGATAGCATCCAGATTGTTTTAATAGCTTGCATGGGGTATTCATTAGTGAATTAGACTACGTTGCAACGGTTGTAAGAGAAACATTGTCCCATAGTATTAGTTTCCCTCGAAAGATGGTCCAAGAGCCTCATATTTGGAGGAGCTCTAGAGGTATTGTGCATAAGTTGTAAGATGGAAGCCATGAAGACTCATGCACCTATGAGAGAGGGAAAGCTTCTAGGAGGTAGATTCAATATGGGGAATGTTGATTCAGATGGGAATTAACAAATCAGAGTTTTGATTAAAGGATTTCTATAACTTGATAAATGGATTTGTAGATAATGATAATGCATTTTTCATTGCAAATATACAATAACAGGTAAAATGGTTGAAAAAAAATTAGTCAGGCTTTGGAGGAGAAAATTTGTTTGAAATTAAGGGTAGAGGATAGACATATACACCAAATTCAAGCCCATTATGGATGTTGAACCATGATGTTCCTACACTAGAAAAATATTTAAATATGCAGCTTCACGAAAAATCAATGACGACTAAGGTTGGGGAATTTTTAGTCTTGAAGGATATTGTGGTGGTGTCACATGACTTCCTAGTTGATCATATAGGAAAGAATATAATGAGAAATCCTCAAAGCCAAATTTGAAGATTTTAACTCTCGTATTTAAAATACTTATGATGGATTCACTATTGAAAATGCAGCAAGAAAAATCTCAGTTTAATTTTCCTTGGTCAAACTATATAAATTTTGAATTTCCATTTCAACAAACAAATTGGATAAGTTAACTTGAGTGACATGGATTATGTCACCCTATTATATTAGTTAATTCGAGTTGCAATACTTGGGTTCAGTTAAGCATGAGTGATTTCTAATTTGTAGCAATATATTAAGTTAAATTGATTTATTGTCAGTTAAACTAATTCTAGCTATTAGAGGAACTAGTGGAAGGTCAAGTTGTACAATGTGACTTCAGTCACACTTAGTGATGATCCAGTTAACCGATCAAAGAGAATTCCAGTTACCCACTTGAGGTAGAGATTCCAAGACATTGTAATATTAGTTGTAGACTATTCCAATGTGTACAGGTGGTGCATGCATTCAAAGGATCATCCTAAAGGAATTATGCAATCCAATTGAAGGAATTTTCCAATTAATAGGGTCATAATTCCTAAAGTATCAGTGCAAGGAAATAGGAGCTTGGAGGGCATGAAAATTGGCTAAGTTTTGGTCAGAGTCAGTTAGTCAGGTAGAGGGATAGACTATACACTTGCAGGCTATGCTCAATCTTTAGAAAGCATATATGTTTCATCTCTATTCTTTCATTAATGCAATACATATAGGAAGGAGTTTTGAGCATTTTATTTCCCCTAGATAAACCTCTATGGATGTGTGTTATTTCTTATTGAATTCTGATGATATGTGTTATAGATGTGAATTGAATTCCGCAGAGAAATAGAGTATATTACAGGAGCTCTTCAGTGTTACAAGGTATATTCACTGTTGGGAAGATGAGATTCACTGGTTGAGGCTACAGTATGCCTTGGAAGGAAACTCTAATTCCATCTCATGGAAGGATCACATGGAGGTAGTATTGGACGATAATAAATTTGTAGAACACATCAAGACAAATGTTGCAAAACCACAAGCATCTAATGCCCATAACCTAGATCAATGGAAGAAAGATGTATCCAAGGCGAGAAGAATAATATTCCAGGGAGTACTAGGTCACAATTTTCAAATATCCATGAAAAATAAACTTTGTTTGCAATATGGAAAGGAATCATAGAATTGTTCAAGAATGGTAGTGATCACATGGATTTGGTGGTTGAGGATAAACTTTAAAATATCGAGATGTGGAAGAATGACTCCATACCTCAGTATCTAAGTAGGTTCACACAATGTTGTGATGAACTTTTCGGGGCTGGTTTTAATGTTGCAGAAGATTATTTGGTAATCCAATCCCTTCTAGGCCTTTCCAAGAGTTGGAATAGCTACCAAGATTCGATAAATGGGAGGGAGAAACTACCGAACTGGGAATGCTTATGGTCTGATTAGTACAGGAGGAAATAAGGCGAAATACCATAGATGGGACTTCATCCAAGTGTGAGGATGAAGAAAATTGTGGATTGGGAGGAAGGGAAAATAAGGGAAAGGGGAAGAAATCCCAATCAAAACCAGATTCCAATCAAGGGGGAAGAAGAAGGACTAGTCAAAAATTAAATGCTTCAATTGTCATGAATTTAAGCATTCCAAAAATTTTCCACAAACAAATTAAAGCAATAATACCTTAGGAGGACTGGCAGGTGAAGCTTTGGCTTCACAATTTGAGCTTCACTTCACCCTTATTGCATGCATGGAAAGAAAAATAATGGGGACTGTGTGGTACTTGAACAATGGTGCCTTGTTCCACATGATGGGTAATAAATATTTTTTCAGTGACCTAGAGGATAAATATCTCAATATGAACATCGATATGGGAGATGATGGAGGGTATAGTGTGAGAAATATTGGTGAAATCACCTTTCAGAGGGATTCAGGCTCGCCTCTCAGACTCAAGGATGTCATGTTTATTTCGGGCCTAAAGAAAAATATCATCTCAGTTGTAATGTTGGAATACCATGGTTACAGGGTGATATAAAACAAAGGGAAAGAATTCCTGAGACACATAACCAAAGGACAGGTGAAGCGGATCGGGGTTCATGTGAAGTACCTATATAAGCTAGATGTGAAATACTATGATGCATTAAGAACGAAGGCGGAGAAGGTGCAAAAATGCAGTGTCAGTGAAATTTGGCAAAGAGTACATGGTTGGAAGTCAAGCAACATGTGAGGCAATCTCGATGAGAAATATTCCTGTTGGACTATTTGGTTAGATGATGAGTCCTACTCTGATCTAAGGTGACAATAAAAGTTTCATTAATCTCTCTTAAAATCATTTTTTTTCCACTTGTGGATTTACATAATGTAGCCTTCCTGAGAAATAAGAAAATCTAAATGCCTGATTTATATGATGTAAAGTTTTTAAGAAATTATCAAATTTAAATGGTTTTTATTTTTATTTTTTTAACAACAATACTTTAGTGCATGATTAGATGTAGTTAGATTTAGTGCATGTTACATGCACTTAAACTTATAATAAAATTTAAATATTTGTTTAAGTGTTTTTAATATAATTTAAATATTGGTTTTCACTACTTACCTGTTGTTAGTGTCAGTATATATAGTCTGTCACCAATGATCAAATGGGCTCTTATCATGTCTTTTTCAAGTCTCATAGTCAATTTTTTGTCATTTCATTAGGTTTTCAAGAAAAATTTGGTCAGTTTGTATTAGGTCTAGGACTATTTCCAATCCCTCCAATATTTTCACATGCTAGTCCTTCTCATTACTCAGCTGAGTGTATCATCATTCAAAGATAACCATCATCATTCTAGTCATCACCATCATGATTTCATTTATTTAAGCATCTCCATTAAGTCATTAGGGTTTCAAGGTCACCAAATATGTCATTTCATGCATAAAAGCCGATAATTGGAGGAGTGGTAATAGGAAAGTTTGTTCAATAAAGTTTGATTTCAAAATGTAATTTATTGTTTCTATTATGTAATAATTTCCTAAGTTATAAAGTTGCAATTAAAGGTTTGAAGGCTAAAAGGTTCTAAAAACAAAGTGAGATTCATGAGGTGGGCCATCCTACCTCATTGATGAAATGACTCCAAAGCAAGCTAAAAAAGACAAAAGAGAAAATCATTTGCACTGTTCTATCCTCCTACCATCGAGATCCCCTCTCCCATTGGTAGGAAAAACTGGTTTTCTACCTCTCATTGGCAAAAATTTGCTGGTGTTGCATACAAGAACACTACGTTGTGGACGACGCTGTGCAAAGAGACACTTCATTGCGCACAGGGAGACTACATTATACATCTGGTTGAAAACACACATTTTCGTGTAGGGTGAAGCACAACTATTTCCAAGGGTTTTACTTTCTTGACGAAGGTTCTATTAGCTTAAAATAAGTAAGTAATACCATTTATATCAACCCTTGCATCATATTTGCCTAAAATTCAAGCTAATTCCTTCTCTAGGGTTTGTCTTGCTTTTTCAGTCTCATAGTCACCACACTTCATTTGCCAAGGAAAAAAAATCTTTCGATGGCTTTCTACCCTCCCTGACACCTAAGACCATCTCCCACAGCCTTCGTATCCGCTCATTTCCAATTCCCAAGTCCCAAACCCTAAACCCTATCCCAATTATGCAATTTTGGGCAATTTTCCTAGCTAGGAATATGTAAAAATTTCCTAGCCCAATTCCCTTACTCATTTCACTCAATTTCACCTCCTAAACCTTCCTAACACCCTTCCCTACTTCCCTAATTTTTCCTGTTCCCATTTCCCTCTCCTAACTCCTCCATCCTACTCCATTTCTCCATTCCCCTGTTTTTCACTATTAGGGTTTTTCCCTTGCAAAGTACATATGGAGGGAGATAAGAGGCCTTAAAAAAAGGAAGGAAAATTTTCAAGATGTTAACCACTCAACAAACATGAGATGATGTCATCTCCATGCCAAATTATAATAAACCATAGCTTTACCTTTCCATTTTACAATGCACACATGAACAATTTTGATTCAAAATGTGTTTCTGACCAAATAGAGATGATTTTTCCAAAGTGAAAGATTTTTTTTTTCCATCATAGACTAAGGAAAAAAAACCTTCTTCAGTGTTAGGTCCCTATATTACTAGTATAGTCCCTTATTATTTTAGTGTAACACCCTTATTGTTATTATTGTACCCTTGTAACCCCCATATTGTTATTATTGTGCCCTTAATTTCTTATTGTTAGGTCAGCTAGGATTACATTGTGGCCCCATGGACTCCTATATATAGAAAGGAGGTTTTGTAATTTGAATCATCCAAGAATTTTTCATTCATGTAATGTATTGGAGGTTTCCCCCTCGAAGTGGCTTATTTCTAAGGCTTTGATATCTCTTTTCTTCTATTTTTGGAGCTGGTTTCAAAACATTTGGTATCAGAGCTTTGGATTCTAGGGTTTCGCTGCTCCAAATAGGTCATCGTGGCATTTTCGCTATAACTTTTTTCTAAAAAGTTTCAGAAGCTGAAAATTTTAGTGTGTGAAGCTGAAATCTTAAGGAACATCGTCAAAAAATTTCAGAGGTTGGTTCGCAATATTTTCGGAGATATGATCTGTGGAAGTTAGGTCTTTTTTCAGGCTCAATTTAATCTAAACATGTCATCGTGGTATTTGCACTGTAACCTTTTTTCTACGAAGGTTCAGAATATGAAATTTTTAGGGCGAGAAGCTGAAATGTGGAGGAAACTTGTCAAAAAATTTCAAATCTTGGTTCGTAATATTTTTGGAGATATGAGCTATGGAAGGTAGTGCTTTTTCAGGCTCCTGAATTTCATCTCAAAGAGGTTATCGTGGGAAAATATTCATAACTCTGTCTTTGAGCATCGGATTGGAGTGTCGTAAAAAGTGCTTGCAAGTACACAGACTATAGTTTCTTTCCTATCAATTTCAGAGCCAAAGGATGAAACAGTGACACGTGGAAAGTCGTACAAGTTCGCTCTACTGAACCAGTACAAAATTGGGTCATTGTGGGAGATTGGACATAACTTTGTCTTGGAGAATCCAAATCATATCAGACCTATGACATTGGAAAGAAGATTCAGAGGGCTACTAAAGGGATGAATTTTAGATATTGAGGATCTGAAATTATAGAAATAATTCAATTTCAATATCGATCTCCTCAAAAGCAAGTAAAAGGTGTGTATTTTTTTCCGAATTGCATAAGTCTTGTTTGGATAACCAAGTTGAATTCATTCCAGGAGCATATTGTAGAATAGATATCAGTATTGGATTATAAAATGGCCCCTAAAAAGAATTCAACACCCATTAAGCCTTTGTAAAGCTCTACTATGACTCATGAAGACGAAGAATGGCAACATGACATATCAAAATTACAAGAGCAAGTGCAACAAATATCGCTCTCGCAAAGAGCAACAAAAAATGACATGGAAGTTTTGAAGAAAGACGTGGAAACTAAGATGGATGGTTTGAAGAATTCCATGGAATCTAAGATATATGGCATGGAATCTAAGATAGATGGCATGGAGGCTGTCATGGAATCTAAGATGGATGACATGGAAGCTAAGATCGATGAGAAAATGGAAAACATGAAGAATGTTCTAAAAGAAGACATGGAAGGTTTGACAAAGTTGATACAAGAAATGTTTCCTAATGGTGAAAAGATGGTAGAGGAAACTCATGATGAGAACAAATAAATGTTAATTGTGATTTCATAAAATCTAATGTTGGCAGGAAGAACCACCATATTCCAAAAATGGATATGAGGAAGTTTGATGGAAATGATCCTATAACATGGATACTACAAATGGAGCAATATTTTGATCTACATAATGTGCAAAACACACAAAAGGTACGTATTGCAACTTTACATTTAGAACAAAATGCATTTGTATGGTATCGATGGCTTCGCTCCCGTAAAAAAATTGTCACTTGGTCAATTTTTACGGAGGAAATGATAGCACATTATGAGGATACAAAGAGTAACACCTTCTTTAGCCAATTGATAAATCTCAAACAAAAGGGTTTAATGGGGGAGCACATTAAGGACTTCCAAAAGTTGAATATAAGGGTAACTGATATTCCAGAGGAACACAGGATTGATCTCTTCATAGGTACTTTAAAGGATAGCATTCAACATGAAGTTCGTGTTTTGTAACCTAATTCATTGGAGAAGGCATTCAGGTTGGCAAGAAAAATTGAATGTAAAATTATGGAAACAAGGAAGCCTACCACTCACTTCTATAAAGAAGGAAGTGTTGCTACTCCTAGATTTCCACAACCTACAAGGTTGACACCACAAAAATTGGAAGAAAAAAGAGCAAAAGGGCTTTGCTATAGCTGTGATATAAAATACACTAAAGTTCATAAGTGTGCTGAGAAGAAATCATTTTACATAGATTGTGAAGAGGAAGAAGAAAATGAACCAGAAGAGGATATACACCAGGAACCAACCCAAGAAGAGGAAGAAATGAGTCCGACCATATCGTGTAATGCATTGGCAGGAATTACCACTCCTCAAACTCTCAAGATAGAAGGACATATCAAAAAGAAAAAGGTAATAGTGTTGATTGATTCAGGTAGTACCCATAATTTTATTCATTGTAAGGTAGCCAAGGAATTGAATTGTTTCCTATACCCAGCACCAGAATGTCAAGTGATGGTTGCAAATGGAGGAACTATAAATTGCTCTATAAAATTCCATAATATCAAGCTAACCATGGGGGAATATGTATTGAATAGTGCAATGCTTTCCATTCCTATGGGAGTTGCTGATGCTGTACTAGGAGTACAACAGTTACAATCTTTGGGGATGATAGCTTTTAATTTTCAAGGACTTTTCTTGAATTTTTTTCAGAAGGAAAGGAAGTCGAATTACGGGGTATTGCAGGGAAGCCAGGAAAGATAGTAAGCTCTAATGTCATGACAAAACTTCTAAAGAAAGAAAAACGAGGCTTAATTACACAATTATGCTCACTAGAAGTTCCAACATCAAAATCATCTATTTCTGCAGATCTCCAACAAGTCTTGGACAATCATTCCAAGGTGTTTGAAACTCCCAAAGGACTCCCACCTATTCGTGATCATGATCATACTATTCATTTGATTCCAGGAAGTGTTCCTCCAAACATCAGGCCTTATAGATATCCTTACTTACAAAAGAGCGAAATTGAACGTATGATTGCAAAAATGTTAGAGGCGGGTATAATTCAACCTAGTCAAAGTTCTTTCTCTGCTCCTGTAGTATTGGTACACAAGAAGGATGTATCATGGCGCATGTGTCCAGATTATAGGGAGCTCAATAAACTCACCATTAAAGATAAATTTCCCATTCCTGTGATTGATGAATTATTGGATGAATTACATGGAGCAATTTATTTTACCAAGTTGGATCTTCGTTCAGGATATCATCAAATTAGAATCAAGACTAAAGATATTCCGAAAATAGCATTTCAAACTCATGAGGGTCATTATGAATTTTTGGTCATGCCTTTTAGCCTTACCAATGCACCTTCTACATTTCAAGGGTTGATGAATTCCATTTTCAAACCCTTCCTTAGAAAATTTGTGCTAGTATTTTTTGATGATATACTAATCTACAAGAGGTCTTGGAAGGATCATGTTGAACATGTTGACAGGGTGCTCAAACTATTGCAGGAGAAACAATTATATGCAAAAACATCCAAATGTTTCTTTGGAGTACAAGAGGTGGAATATCTGGGTCATATTGTATCTCACTAGGGTGTTAAGGTAGACCCTAACAAAATTAAAGCCATTAAGGAATGGAAAGTCCCCACAACCATAAAGCAGTTGCGAGGATTTCTAGGGTTAACAGGGTATTATCGCAAGTTTGTTAAGAATTATGGGAGAATAGCAGCACCTCTAACAACATTATTGAAGAAAGATGCATTTTCATGGACTCCTGAAGCAACTAAGGCCTTTGAACATCTTAAAGAGGCAATGTGCCTAGCACCAGTCTTAGCTATGCCGGACTTCACAAAAACCTTTATTGTGGAATGTGATGCCTCAGGAAATGGAATTGGTGTTGTTTTAATGCAAGAAGGAAGACCCATTGCTTTTGAAAGTCGTCCGATCAAAGGAAAGTATTTACAGAAACCTATTTATGAGAAGGAAATGTTAGCAATACTACATGCACTAAAGAAATGGCGAACTTACCTAATGGGAAGACACTTCAAGGTAAAAAATGATCATGATAGTCTCAAACACTTTTTGGAACAAAGACTATCTTCAGAAGAGCAGCAAAAATGGGTCACAAAGATGTTGGGTTATGACTTTGAAATAATCTACAAAAAAGGAAAGCTTAATGTTGTTGCAGATGCACTCTCAAGAAAGAATGAAGAGGTGGAAGCATTGCTTTGTGCCATTTCTATTATCCAACCAGATTGGATAACTGAAGCGAGAGATGAATGGAAGAAGGACAAAGATGTATGGACACTCATTCAAAAGTTGCAGCAAGATCCTAGTACATCTGATACATTTAGTTGGAAAAATGATTCCTTATAGTACAAAGATCGCTTATATCTTTGTAAGAATTCCCAACTGAAACAAAAGATTCTTCTGGAATTGCACACTTCTCCTTTAGGAGGACACTCAGGATTTTTAAAAACTTACCACAGGGTGAAGAAAGATTTTTTTGGGATGGCCTTAAATCTGATATTCAAAAGTTTGTGGCAGAATGTTTGGTTTGCCAGCAGAATAAAGTGGAGACAATTAAGACCCCGGGACTTCTACAACCTTTATCCATTCCAAGTCAACGTTGGGAGGAGATTTCAATGGATTTTATCACAGGTTTACCGAAGTTCGAAGGCAAGAATGTCATCATGGTGGTAGTTGATAGACATACCAAGTATGCACACTTTTGTGCATTATCTCATCCATTTAAAGCAAGTACAGTTGCTACTACATTTATGGACAGAATTCAAAAGCTACATGGAAGCCCAAGGGTTATTGTGAGCGACAGAGATCCCATTTTTACTGGAACTTTTTGGATGGAGTTATTTTCTTGTTTGGGTACTCAATTAGCTCATAGCTCATCGTATCATCCTCAATCTGATGGTCAAACTGAGATAGTAAATAAATGTTTGGAAGGATATCTTCGTTGTTTTGTATCTGATAAAAAAACACAATGGGTCAAGTGGTTACCTCTCACTGAATGGTGGTATAACACTTCCTTCCATACTGCGGCAAAAATGACCCCATTTATGGCACTTTATGGATATCATCCACCATCCATCACATCATCTTTAAGAGAAAATTCGAAGGTTCAAGCAGTGGAAGATCACATCGAGCATCAACAAGAAGTTCTCCAACTCTTAAAGGACAACCTGAATTTAGCACAAAATCGAATGAAACAACAGGCAGATCAACATCGCAGCGAGAGAAGTTTTGATGTAGGAGACTGGGTATTTTTATGGCTACAACCATACAAACAAATTTCCCTCAAGCAAGCTAAGAAGGATATTAAATTATCACCAAAGTACTATGGTCCTTACAAGGTGTTGCAAAATATTGGTACTATGGCATACAAATTGGAGCTTCTTGCTTCTTCTCGAGTGCATCCAATTTTCCATGTTTCATGCTTAAAGAAGCTTATAGGTGAAAATCTTCCAGTTCAAAAAATATTGCCAGAACTTGATGAGGAAGGAAAAATCATATTGGAACCTGAGGTCACGAAAACAAGAACTTGACAACTGCGGAATTGATCGATTTCAGATATCTCATCAAGTGGAAGAACTTAACCACTGAAGATTCTACATGGGAGGATGAGAATTTTATACAAAAGCACCCAAAGCTACTCAAGCATTGAGGACAACACTTTTTTGAAGGAGAGGGGCATGTTAGGTCCCTATATTACTAGTATAGTCCCTTATTATTGTTAGTGTAACCCCCTTATTATTATTATTGTACCCTTGTAACCCCCATATTGTTATTATTGTGCCCTTAATTTATTATTGTTAGGTCAGCTAGGATTACATTATGGCCCACTAGGATTACATTGTGGCCCCATGGACTCCTATATATAGAAAGGAGGTTTTGTAATTTGAATCATCCAATAATTTTTCATTCATGTAATGTATTGGAGGTTGCCCCCTCGAAGTGGCTTATTTCTAAGGCATTGATATCTCTTTTCTTCTATTTTTGGAGCTGGTTTCACAACATTTAGTTTATACACAGGTATTATATTTTAATTCTGACTTCAGAAAGGCACTCAAATATGGCCTCCAAAAGCTCGTCGCGCATCTGCAATTTCTGATAAATATTCATGAAATTTCACTGTAATTTTTGGCAATTTTAAGTTTCACTTTTGTAAAATTCAAGGGGTAAAATTAAATGAATGTAAGGGGTTAAAGTAAATTGTGAATGGGTAAAATAGGGTTACTTAGGTGTCTTATCCTCCATTTCACGCTATGAGGAAATGTCCCATGATGGTTAGGAAAAGGAGGAATTGGTTGAGTAACCTCCCTTGTATGTAGTAGACAGTGGATACTGTGGAATTGAGCTTTGGAATACTAGTGCATTTGTGAATTTCGCAAGAACTAATAGACAAAAATTGCAACTATTGTGGTGGGATTCATGTGGTATGTGTTTTAGCAGTGTTTTTATTTCTGTGATCATATGTTTGAATGTATTGTAACTTCCATTTCTATTTCCATGCTTCATGTGTTTTATTTATAAGATGATAAACAAAAATCATTGATTTAATGCTCTATTTTGGAGAAGATTTCACATTTTTGTTCATATTCTTCTGATGTAAATGAATTCATGAGATTCATGCTCATTTTGAAATCTTATCACTCTACCCTATACACAAAGATACCTTTAAGGTGATAAAGTATGTGCCTACCTTGCCCCATTACATCTCTACATATATGATTTTCAGAGCCCTGACCTAGTCCTCCTAGACCTAAGCCACCATCAAGCACAAAAATCAAATCAACCAAACCCTGATCTAAACATACCTAGCCTAATATCCTTTACACTCCAGTCAATTGACTGTGGTATCATTGAGAGATTCCTCTCAGCCTAGTAGGGCTAGCTACTTGGTCAAAGTGGACTGTGGTTACCTTTGCTAGTCTCCTTTCACCCTTCAGAGAACTGGTGCAGTGCTAACATTCTGGCGTCATTGTCGAGGAGCGAGGTGACATACCTTCCCTGGGAAAGAACGAAAATGATCAGTTTTGATTGTTGATGGTGAACAGTGATCAAGTAGAAGAAGGTTGTGCATCATTCACATGGAGACTCTAGTGTCGAAGAATCCAAATGTTCAGAATTTTCAGGGTGACTCCTTTGTTCAAGAGCCGATAGTTTGAATAAATTCTTGGTGACTTCATTGTTTTCAAGATGGACTAAAATGTTCGAAGGTATGCTACTATGAATCGAGCTCATATTCCTGGTTTTCTAAATCAAATTCCTTGTATAGATTGGAAACTAGTCTGTCAAAGTTTAAAAGTGAGGATGGAGAAGATGCTAGTTTGCATTTGGTCAAATTTCATTTTCATATTCACAAACTAAAGATTGAGTTTCTAGAAGATTGTCTGATGAAGATGTTTATGAATACCTTGGATGAAAAAGAAATATCATGATATGAAGGTCTACCATCATCTAGTTTATATTCTCTAAAGGAATTTCATTCAGTTTTTCTTTCAACATTATCAAAGATCTAATTATTCCTTGTCGATGATTGATAGTTGTTGTGAGATTTCTGAAAATTTCATTGAGTTTCTTGAAAATTTGTATGGGGATGAAGAGTGTCTAGACGATGAGATCTCAAAAGCCCTTTATGATTTTTCCTCCCAAAAATAAATAGTAGATTCCTCCTTGGATGAAACAGACTCGGACCAAAAAAGAGAAATGCCTATTCCCGATCTTGAAAATGAAAATCATCAAGCCAATAATTACTGCTATAAAACTCGGTTTTCTCCTCTATCTGAAGATGAGATATATCAACTCCTGAAAATCATGTTACAACCCAAGCTAACGCAGGTTTCCTGTGTTCACATAGTCAAGAATATGTTAGTGAAACTTCTTCCATAATTGAAAATGAAAATCTGAGTTTAAATGATGGCAATCATGAAACTGATGAAACTATACAGGAAGTTGTTGTGTGTAAGCCAATTTGTGATGATTATTTCTTGCAAGGAGATTGACTAACATAGACTATTGTCTTTCATGAAGAGGATAGGGCTTTGATGTTTGACAATCTTGAAGAATGTTTTATGTTCAAGGATGATTTAGATTGTGAACTCGAGGAGTATGAGCCTAAGATAAACAACGTGCAATAGATAGAGTCAAAGTTTCCCATTCTTGAGGAATTTACAACCAACACTCATATAGAATAAGGTAATACTTCCCTATGCCTTCCTATAGATCAACAACTAAGTATTATTTAAAATCGAAATGAAGGGTGTCATTAGGGGAATTTTGAGGTCTAAAATGGGCCTCCTAAGGAAATAATAAAATAATAGCTAAACCAATAAAATAATATTTACATTCTTAAATAGTTTGTACTTAAATTATTTAAAATAAAATATAAATATAAATTTATAAATTCTTAATTATATTATATGCTATTAATTAAAATTTACATTATTTAAATTGTATAATAACATGTAATTAATATATTATACAATATATATAATATAATATAATAAATGTATAGGGATATGCATTGTTTCTTTCAAGAAATATGAAATGAAAATAATATATTTTTATTCAAAATTTGTGAAATGACATTTATTATGAGTACTTTACTTTGAATTTAAAAGTACTTAGAGCACTACCATGGTTAACTATGAGTTTTTATCCACCATTGAGAATGTGAAAAGTAAGTACCTTTAACTCAAGCAATGCCACCTCAACCATTAGGGATGATGTTATCCCCTAAAATGTGATTGGTTCTCATAAAGTGAATTTTGATTGTACATTTTCCTTAGGAGACCCATTTTAGACCTCAAAAATCCCCTAATGGCTTGTGTTTTTGCTGGATCTCAAGACTAGGTAACATTTTAGTTTTTTGAAGATCCTTTTATTGATTTGCTACAATTAGCAGGGAAGATGTATTTTCTTGTTTTCATGGACCAGAAGCACATGTTCAGTGGACACTTGGAGTGGCATATATATATATATATTTAATTTTTTTTCTGCATGCTTGAGGAAAGTGAGAGCATAATTTAAGTAAGTAGTCATCTGTTGGATTGATTACACCAGAAAGATCACTTCACATGATTGTACATAAGTCTTCAACAGGCAGGTGGTTGTCATTAGGATTTGAAGCCCTCAAGTCTCGATGATATTTTGCCATTAATAAGTTTTGTAAGTTTTTATTTTAGTCAGAGTTAGTCACTTTATCATGTTAAGTTTTCAGTATTTAGTTTGGTTTTTGACTTTTGACTGCATGCCCAATGGTAAGGCTACTTGGTCTAGAATGTTCTTGATACCTCCAAGGAGCTTCCATCCCCGA
The DNA here is from genome assembly GCA_034641835.2 of Pinus albicaulis. Taxonomy (NCBI): domain Eukaryota; kingdom Viridiplantae; phylum Streptophyta; class Pinopsida; order Pinales; family Pinaceae; genus Pinus; species Pinus albicaulis. The sequence continues at coordinate 322,153,430 of CM076572.1, forward strand.
CTGGAGCCAATGTTAATGTCAGTATATACAACCTGTCACCAGTGGTCAAATGGGATCTTATCATGTCTTGTTGAGGTCTCATACTCAAAGTTTTGTCATTTCATTAGGTTTTCAAGTAAAAATTGGGTCACTGGGTATTAGGTCCATGAGTATTTCCACTCCTTCCAAAAATTTTACATGCCAGTCCTTGTCATCACTCAGTTGAGTGTATCATCATTATAGTCATCACCATCATTATTTCATTCAATTCAATGTCTCCATTAAGTCATTATGGTTTCAAGGTCACCAAATTTGTCATTTCATGCATAAAATCCAGCAATTGGAGGAGTGGTAATAGGAAATTTTGTTCAATAAAGTTTGATTTCAAAATGTAATTTATTATTTCTATTATGTAATAAGTTCCTAAGTTATTAAGTTGCAATTAAAGTTTCTAAGGCTACAAGGTTCTAAAAAGAAAGTGAGATTCATGAGGTGGGCCATCCTACCTCATTGATGAAATGACTCCAAAGTAAGCTATAAAAGACAAAAGAGAAAACCATTTGCACTCTTCTATCCTCCTACCATTGAGCTCCCCTCTCCCATTGGCAAGAAAAACTAGTTTTCTACCTCTCTTTGGAAAATATTTGCAGGCGTTGGGCATAGGAACACTGTTGTGCATGGTGCTGCGCATAGAGACACTTCGTTGCGCACGACGTTGGGCACAGGGAGACTACGCTACGCATCTGGGTGAAAACACACATTTTCTTGTGGGGTAAAGCACAACTATTTCCAAGGGTTTTATTTTCTTGAGGAAGGTTCTATCAACTTAAAGAAGTAATTATTACCATTTTTCTCAACCCTTGTATCAAATTTGCCTAAAATTCAAGCTAATTCCTTCTTTAGGGTTTGTCTTGCTTTTTCAGTGTCATATTCACCACACTTCATTTTCCAAGGAAAATACATCTTACCATACTTTTGTACCCTCCCTCACACCTAAAACCATCTCCCACAACCTTCGTATCCCCTCATTTCCAATTCCCAAGTCCCAAACCCTAAACCCTAACCCAATTCTCCAATTTTGGGAAATTTTCCTTGCTAGGAATGTGTAAAAATTCCCTAACCCAATTCCCTCACTCATTTCACTTACTAAACCCTCCTAACACCCTTCCCTACTTCCATAATTTTTCAATTTCCCTCTCCTAACCCCTCCATCCTACTCCATTTCTCCATTCACTTGTTTTTCACAATTAGGGTTTTCCCCTTGCAAAATAAATATGGAGGGAGATAAGATGCCTTACAACAAGGGAGGCCAAATGTCAAGATATGAACCAATCAACACACATGATATGATGTCGTCTCCACTTGCCAAGCAGTTCTAAATTCCAAGAAATCATAGTTTTACCTCTCTAAGTTATGGACTGCTTAGGGTTTAGAGTGCACACATGAACAATTTTGCTTCAAAATGTGCTTATGACCAAATATAGATGAATTTTCCAAGGTGATAGAGGTTTTTTTCCATCATATATTAAGGAACAAAAACCTCCTTCATTTTATACACAAGTATTATGATTTTGGATAAATGCCAAAAATACATTTTCCACAGGAGATTTTCTACACTTCTGGATAGCTTGAGTTCAAGACAGTTTTTCGGGGGTTTGGAGAAGGTGTTTGTAGTGCTTAATTATTCCATTGTGTAGAAAAAATCATAATCTTTCCAATGGTTCTTCCATATCACTATTTGGACCTCGGGATGGCCTCCACAGGTCACGCTGCACACATGAACACTACACTGCGCACGACACCGCACATAGGGACACCTTGGGAAAATGGCCATATCTCAGCCAAAAATGCATCATTTTGGATGTTAAATACTAAAAAAACATCTACACTCTCTCATATTTCTAGAACAGGTCTCATATTTTAATTTTGACTTCAGTAAGGCATCTAAAAATGGCCTCTAACAGCTTGTTGCACATATGCAATTTCTGATAAATTTTCATGAAATATGAGAGAGCCCTTTTGAGTTTCACTTTTGTAAAAGTAAATTGATAACATTAAATGAGTGTAAGGGGTTAAAGTAAATTTTAAATGGGTAAAATAGGGTTACTTAGGTGTCTTATCCTCCATTTAATGCTTTGAGGAAATGTCTCATGATGGTTAGCAAAAGGAGGAATTGGTTGAGCAACCTCCCTTGTATGGAGTAGACAATGGATAGATGCATGTATTTGGATTTTCTTGTTGGAAATTCGACCTCCAAGGGAGGATTTCGACCTCAGTGACTATATGAGGAACTTTGTAATCATTTTCAAAGGTTGGATGTTGTGGAATTGAGCTTTAGAATACTAGTGTATTTGTGAATTTGGCAGGAACTAATAGACATAATTTGCAACTATTGTGGTGGAACTCATGTGTAATGTGATTTAACAGTGTTTTTACTTCTATGATCATATGTTTGAATGTATTGTACCTTAAATTTCCACTTCCATGCTTCATGTGTTTGATTTCTAAGATGATAAACAAAATTCATTGCTTAAATGCTCTGCTTTGGAGAAGCTTTCACATTTGTGTTCATATTCTTTTGATATAAACGAATTCATGAGATTCATGCTCGTTTTGAAACTCTATCAATCTACCATATACAAAAATATATCTTTAAATTTCTAAAATTTGTGCCTACCTTGCTCCATGACATCTCTGCAAATATGATTTTCAGAGCCCTGACCTAGTCCTCCTAGACCTAAACCACCATCCATAAAAAAAATAAAATCAACCAAACCCTGATCTAAACATACCTAGCCTAATATCCTTTACACTCCACTCAATTGACTGTGATCTCATTGAGAGAGCCCTGTGAGCCTAGTAGGGCTAGCTACTAGGTCAAAGTGGTCTGTGGTTACCTTTGCTGGTCTCCTTTTAGCCTTCAGAGCACTGGTGGAGTGCTAACACCCAGAGTTAAGAAATAAGCTAAGTTGAATTTAGTGTAAGCTTAATTTAAGTGTTTACATATAGTTAAGAAATAATAAAATTTAAATAATTAAGTGTTTGCATACACTTAAGAAATAATAAAATTTAAATGTTTTTTTTTCTAACACTACTTAGATTTAGTTAGCTTTAATGCTTCAACTAAGCTTAATTTAGTTGGGTTATGTACTTAATTTTTTCACCACTATTGAATATATAATTCATTCTCTTTTCCATTTTTTTTCTCATTTCTTACAAATTTACGCAATTATCTCCAACTAGATTTTTAAACACTAATAGTTTAACATACAAATTTCTATAACAAAGTAAACTATAATAATTTAACATACAAATTTCTATAACCTAAGTTTCTCAATATTTCAAATCTTATATTTTTTTGCATTTTATATTTTATTTATAATATCAATTCTCAAACATTTCTTGAATTAAAATTTTATTAAGAAAATAAAATAATTTAAAATTTAGTGATATCATAATTTAATTGATTGTCTCTATAAAGTTTAACCTCAAACTTTAATAAAAACTAGACTGAGTAAAATTATTTAAAATTTAATGATTTCCTAACTTAATTTCTATATTCAGGTTGTCTCTATAAAGTTTAACCTTAAACTTTAATTAAAACTAGACCAAGTATTATTTACAAAAAGTCCTTATCTAGCGCGACTATTCCTCCTATCAGGGAATCAGTGTATTTGTTATGGGTTAGGTCACGGACAGTGGCTAACACATAGGTATCTAGTCTTGGATGGACCAAGGCATTGATTCCAAAACCAGTGTCATTGTTATGACAGATCCCAAGAACCAAAAGGTTGAGCACCAAGCCATTAAATGGGAGGATCTGAATTTTCTAGAACACTGGGTAGTGCCAAATCCAAAGCCCATCTCTGCACAGAAAATAACTTCTGCAAATATCTCAAAAAATAAATCCACTGCCACTTTGTCTTTTCCAAGAAGATCTACAATAGACAGGCATAGGATTGAAGCTGAATGTAAAAAGTCTTCCATGTATATACCACCCAGTTTGTCAGATACTGCGTGTTCTAGTCTTGTAAATTCTTGTCAACATCTTTCTCTTTTTGAATTTGCTCAGTTAGTTAATTTCCAGCCTATCTTAGCTGCATGCCCACAATGTCAAGACTGGTGAGGCTCCTCCATCTACCTCTGTCACCCCTTGTCCTAATCCAAAATGTACAAACATCCCGTTCCCACATGAGGATGAACATGTTCTTATGATGCATCTAGTGCCAACACTAGAAAATGAAGACCCCAGGTTAACTGCCATTTTTACAAACATGAGGCCTGCAAACTCTCCTAAGTATGGACTTGGATACTTAGAAGAAAAAGACAGATTAATCCCTGAAAGCAGATTTAAAGATCTTCCAGAAGGCTGCAAAAGACCATCAGTCCCTGAGATCCATAAGTTTTACACTTTAATGGATGGATGTTCTAAACATCAGATCCCTGCTCCCTGGATGAAGCAAATGTTGAACTGGGATATTTATACACATCCCCAGGCTACTAAATTTGGTCTTTCACACACTCCTGAAGAGAAGATAGCATTAGCCAATGAATGGAAAGCTTTCATGGAAAAAGAAAATGTATGGATTTCTTTTTACTCATGGAAGAACAATAAAGAATCAGATGATGTTTTGATGAATGATTCTACATCTTCTTCTTCACATTCTTGGACAGCCACAGATGGTAGCAGAATTGAGACTTCTACCGCATATCCTCCTTTCAAAATCATTGTGCTAGGAGAAGGTCATAATTCAGCCAATGCTTATCCTTTAGTTCAGAAGGATACTGCTGCAGTAGGAGCTGAAGGTAGAATTCAGAAAGTCAGTGAACAAGTAAATTGGACTAACACTGCTCTCACTGGCCTGGAGAAAAATGTAGCAAAAGCTGCCACAATCAAAGATCAAATTGATAGAGTCCAAGTCTCTATTAATGATGTGAATAATGTTTTAAATTATTTACAGTATAATTCCTCTATTGCTAAAGATTATTCTTTAGAATCTTTCAAAAATATTGATGAAGTAGAGAATTGTATTATAGAAAATTCTATCTCTACTCGGCATTTAATTTCAAATCTGTCTGATAAAGTAGAAAGAATGAGTTTGAAGAAAGTAGATAAACCTATACCAACTTCATTTTTGCATAAGGGAAAAGCCATTCACACTCATGAACTTAGTGAAAGCCCAGTCTCTAAGTTTGCCTTTCTCCTCCCTAAAGAAGGTGATGAATCTGAAAAGAAACAGCAGTCTGAAAAAATATCTGCCAAAACCCTCATCTCTGAGTCTGATACAGAACACCAAGTTCTTCCTATTTACGAGCCACTTGAGCCCCAGTATACTAGACATCCTACCCCTGATCTATATGGAGTTGGAAAGATTCCCCCAAGGGAAATATTTCATGCAGATAGTCATAAAGAATGGAATTTAGATAATTTGACTACTGCATAGATCAGGCAGATGCTTGATCAAATGATCACAGAGTATAGGCTCATGTGTGTTGCAGGCAATACTGAAGTTGAATCTTGCAAAACTTTAATGTCGTGTTTTACTGGAACACTTGCTAGATGGTAGGAACTTGAATTCTCTCCTGCGATGATTGAGAAAATGGAGAAGTAAATTTTAAAATATGAGAATGGGGATATTATGTTTCATCCAGATGGCACCCCTCAGAATAATATGATTGGTGCACTGACTGCTATGATCCAAGAACATTTTTGTGGTGCTGATATTACACTGTCAGATAAGCATGAAATGATTTTAATGAATCTGAAGTGTAGGAATATCAACCAGTTTTAAGACTTCCACAGAGACTAGATACAAAGGATATATATGGTTAAAGGACCAAATAACATTCTGTGGAAACAAGTATACCTTGCAGCACTTCCATCCAAGTTAGTTGACATATTGAAGCTGCAAGAAGTATTCCCCTTGCCTCTTGAAGTTTATTTATGGGGAGAAATCTATTCTATCATCACTAAGGTGTTGATAACTCTTTGCACCAGCACTAATATGACAAATTCTATTGATAAACTGAATAGGTTACCTGGTACTAAATCTTTCTGCAGCAAGTATGGCATAACCATTGATGATCCTTTGGTCACTCGCAGAAAGAAAAAAAGAAGAGCAAAGAAGGCTCAACGCAGAACAAGATCCTTGACTTATAGAATGAGCTCTAAAAAGAGACGTGAGCTCAGACCTCAGAAAAGGAAACCAGCCAAAGGAAGAAAAGGTTATTACAGAGATAACCGTAAGACTCATTACTACACTCCAATGGATATCAAGCCCAAAGATCATAAGCTTGAAAGAATGAAGAGTGTTATTTGTTGGCTCTGTGGAGAACATGGTCACACTTCCAATATGTGTCCCACAGCTCTTGAGTCTAAAAGAGGCCGTGGTAAGAAATCACAGCCGAAAAATCAGGCTGGTCCGAGCACCGCTATTAAAGTTGAAGACAGATGTCGCCGGTGCAATTCTGCCTTTCACAAAATAGAAGACTGTAACCGTCTTGCTATTCAGCAAGCAGCAGAAGATTCTCATTCTAAATCTCCCTCTGATTCTTTTGTTTCTTATTCTTCTGAAGAAGAGGTTCATGCATACTGTAAATGTTCTGATTCACATAATTGTCATTGTGATTGTTCTGATGATGATTCAGAATTCTCTTCTAATGACTCTCTCCCAAAAGAATTCTCAGGCAAGTTAAAAGTCCTCATGGCACAAAATGATGAAGATGACCTCAAGGTGTTTGCACAGATCCACGCCATGGAGGAAGGTGAGTTGAAGGCTGCATTATTGAAGACTTTTATGCAGCATGGTACTGGTTCTTCCAGTACATCATCAGGTAAGAAGCCTAATTTTTTTTATGCTTCTTACGAAAGAAATACTAAAACGTATCTCCAACATAATTCAAGAAAAGTTAGTACACTCACTTTGGCGGAGGTGAGTAGGGAGATACCTTCAATTAAATCAGAAATTTCTGCCTTAAAATCACAAGTTGCACAGCTAGAAATGGCAAAACGAGGATCACAGCTTTCTAGCTCTCTTTTAGGCAGACAAACAAATTACACATTACACTCTGCTCCAAGACAATCTTCAAAACCATAAGTGGAGATTGTTGAAGGAATGTCGGATCCAAAAATTGGATTCAGAGAAATGCAAGTCCTTGCAATTCAATATCAACAACACCATGTTAAGGTAAATATTTGTGTTGAAGGAAAAATATATAAAGTGACTGCATTAATAGATTCAAGAGCAGATGTAAATATCCTTTCCAAGAAAAGTGTTCCCTCGAGATTCTGGGTATCTGCTACCAGAAAAATCACAGGACTTGGAAAGCAAGAGTTAAAATTTGAAGTTCTGAAAGCTGTTGTTTGCTTTGATTCCCATTGTGTCAAACTTAAATTTGCAATTGCCGAAATTCCAGTTGACTGCATTTTGGGAAATGTATTTTTAGTAGCTGTAGAGCCCCATGGTTCTTTCAGATTCCCAGATAAATCCCTGGGCTACTTCATTACAGTGCCTACATCTGATAATCAGGGTAAGAGGATAGAACTTCCGTATATTTCTAATCCTCGAGTTTCTACAATGGTGTTGGCTATGCAGGAACTTCAAAAAGCAGAAAACAGTTTAAAAGAACTCAAGGATCATAAGAATATGATCAGAATTGAAGATCAGTTGAGTTCTCCAGAGATTCAGAGACAAATCTCTGAATTGCAGAAACAGTTTGCAAGCACTTGTTGCTCAGAAGAACCTAATGCATTCTGGCATCGTAAGCAGCATTGTGTAGAATTGCCCTACAAGGATGGATATACGGGCAAAGCATGAAAATCCAGAGCTATCCCAATGTCCAAAGAATACAGACAGCTCTATGAAAAAGAGATAGATCAACTCCTTCAAAGAAAGATGATCCAGGAGTCTGACAGTCCATGGAACTGTTATGGCTTCTATGTCAATAAGAGAAGCGAACAGATAAGAGGTATTCCCAGACTTGTTATAAATTATAAGCCTTGTTGTCACACAAATTGTCAAGGCACCGTGACAATGGCTCAGATTGGGGGCTGTCACCTTTATCCCCAATCTCTCTCTTTAAGCTGTCTCCCTACAAGCTAAGCGAGGTGGACCCTTCTATAAATGAGGATGATAAATCCAGGAGACACAGCTAAAACATCAAATACTTGGTAGAAATGAATGAGATTCCATAGATTTAAAATAGATTTCACGTTTAAGACCAGTACCTTATGGAGTCAAACAGAATCCCGTTATACAATTATAAACAAGTAAGTAATGCTTAACTGCTGCTTATTAAACCATGATTGATCACAATGATATTCAATTGAAAAAACACCACAACCATGAATAACAATAACATGAAATTGCCAGATGTTTGGAAGATTTTCCGATAAAAATATTCCAATTATAACGCAGCTCGAAAATCAAAATGATCCATAGTCAAACTTAGATAAAAAATTTAAGGCTCAGTTGACCATAGAAAATTCGAAAATTTAAAATTTTTATATTTTTGTATTTTCTATTTTTTTTTAAGATTTTTTGGAATTTTTTATTATTTTTAAATCTAAAATTAAAAATCTAAATCTAGGCTACAAATTAAATCTAAATTCTAAAGTTAGGTCTAAAATTAAAATTAAAGTCTAAAATCGTTAAAATGTAAAGCTGAACTAAACGAAAAATGAAGTTAAACTAACACCTAAAGCTAAAGCTAAATCTAAGCCTAAACTATGTTAAAGTCAAAACTTACACTATAAAATAAAAATTTGAAACCTATTTAAATCCTAATGTTAAGAATTAATAAAATGAATTTAACTAAAGTAACTTTAACTCTAGGCCTAAAAAAAATGAAATAAACACATCTAAATTAAAATCTACCACTAACAAAAATGACGATAAAGGTTAAAATCTCTACGACTAAAATCTAACTATACAAAAAATTAAACCCTTTTCATGAGAACCAATGTGAAAGTTTAATGTCGTAGCAGAAAATATGAAACGTATGTATTAAAACAAAAACTTTACAAAAATGAAACCTTTACAAAAAATAACATCGCACAGAATTTAAAACACGGGTTTTATAATTTCAATGATGTGTGCATTTTTCGTTTTACTGTGTGCAGGTGGGACGGAGCAGAGACGGCTAGAAAATTCGACGCGAGTTAAGGCAGCGTGAAAGGAGTATGAGGGAATGCATTTGTATTTTGCTGTGGCAGCTTGCAGAAACGGTGGACAGAGGCACGATGGAGAGCTGGCTTGGATAGACGGGTTTGAAGAAATCGAGGGTTTTGAATGCAAGTTTTGTGCCTTTGCTGCAGGTCGAATAGGGATAGCCAACGCGTGAGGAAATGAAGCTCGGTGAATGGTTTGCAAAGAAGGATATGGGTCACGATGGGCAAGACGGCTAGGGAAAAAATGAAGTGGACAGCAGATGAAATATTGCAGATTGCAGAGAAAAAGAATTCTGAGCCAATAATTAACCCCGAAACTCCTTCGATTCATGCTCAAATTTATGCTCTTTTAATCAAATATGGTCCAGATTTTGCCCACAATGGCAGCTTTGAGGCCAGATCTGGCCTTTGAAAGCCAGATCTGCCTTAGATCTTAAAAAAAAAAATTCGATTTGAACCTGTAACCTACAACAATCAGTCAGATATGAAGACACACACCAAGAAACAATTAAACCCTCACAGATAAATTACAAATTTACAACTAATTTACAATTTAAAACCCTCATGGTCAGATCTGAATCCGTTTAGCACAATTTTCAGAAGTTTAAAATTTTTAGTGAGAGGCACAAGCCTTCGAAACCCTTCAAAATCACAAATATCGTAAGATAGACCCGGAATTTAACAAATAAAGAGCTTATCAGATTTATGCTTATTGAGAGTCAGCTGGTCCAACCGAAGACTTCCCCAGACGCCCAATCTTAAAAAAAATTCCCTGCACACTTAGATCTGAACTTTAGACTGATAGAGATTTAAGAAAACAACATGAGACCCTTAGAAAAATCAGAATGTTATTTTATAAACCCAAAAAATTGCACAAGATACCTGTATGCAGATTAATCCATGTAGGCCATCAACCATAAAATGCAAGAAACCAAGTAGCAGAGTTTAGAGACAATTCACCACATAGATCTGAGAAGGAACATCTAGATTTGTAACCCCAAAGTCTTTAGCTTTATTCCTCAAAAAAGTTTACAAGAACTTCTAAGAGCAAGTGCACGATTCTGAGATCGGATGATTCAATAATGACAAAGACTTCTAAATTTATAGGACTAGATCTCTAATGGCTAGTTTGGATGATCCTCGTCAAAATAATCTCAACCGTCCAAAAGATTTAATTATCTTTTAATCTGGAACGTTGAAATTAAAATTTTGGGGAAAAAACGAATTTATCATTTAATTCAATTAACTCAAAAATACTATTTTTGAGTTAATTACCCCAAAATTTTGACCTTGACTTAACCACTAGGGCCCAAGGGTCCAATATTTCTTAAAATTATCAATATTCCCTTGGCTTGGGGCTGTCAAAATCATTTTCCAAGGACCAACAAGTTTTTCCTTTAAAGATTTAATCCTAATTTAGGACCCTAAATTAATTAAATTTCTAGTTTAGGATTTTATTAATTAATTGACCAGAAAATTTAATTAATTGACTAAGAAGGGATTATAATTATTTTTCCAACCCTCTTTTACATGAGATAATACATTTACATACATGAAGGGGGAAAACCCATTCGTATAGACCCTCAAATAAATACCCAGTTCTGCGACTCAAAAATATGATCTAGTAGACCAAGTAGTTGAAACTACTTTTACAAGGATTCGATAGAACACTAGGAATCACTTAGTATGCTGATGATAAAATCCACCCTAGCTTTGGGGCGAGGCTGGAGGGAAAAACTCTGTCGATCACTTTTGTGAATCAGTGAGACAAAAAACCTCCTAGGATAGAGATCATCAACAACATACTAGGCTTACCTAGGCTATTACATACACTGACGGCCTTACTTAGATCATTTACATCATAACAATGTAGAATGGGTTTACATCATTTATAACAATTTCAACTGTCGATGAAATCTGGATGATGGAATCTGAATGGCGCAACCACGTCGAACATGACGAATCCCATTTGAAAAAGTGGGGGTGTACTGCTATGGGGTAGTTGACAAAGTGTGGTCAACATCTGGCTCTACTTGGGGACACGTTGCTTCGTTGAAGGAATGTGAGAATCCAGAATCTGCATCCAAGCAACACACAAGATTACATAAGTAGCGTCCATCCAAATATCATCATATAACATTAAGCTCATGAAAAATAGAAGCTCTTCTTTTATTTATTATTCTATTTAATATGAAAAGTAAATCTACTCTAACTGCAAAATGAAATGCTGAAATAACGAGGAGTAGGGTTAGAAATACAATATAGAGGATGCCCTGTGGCATCAGATGTGCTCAATATAGTGTATGCTGAGCATTTTCCTGCTTTTAGGCAAGTCTGTGGGTTGCTTTTCAGATGTCCCATGGCCAATCTTGCATAATGTAGGACTCTGTCTTATCTGAATGTCAAACTGCTCTCGACCATTAGACGAATCAAACCACTTACTTATTTTTTGCTTCTTTCTCTTCTTCTGAGTGGGTTGTGATGTCAGCAATGAGACCACTGTAAACTCCTTGTCCTCATCCTGAAGATGTGTGTACAAAATATCTGAGGAACCTGGAGCATGACCAATGTTATTCTGGATATACTTTGTCAATGGTGACACATAAGCTTGGTCTTTCTCAACATCCTTTGAAACCATAGTGAAATCCTCCGTGTGATGAGATGAGAATGGCTTTAGCAGACAAGAATTCTTATGATCTGTTGATGAATCTTCATAATCAAATTTCGGCTGAAACATTTGTATATGTAATTCTTCCATTTTTTCCAATTTCTTCTGTATGGAACTCATCTCCCTGGCATGCCTTTCTTCAATAGCTGACAAATTGTGTTGAAGAGACATCTGATTAGAATGATTAACTTCCATAATTTTTAACCTGTTTTCCATGACATTTATTTCCTGTGCATGACTTTCTTCTAAGCTATTTATCCGATTCTGAAGATTGATCTGATTAGCTTCCATGTTTTGAATCATTTTATCATTATCTGCTTTCATGGCCATGAAGAAATTTTGCATACAGTTCATCTCTTTCTTATGATTTGTTTCCATGATCATCATTTCCTTAACATGTTTTTCTTCCATGGAAATTATTTGATTGGAGTGATTAAAATCCATGACTTTTAACTTGTTCTGCATAGAACCAATTTCCCTGGCGTGATCCGCTATTATTTTTTCTTGATTAAGTTCCATATTCTTAATGATTTGAGCCTAGTTGGCCTCCATATTCTTGCTTACCTGAGCTTGATTTAGCTGTATACCCTTAACCATCTGAATCAATTCGCTAACAAGATGCTTATCGTTGTCGAGACTGATTTGACAACTTGTTTCTGTTTCACCACCATCGTGGGTTTGTGATGTCGTGGCACAAGTGGATTCGTCCTGAGAATTGTTTGGAAAACTCCTGCTAATAGCTGAATCTTCTACAAGATCAATTTTATTATTTTGCACAATACTGGAAACACAAGGCGAGTCATTTTGTTTTATATATTTATCTGTAAAAGCATTGATGATATCTTGTAAACAATATTCTTCAGGACAATTTCGAAACCAATCGATAGCATCACCTTTTAAAGAATAGCCAAAGACACGTATCTTGACATCTTCATGATTATATTGTGAAGGACGACAATATTTATGTATAAAAAGGTTGACCATCCTTAGATGTAATAGAGCAGTGCCTGGATCACCACCTGAGAAAAAAGGCAATTTTTAAGTGGCCTCTTCCAGCATGTCATGAAAGGTGTCATCCATGATGAACTGCTTAAAATTTAAGAAATAGATCCGTGTTCAAGAATAGTCAAAAGGTCCTCAAGAAGCGAACTTCTTAGCAGAAACTCTTGTAAGAAATGAAAGAATTGGAGTCGCCACTTGAACATGAAACTAATTCTAAAACAGAGGAAATAATCGAGAGATAGTAGATGGATATCACGGGGGGATTCTTTTCTGGGAGTAAATAGATGAATAAGTGGAGTCGCCACCCAAACAAGAAGCCAACCGAAATGTCCAGGTGCTAAAGATACGATGATGAAATGATTAGTGATATGACGAAAGATAAGACGATGAAGATATGAAGAGATGAAAGGTCACCAGAAAATGTGATCCCTTGCGACAGGCTAATGAATGGCGATGCAAGATCAGAATATTATAAAATGTCGTTAAGACCAAGGGCAGAAAAACTCTATCCTCGGCAACGGCGCCATAAAATGTTGTCGCACAGATTGTCAAGGCACCGCGACAACGGCTCAGATTGGGGGCTGTCACCTTTATCCCCAATCTCTCTCTTTAAGCTGTCTCCCTACAAGCTAATGGAGGTGGACCCTTCTATAAATGAGGATGATAAATCCAGGAGACACAGCTAAAACATCAAATACTTAGTAGAAATGAACGAGATTCCACAGATTTAAAATAGATTTCACGTTTAAGACTAGTGCCTTATGGAGTCAAACAGAATCCCGTTATACAATTATAAACAAGTAAGTAATGCTTAACTGCTGCTTATTAAACCACGATTGATCACAATGATATTCAATTGAAAAAACACCACAACCATGAATAACAATAACATGAAAATGCCAGATGTTTGAAAGATTTTCCGATAAAAATATTCCAATTATAACGCAGCTCGAAAATCAAAATGATCCATAGTCAAACTTAGATAAAAATTTTAAGGCTCAGTTGACCATAGAAAATTCGAAAATTTAAAATTTTTATATTTTTGTATTTTCTATTTTTTTTTAAGATTTTTTGGAATTTTTTATTATTTTTAAATCTAAAATTAAAAAAACAAAATCTAGGCTACAAATTAAATCTAAATTCTAAAGTTAGGTCTAAAATTAAAATTAAAGTCTAAAATCATTAAAATTTAAAGCTGAACTAAACGAAAAATGAAGTTAAACTAACACCAAAAGCTAAAGCTAAATCTAAGCCTAAACTATGTTAAAGTCAAAACTTACACTATAAAATAAAAATTTGAAACCTATTTAAATCCTAATGTTAAGAATTAATAAAATGAATTTAACTAAAGTAACTCTAACTCTAGGCCTAAAAAAATGAAATAAACACATCTAAATTAAAATCTACCACTAAAAAAAATGATGCTAAAGGTTAAAATCTCTACGACTAAAACCTAACTATACAAAAAATTAAACCCTTTTCATGAGAACCGATGTGAAAGTTTAATGTCGTGGCAGAAAATATGAAACGTATGTATTAAAACAAAAACTTTACAAAAATGAAACCTTTACAAAAAATAACATCGCACAAAATTTAAAACACGGGTTTTATAATTTCAATGATGTGTGCATTTGTCGTTTTACTGTGTGCAGGTGGGACAGAGCAGAGACAGCTAGAAAATTCGACGCGGTTTAAGGTAGCGTGAAAGGAGTATGAGGGAATGCGTTTGTATTTTGTTGTGGCAGCTTGCAGAAACAATGGACAAAGGCACGATGGAGAGCTGGCTTGGATAGACGGGTTTGAAGAAATCGAGGGTTTTGAATGCAAGTTTTGTGCCTTTGCTGTAGGTCGAATAGGGATAGCCAACGCGTGAGGAAATGAAGCTCGGTGAACGGTTTGCAAAGAAGGATATGGGTCACGATGGGCAAGATGGCTAGGGCAAAAATGAAGTGGACAACAGATGAAATATTGCAGATTGCAAAGAAAAAGAATTTTGAGCCAATAATTAACCCCAAAACTCCTTCGATTTATGCTCAAATTTATGCTCTTTTAATCAAATATGGTCCAGATTTTGCCCACAATGGCAGCTTTGAGGCCAGATCTGGCCTTTGAAAGCCAGATCTGCCTTAGATCTTAAAAAAAATAAATTGATTTGAACTTGTAACCTGCAACAATCAGTTAGATCTGAAGACACACACCAAGAAACAATTAAACCCTCACAGATAAATTACAAATTTACAACTAATTTACAATTTAAAACCCTCATGGTCAGATCTGAATCTGTTTAGCACAATTTTTAGAAGTTTAAAATTTTTAGTGAGAGGCACAAGCCTTTGAAACCCTGCAAAATCACAAATATCGTAAGATAGACCCAGAATTTAACAAATAAAGAGCTTATCAGATTTATGCTTATGGAGAGTCGGCTGGTCCAACTAAAGACTTCCCCAGACGCCCAATCTTAAAAAAAAATTCCCTGCACACTTAGATCTGAACTTTAGACTGATAGAGATTTAAGAAAACAACATGAGACCCTTAGAAAAATCAGAATGTTATTTTATAAACCCAGAAAACTGCACAAGATACCTGTATGCAGATTAATCCATGTAGGCCATCAACCATAAAATGCAAGAAACCAAGTAGTAGAGTTTAGAGAAAATTCACCACATAGATCTGAGAAGGAACATCCAGATTTGTAACCCCAAAGTCTTTAGCTTTATTCCTCAAAAAAGTTTACAAGAGCTTCTAAGAGCAAGTGCACGATTCTGAGATCGGATGATTCAATAATGAAAAAGACTTCTAAATTTATAGGACTAGATCTCTAACGGCTAGTTTGGATGATCCTCGTCAAAATAATCTCAACCATCCAAAAGATTTAATTATCTTTTAATCCGGAACGTTGAAATTAAAATTTTGGGGAAAAAACGAATTTATAATTTAATTCAATTAACTCAAAAATACTATTTTTGAATTAATTACCCCAAAATTTTGACCTTGACTTAACCACTAGGGCCCAAGGGTCCAATATTTCTTAAAATTCTCAATATTCCCTTGGCTTGGGGCTGTCAAAATCATTTTCCAAGGACCAACAAATTTTGTCTTTAAAGATTTAATCCTAATTTAGGACCCTAAATTAATTAAATTTCTGGTTTAGGATTTTATTAATTAATTGACCAGAAAATTTAATTAATTGACTAAGAGGGGATTATAATTATTTTTCCAACCTTCTTTTACATGAGATAATACATTTACATACATGAAGGGGGAAAACCCATTCGTATAGACCCTCAAATAAATACCCAATTCTGCGACTCAAAATATGATCTAGTAGACTAAGTAGTTCAAACTACTTTTACAAGGACTCGATAAAAAACACTAGGACTCACTTAGCATGCTGATGAGAAATTCCACCCTAGCTTTGGGGTGAGGCTAGAGGGAAAAACTCTGCCGATCACTTTCGTGAATCAGTGAGACAAAAAACCTCCTAGGATAGAGATCATCAACAACATACTAGGATTACCTAGGCTATTACATACACTAACAGCCTTACTTAGATCATTTACATCATAACAATGCAGAATGGGTTTAAATCATTTATAACAATGTCAACTGTCGATGAAATCTGGATGATGGAATCTGAATGGCGCAACCACGTCGAACATGACGAATCCCATTTGAAAAAGTGGGGGTGTACTGCTATGGGGTAGTTGACAAAGTGTGGTCAACAAGCCTCTTAACTCTGTTCTTGCATATGACACATATCTTATTCCGCACAAGGGAGATCTGCTGAGTAGGATAGCAGGAGCCAAATTTTTCTCAAAGTTTGATCTAAAATCTGGTTTCTGGCAAGTGGCCATAAAAGAAGAAGATAAGTGGAAGATAGCATTCAGTGTGCCAACAAGACACTACGAATGGAATGTGATGCCATTCGATTTAAAGCATGCACCTTCTAAGTTCCAGAAGGTAATGGATTCCATCTTTAATCCATATAATGAGTGGTTACTTGCATATATAGATGATCTTCTAGTTTTCTCCAAGAATCTCTAGGACCATTTTAAGCATTTGAGAATTTTTATGAAATTGGTCCAGAAAAATGGATTGGTCTTAAGTAAGAAGAAAATGGAACTATGTAAGACCAAGATTAAGTTTCTAGGGCAGATCATAGAAAATGGACAGATTGCTTTATAGAGCCATGCTCTTGAGTTTGCAGATAAGTTTCCAGATGTCATTCTGGATAAGACTCAATTGCAAAGATTTCTAGGATGTTTAAACTATGTAAGCAACTTATATCTGTCTTGTTCCTCTGATAGGTCTCTACTTAACCAGAGACTAAGAAATAATCCTAAACCTTGGACCCAAGCTCACACGATGGTTGTCAGAAATATTAAGGCGAAGGTTAGGAATCTCACTATACTTTATGTTTCAGAAGATAGTTATTTTGAAATTGTTGAAACAGATGCAAGTAACATAGGTTGGGGAGGTGTCTTAAAGCAAAGACCAAGAAAATAGGATCAGAAAGATAAAGAACAAGTTGTGCAATATGCATCTGGAGTTTGGAATAAGGCTGAAAAGAATTATTCCACGATCGAGCAAGAAGTCAAAGCTGCATGGAACTGTGTCAGTAAGTTCTCTTTGCATTTGGTCAATAAGCACTTTCTATTAAGATCTGATGCACAAGCACTGGCAAAAGTCATAAACAAAGAAATAAAGAACCCTGAGGATGCCAAGTTTGCAAGATGGCAAGCCTTATTCGCAAACTTTGATTTTAAGGTAGAACACATTAAAGGTTCTGATAATTGTTTGCCAGACTTCCTTAGTAGAGATTTTATCCAGCATCAGAAACAGCACGATGACATAGAAGAAGACGAAGCACATGTGATGGTCATCATTACAGAATGGAATCATGCCCAACAGAGGGAAGAACTCAGAGCTATATCTGATGATGAGTCATGGGTAGTATATCGAGAAAAGTGGAGACCCACGTGGCAACTCCGCAATACCAAGATACTAGATGCAAATCTCCAGAATCATTCAGACATTCAGCATCTAGTACCAGAAAGGAGAGTACATCCAAGGGGTAGCAGATGGATCCACGACATGATGTATTCTACCTGCATGACAGCTTCACAAGAAGCTGAAAGATCTCTGTCCGAAGATTTTTGTGATCTTGCTGTTATTGGTACTAGCGGCAGCAACAGAACAAATATCTTCAGCAAATCCTATGCTAGGAAAAGATTGGCTGGCTGAATTCCGCATGTGGCCAGGTGATGACCCTAACTTGCTTTTTCCTGACACTGTGTACAATTTTGCAGGATATAAAAATCACTGGTGGAACCTGATGAACAAAGATGGTCGTAATGAAACTCATTACACCAAGATCAAATTTGGTCCCACCTGGATCAATCAAAGAAACCAACAACCGCCATGGCTTGATAACTGGTGGTTTGACTATGGGTTGAGTGGTTACAGTATGGATCCCTATTATTTTGAGTCATACTGGCAAAGTAAATGTGAAGATTGCCTAGAAAGAATAGGAGAATGTTTTCATACTCCTTGTCAAACTGTGAGAGATATCGGGCAGCTTGAATACAGATTGATAAACTCCGTATTAAAATCTCATATGACCAGACATCATCAGTGGCTGGTTATGACCAAAATAAAGCATCAAATAATATTGAATAAACCCATGATTGTACGTCGGATATACACAAAGGCCTGGGATGATTATCTATATCCTACTCTCAGATTTCCAGGGATAAAAATCTTAGAAGAATCTGATGAAGCTAGTACAAGCGGTTCTCATGGGCTCTGCTAAACCAAAAGTATCCATTATGTATAATTACCCAGTCACGGGTTCACAGTGACAGGTCTTTTCCTGAGGGCTTTTTACCTGTTCAGAAAAGCATCCTCTCTGTATATCTTGATTATGTTTCCTCGTGGGCCTTGTACATAAAAGGTATCCACTGTGTAGTACCCACACACTGTCACATGTGTCGGAAGGACCAAATCTCTGCGCGGATGTCACTTCGGTGTTACCCGAAAGCAATGATTCGCCATCCACTTGTCAATAATCCGATGGTTCTACAGGAATGTTTGTCCCCCCTCATTTCCTATATAAGGAGGGTTAGGCTCATTCTTGAGGCATTCGCATTCAGAGAGTCTAAAGTCATTTGTGTGTTTTGAGTCTGAGTCAAGTCGAAGCTCCCTGCTCTGCATCTGCGTGAAGTCTCGCGATCTGCTTGCATCACAGTGCTAAGTCTCAAGTCTGAGTCTGTTAGGTGACTTGGCTAGCCTGCGTCTTAGAGTGCTTGGCTCTAAGAAGAATCTAAAGTGGCGGGGTCATTTAGATCGAGTTTGTAATTAAATCTGTCTATGTGTTGTGTGTTCTATAGAGAGCTCTGAGACAGAGTCTGCAACTGGCCAGGAAGCTTCCAGTAAAGCTCGCACATTTATTGTGTAGCCTAAGTCTGGTAAATGCCATTGCAGTCAATCTCTGGAAAGAGATCTTGATTTCCAGTCATATATTCTGAGTCCTGTAAGCTCTGATATGTAAAATCATTCTGATATCAATAAAGAGAGAAGTATTTTCAGAAATTCCGCACTCTTAAGTACTGTTACTCTGTGCATTAAAATTGTCTGCTAAGACATTTTTTGTCATTCTCAAAGTCTTGAAAGTTCGCTAGAAGTTCGCCAAACCACCGAGGGACGCCAAGGCCGTAGAAGGCAAGGGAAGCCGCGAAAAAGGCCACCAGATGCATGAACGTGGGAGTAGGTTCATGTATGGGTTCATCGCTGGGTTCACATAGAGAATTTTTGAGAAATTGACAAAGGAGAGACTTAGCAAGGCCAAGTCTGCCTGTGTGTGCGGTGCTAAGCAAGCTTGTTGAAGCCCCTGCTAGAAATAAGCACACATTTTTAAATCAATAGAGCCACATAAAATTCTACACTTAAGTTTGCAAAAAGTTCTTTCACTGAAATAAATAAATGTATATTTAAACACCATATATTTTTAAATGGCCATGGAATTATTAATTATGATTACTATTTACTTTATAAAAATCTTAAAATATTGTTGCATTCTCTTCAAGCCTTGTGAACTCTTAAGTGAGTATTCTCCTGCACTCCCCTAGTACTAAAAACCTCATTATTCATGTTTTTCAATTTAAAAGATGTTTCCACCTCAAAGATTTCATCCCTCTCCATACTTACTAGATACTTGGTTAAGATGCAACTATATTGTGTTGGACACCTAATCCGTTAGCGTTATGATGTGTTATGTAATCAAGTGCTATTTTATGGTGTGTTATGTAATTAAGTGCTATGTAATCAAGTGCTATATAAAAATATACCAAATCTTAAAAGCTAAAAATTATATTTTCATGCTTAGAGCTCAAACTCCTTATATTGAAACCCTAAACATCTTAACTACATGTAGAAATATACCAAATCTTAAAAGCTAAAAATTATCTTTATATTGAAACCATAAACATCAATATAAACATAAACATCTTTATAAAAATCAAACTCTTTATATTGAAACCATAAACATCTTAACTACATATAAAAATGTAAAAATATGACATCATAGACTAAAAAGCAAAAAAAAGAATTCAAATATGTGAAACCCACCCCAAAAAAAAAAAAAAAATGAAATAAAAAAGAATGTAACGTATTAATTGATTAATAGCTTGATGTTGATTCACAATAGAAAGGCTTCTGGATAATGCCTCAAGAGGAAAAGGTAACCTTGACGTGTCACGCAACGGTAGTCCCCTTCTCTGTTTTTCGCTCTTCCGGAATTAGCTCTGCACTCGTTAGTGTTTTTCACTTCTTCTAGAATTAGCTCTGCACCCTTTACTGTTTTTCAATCTTCTGGAATTATCTCTTCATCCCTTACTGTTTTTCGCTCTTCTGGAATTAGCTCTGCACCGCTTACTGTTTTTCGCTTTTCTGGAATTAGATCTGCACCCCTTTGGGTTTCAACTGTGGCGTTTGCCTTTGACTTGCGATGCTACTTTTGCTCTGTTAAAGCCACAAGAGGAAAATATGGCAGAGGGACCCTCCGGTCAGTTGCAGGGTATGTTAGAGCAAAGGCACAAGAGGAAAATATGGCAGAGGGACCCTCCGGTCAGTTGCGGGGTATGTTAGAGCAAAGACACAAGACGAAAATATGGCATAGGGACCATGTTAGAGCAAAGGCACAAGACGAAAATATGGCAGAGGGAACCTCCTGTCAGTTGCAGGGTATGTTATTTCTCTGCATTTCTGTTTATGTGTTTTTATATATCTATTCTGGACCCTCTTAACCTTTTTGCTGGAATTTTTTCACCGGTGTTATCTTACATGGGAGGGTTCCAAGGCATCAAGATCTCTCATTGCTCTTGCGTTTGCAAACTCCAAAGCTTTATTGTCTCCTGTGTTTTCCACATTTGCATAATCCTTATATACAGATTAAACCAGAGGAAGTCTGTGGCACCCAAAATGGCAGCAAATGAAGGGTGGAGAGCCAATGCTGATACTCACAAGATGACTCCAGAGGATGTAGAGAAGCTGGGGCTTCAGCAATCCAAGAAACCTCCAGGCAAAAATCCAGGGACTACTCTGCACCAACGTGGAAGACTAGGCATATCCAAGTCTGGGACTATTGTATTCTCGAATTGTTGAGGTCGATGATAAAGGAGTTGGATCAGGGGCCAAGGATTTTGCGCTTTTACTTTTTCAATTTGGCTCCGGATGTTTGTATTTGATCAAATCACCTTCAAATCCATTGACATTCACCTTCCAGTCGACTCCATCTGAATTAGGCAATCAACAGAACACAAATAGCCTTGAAACCCTTATATTACCAGGGTTACATGCAATTTCCTTAGGATTAGCCTTGAAAATCAAGCTATAAACGCTAACATCGCCTTGAATATTTCCTTGGGATTAGCATTGAGCATGAAAATTTCTTAAAAATATTTACCACACGGAGAATGCAACCTGCAATCTCAACACCATGGATTATGCAGGGAAAATTCTTGAAAATTCCTAAAAAATTTCCACCTCAACAAGGATGAGTTTCGACAATCATTATTGTATCTGGATTACCACGAAAATCGAAAATCTTGAAACCTTTTCAACACAGATAATGTGATCTCAATCTCAACACTTCCAGGATGAAATCCTTTTCAACACGGATTATGCAATGTCTATCTTGTCACTTCAGAAAATCTATGCAATCTGGAAATCAATCTGGAAATCCTTATGATATACAAATTATGCAAAAGAATTCAAATACGCCCTCCTCTGGGACTTCCACTGAAATTTTATTTGTGGATTTACATGCCAAGGCCATGATTGTGGTTTTGTGTTTGAATTCTTCTTTCACCAAAACAAAACTATTAACATGCACGAAATTGTACAGAAACATGCACATGAATAGCTAAGTTTTCGTGAGAAAAGAATTCAAATACATAACCACTATCATAGCTTTGGGTGCCAACTGCCAACCCTCCTCTAGGACTTCACAGCTCAATTGTGGATTTACATATAAATGCCTGATTTATATATGATGTAAAGTTTGTAAGAAGTAATAAAATTTAAACAACAGTACTTAGCTTTAGTGCAGGTTTAGATGCAGATGTAGTTAACAGTATTTAGCTTTAGCTTTAGTGCATGTTTAGATTCGAATGCAGTTAGCTTTAGTGCATGTTTAGATGCAGATGCAGTTAAGCTTAATTTACTTCTTACATACAGTTAAGAAATAATAAAATTTAAATACTATTTAAATATGTAATGTATTTAAGTGCTTATATGCAATTAAGAAATAAGTTAACTTTAACTTAGTGTAACCTTATTTAAGTGTTTGCATACAGTTAAGAAGTAATAAAATTTAAATATTTTTAATACCGTTTAAATTTATTTTAAATTTTAAATGTTTTTAATACTATTTAAATCCTATTTTTTAACTGTTTACATGCACTTAAGAAATAAATTAAGTTTTAATTTAGTGTAGGCTTACTTAAGTGCTTACACACACTTGAGAAATAATAAAATTTAAATGTTTTTGTTTTCTTTTATTATTATTATTATTTTTTTAATTTAGATTTAGTTAGTTTTAGTGCTTTATTAAGCTTAATTTAAATTTAATTGGGTTATGCATTTAATTTTTTCATCATTATTGAATATATAAGGCATTCTTTTTTCTCAATTTTTACAAATTTATGCATTTATTCTCCAACTAAATTTTTCCCTGTATGCAAACTCTAATAATTTAACATATAAATTTCTATAATAGCAATAAACTCTAATAATTTAACACAAAAATTTCTATAACAATAAACTCTACTAATTTAACACACAAATTTCTATAACAATAGTTTTTCAATATTTCAAATCTTATAATCTTTATTTTCTTATAATATCGATTCTCAATTTTTAAAACATTTCTTAATTTAAAATTTTATTAATAAAATAAAATTATTTAAAATTTAGTGATATCCTAATTTAATTTCTCTTCTGAGGTTGTCTCTATAAAGTTAACCTCAACCTTTAATAAAAACTATACTAAGTATTATTTACAAAAAAAATCTTTATCTAGTTAAATTAAATGAGCAAAGTGAATAGAGCCACATACAATTCTACGCCTCTATAATGTTATAGTTTGATGTGGATCAATATTATGTGGATCCATAAGAAATGTTATAGTTTGATGTGGATCAATATTATGTGGATCCATAAGAAATGTTATAGTTTGATGTGGATCAATATTATGTGGTTATATAATTCAGCCCACTAGATATCCAAAAAATTGCAAGTCCATCAAAACAAATAATTTAAATTAAGATGTATTTCAATAAGAACCAATTGACCGCCGGATGCGGCTGAATGAAAGTATTAATGGGCCTCCGACACCCACGCAGCTCCCAAGACAGTATGCGTGCCCAGCCCACATGGCCTCGCGTGTTCACAGTCCTCGCGACATTAATACGCCTTGGAAGCATCACAATGGTATTAACTGCTCCTTCAATCTCAGGTTTACGGCGATGTATTTGGTTTTGGCTTTCACGATGGAAGAAAGGCAGACAAACGAAAGCCATTCGAGAATTTTACTCCCGTTCAGAAGCAATTTCCAGTTGCAGGACGAACACAGGGCGTCGATGCAGTGTTTGGGCTTGTCTGGAGACAGAGCCGGGCTTTCACTTCTCCAACAGTCCTTGCTGCGGAGCTTGTGCCTCTTCTGGTTTTTCGACCGCCACCTTCACAGGTATTCCGTCCTCATCCAATCTCAATTTGAATTTTCA
Organism: Pinus albicaulis; assembly: GCA_034641835.2. Lineage (NCBI taxonomy): Eukaryota > Viridiplantae > Streptophyta > Pinopsida > Pinales > Pinaceae > Pinus > Pinus albicaulis. The sequence continues at coordinate 322,177,530 of CM076572.1, forward strand.
GGCTCTTCGCTCCTCTGGTCATCGCCCTTTTAGTTCTTCTGCCTACCTGCACGGGCAGAGCCATCCTTCTCCTGAACCCCCTTCTGGCGGGCCTTGTTTGCATCATTTGTTGTTTGTCATGCCCCGATTACGACAAAGAATGAGGCCTCGTCGAGGCGTGAGTCGCGGGCGCTCTACTGGCACTCCTCCTCTGCCCCACTCTGAGCTCAGCTCCTCCTCGGATGGAGATGACCATACTCCCCCGCTCTCTTCACGTGGTGGTCGACGTAGAGGCAGGGGTAGGGGCAGCCTCGTTGGCAGAGGACGTGGAGGGGCGCAGAACATCAGAGATGCTTCTGACATTCCTGTTGCTCATTCTGAGCCTCCCGGCCTTTCCCCTCCTCCGAATATTCCTAATCCTCCCTGTCACCCCCTTCCCTCAGCAACTCTCGCCCATCCTGGTCAGCCCTCTCCTTCTTTCAACAGGGTTCGTGGCTCCACCATCAGGCAGACCACTCAGAATGCAGAACTTCGCTTCCACTGTACTTCTTTTGATTCCATCATCACTGCCCTCATTTCTGTATCCCTCCGTGAGGAAATTCCCCCCTCTGCTGTCCCCCCCCCGACTCTTGACCCTCGCCCCATTCCTACCCCTTACGCAGAGGTCAGCACTGAAGCTCAGCGCCAGAACATGAACTCTGATGGCCAGGAAGGACAAGAAGACAGCAGTACAGGAAATGAATATGCTTGCAGGGTGGAAGAGGAACCGCTGTCCTCTGAGGACAAGAGCTGACTCCATAGGCTCAATCTTTGCTGGTTTTATCATGATTTACTGTATTAGATGCTCACTTGTTGAGCATACTGTTGTTTCTTGCTCTGTTTTTAAGGTTATTTACATGTTTTGCTTAAGTCTCTGGCCGGTTTCCCTTCTATGGGCGGCCCAACTACTGATGTTTAATGGGTCGGTTTCCCACTCTGGGCGGCCCCGACTTCCACAGGACAGCAGAGTTAATCAACCCAGACTGTCTGGCTCTCATAGCAGCAGTCTTGGCAGTTTTGTACTAGTATTTTCATAATTAATAGAATTAGCCCTATTTAGAAAAAAAAAATAAGAACCAATTGACTTATGTTGATTGAGTTTAGTGAGGATGATTATGAGAAATGTTGTTACTAGAGTTCAATTCTTTCATGTGACCTTTTATTGGTGTAAAGAAGAAAATTCACATTACTAAACTAAGAATAAAGTCTAGTGAACTTGAACCTTTAAAATTAAGATATGTAAGAGGGTTGAATATGAAAAAAATCTCTCTTAAAATGTCCAATCTCTATCTAATTTAAATCCCAATTTATCAACCTTCTTAATCTTTTAACTCGACAAAACTATAATGATATAGGAACAATCATTTTAATATTTTTCAAGAGTAAAATAAAAATTTAAGAAATTTCAAACAATCATTTTCCTATATAAAGTGCAATAAACTAATTTCAAGCTTAATACATGTTAGTCATCATCACATAAAAAAAAGAAGTATATTAAACATTTTTAACCAATCTAAATAGAAACGATATAATATGATGTTTAAAAAAATATGTAATATAATGAAAAATGAAAAATAAAAATATTGATATTAAGATATTTTATTCCCCAATAGGGGCATGAATGATATTGATAAGGGTCCCTTAGGGGCTAAGCCTACCACCTTAGCACATGATGGGAATTTATGATTAAGGAGCATTGTTATCCCCCAACATGCAATGACACCAAATGACCACCTTTTGTTATAAATTAGCTCTTACCGTGATGTTTTGGGCATTTTGTGAAGACTCGAGCAGAGGAGGTGAAGTCTAGTCCTAGACCTTTACCTCCATGTTGGTGGTGGCAATATTATACACTAATGTTGAGGTCTTGTGGATGTGGTGATGAGAGGGAATTAAAGTTGGGTGTGTGAAGTTGTGTCCTCGATTCTATTCATAGAGGTTCACAGCCTATTGAGACGCTCCTCCTTTGCGAGTCATTTTCACCCTAATATTGTTTTTCTTCTATGTTGTTTTCCAAGCTCATTTATCTAGGGTTTTTGGAATCATGTATGTGGATTGGGAGGGTTGTGAGTAGTGCTTGTGTTTGTTCTCTAACTATCTCAATTGAATTTATTTAATGTCTGCCTTGAGAAAGTTTGGTATGGGAATGTCTATGCTTGTCTTCTTCGATGGTTTAGGGTTTCTCGGGGAAATGTTTTGGGACTGTTTAAGCATCTCTCCATGCTCCTCAGATATCCTAATTCTAAGAGTTATTATAAATTTTCCCCTCTGGAAATCCCATGGCTTTGTTTTTGGCTAATTGACCTGGGGTATGTGGGTTCTAATTCTCGGGTATCCACTTCAATGGGGGTTGAGATGGTGGGCCATTCAAATGGCATGGTCTATTTGATGAGTCTAGACCATGATCTTTAGGGTCTTGTCAAATCCCTGGGGAAGTTCTTGTTGGTGCATTCTACTATTTCTTTGCAAATGGTGGAAGCTATAGCAATTTCTACAAGTGTGACCCATTTATTTCCTTCATGCTGCCAGAGAAACACGTGTTGTAGGTTGGGGGTGGGGGAAGCAACCCACAAGGCCAACATACAAGGAGTATTTTCACCTAGGGTTTTGTTGGTACATATTTTAATGTTGTGCCAACTGAGACAAGAATATAAATTTGTAGGTTGAAAACCTAAGATGGGGTGGAGAGGCCATCCCACTAGGATTTTGAAATTATGAATGAGGTATCTACTTGTATTATGAACCCTAGTCACATCACCGGATGGAAGAAGAAGTATTTGAACTCATTAGTGTTGGCTTCTGGGTTGGGGTTTGCCTTGAAGGACAAAAAGGTTGAGAGGTTTAATGTCTTTACCTCCTTGGGATACATTAAAATATCGGTTAGGAAACCAACACTCCACCTTGGATAGGTTAGATGCAATGATTGCCCATGTGGATGGACACTTATAATGCAACTTTGGCATTATTGTACCTCTAGGATCAAGTGTCATAGACCCAACTCCCATTTCATCTTCTTAGCCTGAATGGTTCTCTTGTATGTAGGTTATTCAGTTCTCTATTATCTATGGTTTGGATAGCCTAGTAATAACAAATTTTGTAATCTCTTTTGTAATATGGATCTAGTTGCATGGCCAATTTTTGTACGAAGGTTTATTTAGGGAATTTATGGTCTTTAGGAACCATGGTAGCCCAAGAAATACACAAAGAAATCCTTTGCTGAATAGATGCTACAACCATGTATATATGAGTATTTTTTAGTAATATAAAGTATTGATTTACAAAAAAAACACAACATTAAGATATTTTATAATTAGTTAAAATATTAATATATAAACCATGAAAATGAGCCAAGAAAGTGAAATTATATTCAAGAAAATTGTTTCATATTATAAGTGGATCATAGTTTCACAATAAAAATAATACAATTGAATATTACTAAAATTACCAATTGAATATTTCTCAAAATATAAGGGACTTGATAGTAAATTACCTAAAAAATTTCGGGAAACATGCATTCGACAAGCCAAATTTTTCTTTCAAGTTGTACAGTAACATTGTTGTTCCCAACGGGGTAGAATTTGACTGACTGCCAGGTCCAAAGAGAGTGGCGGTGGAAGAAAATTTAAGGCTTTCGAAAAAGGTATTTGTGATATGAGCATTATCCCCTAGCTGATCATCATTCTGGAATGCATCTAACAAAATTGTCTCCATGGCAGTCGTATCTGTTAAGTAATCATCCATACCAACCTCTATTTGATTGCCTCCATTGCCAGCTTGTGAAGAACTACTATTGCCGTAGTCATTCCTAATTGGTGAATTTGGACGTAGTGGGAATTGAATAGGTGGTTGATTCAACCATTCTTGGTATCGTTCCTCTTCAATTTTTTCTCTTAATTTGGCCTTATCTCGATTTGACATTGTTGTGGGGTGCAATGGAAGATGGTAGGAAGGTCGCTCATCATCACTAGAATCCTAATAATTTCAAAAAAAATATTTGAACATGATTACTACAAAATCAATGATATCAAATAGTAAGCACATCGACAATGCATGATTAATTGGTTTAACATTGAAATAATTACATTAATATACCAAAAAATTATTATTACCATCATTGTCCCATGATTGTGGCTAGAAGATGGCATGTTACAATTGGCAGGGTGAAGTGGCTGTACATTTTCATTTACCAACTACGCCTCGCGATATGATGCTTCTGATAAGAGCTTCCAGTGTTTTAGAGTTGTTTGAATATTTTGTGCATCTGAACTCAATTATGAATCTGCATGAACGTGAAAATTTGTATACATTAATTTTATTTAGATGATTTACATAGATAAAATAAATAAATTCAATTAGATGATCAAAAATATAAATAAAATCTGAAGTAATTACGTCTGGAGATGGATAGGGAGAACTCTACGATGGAATTTGAGAAATATTATGGAAAGAGATGGATTTTGAAGAATTGTCCATTTGATATAAATATGATATTTTCTCCCTGCATTTGAGAAAAATCAATAATAAATTTTGGTGTACATACCTAAAAGTAATTTTGGTGCCTTGAAAATGGACTTATTGTTATAGTTGCTAATGTATTGTTTGTTGGAAACACTGAGAGGGGGGTGAATCAGTATTTCTTTCAATTAGAGCATTAGTTAATCTTCAAGTATTATCAGTGTTTGTACAATGATAGCAGCAAACAAGAGGAACAAAAATGCACACAGTTTTAAGGTGGAAACCCACTCCGGGACAAAAACCACCTAATGCTTTTCTAATAATTCTTTTCAACTCCAATTGAAAATAAAGCTCAAACTTCCTAGAATCTAGAATAGCATTCTTCTCCAGCTCCCACTGGATGGACGCTCCAACGCCCGAGATTCTTCAGTAGTCACTGAACGGATGCCCCAACACCCAATGAGCTACAACTCACCCTAGCACCACCCTACCACCCTATGGAAGAATAAAAGAAGAATGGACTCCCGTGCCAGGGAAAATGGTCCACTTTACAATGATATAGAATGATGTAGAAGAAGAAGATATACTAGACCATAACCCCAACTTTGACACAACCACCTAATGATGATCCTAGACCTCCAACACTGCCTCTTCAACCCTTGGCAGATAGACACTAGTACAATTTGTACAATAATGTATTTACAATGACTAAGTACAATGATACCTTTACAATGATTGTATGCAGTGCTGCCCACTTGAAGACTTTATATGATGAACTTCTTGTTGCTGTTATGCACCTTGGTTGTTGCTCTTGTCATGCTACCCTCTGCTGCACCTTGCTTTGCTTTTCTGCCGTAGAAAGTCTGGTCCTTTGCAACCCTTGACAACACATGATCTAGATTTTTTTTTTTCCTTCTGGGAGCTCGATATTGAATCTGGTGTATCTCTGTTATTTCAGATCTTCAATATCTAATTTTTGGTCTTGTAGTATTCCTTTGAGTCTTCTTTCCAATTCCATAGATCTAACCCAATTTGGATTCTTCAAGAGATTTTTATACCCAATTTCTCACACTGCCCTAATTATGGACTGTTTAAGTAGAGCGCACTTGTATGACATGACACGTGTCACTGTTTCTTCATTTGCCTTTGAAATTGATAGAAAGAAAACTACATACTATGCACTATCTACCGCTTTTTACAGAATTCCAATCCGATACTCAGAGAGAGAGTTATGACGATTTTACCAAGGTCACTTCTTTGAGATGAATTTCAGGAGCCTACAAAAACCCTTACTTCCATAGATCATATCTCCAAAAATATTGCGCAACTTGATCTGAAATTTTTACTGCAGCTTTCTCAGGATTTCGGCTTCACCTCATAAAAATTTCAGCTTCTGAGCCTTCGTAGAAAAAAAATTTAGAGCGAAAATGCCACGATGACCTGTTTCAGATGGCCAAATCCCTTGCCTAAGGAGGAAATGAAGATCACAATATATATGAATGCTTAAGTTGAGAGGGGCTTCAACAAGTGAATGTGGGAGGGATTTTAGGAGCATAAAAAATATTAATTATGACTTTTCTATGACCCATGCCCCAACCCCATGGGGTTTTAGCCCACTAACTGGGGTACAAACTTCAAACATGAATATCTCTCAAACCGTGAAGAATTACATGGTGTGCCATATATCAACGTGTTATTTCCTAAATCTACCTCAGGCTGAAGGAAGGCAGAGTTCAGGGTAACATCAAACCACGCTCAGTTTGGTAGCTAGCCCTACCAGAACATGAGAGGGCTCTCTCTGGGTCAATCTCAAAAAAGATAATCAATAAGGCTTGAGATGACTTGAAATAAAAGCTGATTTTAGGCTAGGTATATAAGTAAAAGAGTTTGAGTTTGATTTTGGGGGTTTTTGTTGGAATCAAAGGGAAAGGCAGTTTTGGATCCGGAGATAAGGCCTAGTTTTTGCAGAGTTCTGAATGGGGCAAGGAAGGCAATTGTTTTGATGCTTTGGGTTGAATGAATGGATATTTCAGACCAATGAGGAGCTGAAGAGGGCAAGATTCTTTCAAGAATCCTCTTCAAACAGATGAAAACATGGAAAATCAAACAAAACTCAAGGTAGAGCAAAGCAATCTAATGAATTCCACCTTTATAACTCATTTGTTTAATTTAAGAAGAAAGGAGAAGGAAAATGATACACATGAAACATCATTAAACTTACAATCATAGAGAGAAACACACCATAAAAACACAGAGCCACATGGATCCCAAAGAGTGCTGCAAACCCTGGTCTACTCCTTTGCCAAAATTGCAGAGATGAAATGTACAATGAAGTGCCAAGCAATCCCAAGTGTCCAACCCTGAAAATGACTGAAGAATTACATGATATAGACAAGCATAACTCATCCCCATGCCTCTATGGGTCGAGCTCATCATTCTAGGAGTTGTTTCAACCATATCTAAACTAAGAACTGAAAAATAGGCAATGAAACAACTTGCCTCTATATGATAGGAAACTGATTCATTCACTTACATTTCACTTTTTGGTGAATGAATCTACTAGAATGAGTAAAAATGTGCCAAAATTACATCAAAGTCATGAAATTACATCAATTTACATCAAGAGTTACATGAAAAAGTCAAACTAGCCAAAACTAGGCGAAAATCTGAGCTGCTGAGTGAAAAATAGGCCAAATTTCCCAATGCGTCATGCCTGAAATCTCTATGCGTAGCACAACTTTGAGGCTGATTTTGAGAATCTTCCTGAAGTCCAAATTGAGCGTAGGATAGCTCGTTGGAAATATCTACCTGACTACTTTCCAACCCAAGTGTAATTTTTGAATTTGGTTTCCATTTTCCCCTCCAAAAATCAAATCTCCCAACACTACTTCCTGTGTGTGCAAAAAGTGGCAGAAAGGCCATTTTTAGGGTGTTTTTTACCCTTTAGGCAACCCAAAACTTGTCAAAATCCTTAGGTAATGGGTATTCATGCATAAATTTTGATGAAAAATCCATAAATTCAAATTTTTCCTCCAAAGGAGCTTCCAATTATAAGCGCGCGCCAAGTGGCGCTACGCGTCGGATAGGAAAATCTGTTTTAAGGCCAAAAAATTCAAAATTGACAAATTTTTTCCCAAATTTCTTGAAATTTTGGCTGAAGGTCCACCATTAAGCACTATGTTGGGCCAAATAAGCTTCGGCCAAAATTTGGAGCCTATCATGCCTTTTGCGACGCTTTAGTGCCCTCCTTAGTTTTCCCTTCAGGATTTTGATCCTCGCTTTGCAAACATGATTTCGCGCCCAATAATGGTTCTTCATGTGTCTGAGCATGTTCTTTTCCTTGTTTTCCTTCTCCAATAGCTTCTCAAGATGAATATTGACCCTCTCAAGCCAAGTCTCTCGATCAGCCTCAATCTCCCGCTCAATGGGTGTCATCTTGGTTTGGCTTCTTTGGGCAGCTTACCGGTTCTCACGAATGTTTGGCAACTCCATGATTGTTTGCTGATCTTCTAACTGTTTGTTTCGCTGCTCCAAGTAGTTTATAATCCATTGGGCTCTCTGCAACTTGATGGTTAATGTGTCGATCTCCGCCTTCTGTTCCTGAATAGTCTCTCTCAACTTTGAGCTTGGAGAGCTCAAATCCTCATCAATCAATATGAAATTAGTATCCTGGCCTCCTGAAGGGCCCTCATCCTATATGGGCCTCTTACCTCTGTCCTGTACCTGTACCTGTGTTGCTAATTACGGCAACGAGACCCCTTCCACCCTAGGTGGAGATAGTACTCGCCAGGCTGCTGCAAATAATACTCTAGTGCCTCTCTGATAAGTGACATATGTCGGCACACTAGTAGTCTCTGTCTCGTGACCTTCAGGCTGATGTGAAGGTTCATCTGCATCATGGGAAACATCCGGAGGAACCTGAGGGGCTGTGAAGAAGTCATGGGAAATGAAATCCTCCCATGAAATACCCTGTAATCCAAGCTGATGTACAACCACGATCTTGATGAGTGCATAGTGATAAATATTGTTGTACTGCTGCTCAGGATTTTTCTTCTGCACAAGAGTGGTCATTCTCTCGATGTTCCGGCACATGAAATAAGGTATGTTCATCATCCTCACTCTGGTGAAATGCATCAATAACCTAATGTGGTAGGCATAGAGGCGTGAAAACTGGCCCTCACAACTGAATTATTTGATAATGAGTTTCATTAGAGGCGCATAGGATTCCTTTAGGAACCGGAATGGGAACACCCTACTGAGTTGCCTCACAAAGCTAGGCCTGATGTATGGTTCATAATGCACTCTGTCCACCTGTTGTCTTTTGTTCCACTGTTCACCCACATTTGGTATTCCGGTTGCTTGAGAAATGGTTTCCGGTGTCAAAGTGAAAGTTACACCAGCAAGAGTTGCCTAACCATCATATAAATGCAATACAAACAAACAATCTAACTCCTGATGATGATGAATCCTAGCAATCATCTCACAATACTGATAGCATGACTGCTCTCGAAAACATGCCATGGCAAGTGGGCAAGCCTACAATTGAGTCAATGAGGTGGGCTCTTCTCTCACATGTCTGCCACCTTTACGAGGCCTTCTAGGTGCATGTAGCTCAGTGGTAGAATCACTATCTCTGTCATATGATGTATCAGTGTCTGTCTCCATGATGTCCATGCAAGGTGTATGTTGGCTTGTATGAGATGAAAATGAGAATTTGGTGCTTTGTTTCAATTGCCAAATATATGGTAGTGTGAGAGGGACTGTGGGGAAATAGGGCAGTGGGAACAATGAAGTCTTGTCAAGTGGAATTTTCCATTTTGAAAGCTTTTGATTTGACAAACTTAGGGACAATGGACAGCCACTTGACTGTTTGGGAAACTTGGGGTTTGGGAATTTTTTACAAGTGAAATTGGAAAGGGAGAGTGATAGGAAATGAAATGATTTATGGATAGGGAAATGGGGCTTAGGAATGAGTGACTCTGAGGATGTAAGGGGATAGGGGATGAACAGACCAAGGCCAGCAGGTATGAGACATGAGGGATATGAGAGACAAGACCCTTCCATCAAATGATCCATGCTGCTAATGGAATGCAGCTGACTGAACTGAATGAGACACCTAAAATGAAATGCAACAAAAGAAATTTGATCTCTGACGGAGGGATGAAAATACCGACTCTAACACCATGCTAATTTTTATCAATGGTATGTTCTATTCTTGCAAAAATTACTTCAATGTCCTTTTATTATCCCAATTACAATTCTAATTTAAATAGCAATCACATTACCCATTAGATCAATCTTGACAGTAATTGTATATTGAACATAGAAATAAAATGCAGAAGACAAAATAGATAAGGGAAAATAGAAACAAATCTTCTTCTTCTTAATAGATATAAATGTTTCGAGAGAGATATAATCCAATATTTTACAACGATAATGAAGTCAAATTTAAGGCTTTGACTTCCAAACTGTCCTCCAAAATCCAAACGATAGTTGACCGAAAGATGCTCAGAAAACCAATCGAAACAACCAAGTGTCACCTCTAAAATCTCTTAGGTAACCCGAATGTAAGCCTCTACAATTTTGTTCAATGAGTGCATAGTTGAATTGCCTTCAATGTAGGTCAATAGAGGTTCTAAACCTGCAATTGATAATCCCAGAGCTTCGTTCTTTCAGCCTTCAAGAACTCGCTCAAGATTCCTCTCAAAATATCCTTCTAGAAAAAAGATAATATTTCTTATGCATGCACAATTATAGTAGTGTTAAAGGGAACAATTTTTTCTTTATATGTATTTGAGGTATGTTACACTCTTACCTATCATAGCAGATAGTTTGGATTCTTGAAATTCCTTCATGATATCTATGGTTGCTCACCTTCGTTCAATATTGGGTAAAAGGTCATGGTCTTACCTTAATTTCTATTCTAATTCCCTTTCCTAACTTTGATTTTCCTTTTGACCTTGGAGATAAACCCAATCATTAAATATGATAGTCATCCCTTCTAGGGAACCTAGTATGGGTTTCTTAGTGGTTTCCAACCCTTATGATGATGTGAGGTGGTGTTTCAAACATTGGAGTAACTTGTGTTTGCATGTGATGCTCACGGGCCATGGTTTCTTTTGTGGGTTATAGACGGTTTAGTTCTACCTCCTAAGATAAACTTTCTAAAAAACATGAAATATTCCTTAAAGTCAAAATATATCTATACTAAGGATTAATATTTATACGTATTTCTACCATATAAATTCTAACGATAATTAATCACATATGTGTTAAAGTAGAATATGAAATAAACCCTTTTTACACTTGGCCTAGCTCTTAGGTACATAGATGGGTGGGGTTTGGAATGTGGTTCACATGAAAAGTAATAGGGAATGGATTTAGTGGAAACCTTTTATAAGATCGGGACTCAAACAATGAGAGAGAGAAAAAACCTTTTATATTCAATGTAAAACACATGAATTAACATATAATTGTGATATTTTCCCTTCTTTCCAACTTAGTCCATCCTTCTAGAAAAATCCCTTTTAATGAAGCAGATATATCCATAGTGATCCACTGATATTTTTTCACCAACAACTATTCCATTTTGGACTTATATCTCAAAACTATGCTCATTGAATTTATGCATCTATATCTTTAAACTACTCAACTATTTTATTACACCATAGGAATCATTTCGATATATCTCCCATTTAATGGGGTCTATCACATTTCGAGAAAAACACATTAGCCATAAAAGTTTCCCATTGAAACCAAAAGTAATTTGATACAAAACATAGGTTTTAACCTTTTATAGTTAATTGTTTCAAATAGATTCTTAATAAAATAAAAAATATTCAATGTAAAACACATGCACATTAACATAGAATTGCGATATTTTCCCTTCTTTCCAACTTAGTCAATCCTTCTAGAAAAATCCCTTTTAATGAAGCAGATATATCCATAGTGATCCACTGATATTTGTTCACCAACAACTATTCCATTTTGGACTTATATATCTCAAAACTATGCCCATTGAATTTATGAATCTATATCTTTAAACTACTCAACTATTTTATTACACCATAGGAATCATTTTGATATATCTCCCATTTTAATGGGTTCTATCACATTTCGAGAAAAACACATTAGCCATAAAATTTTCCCATTGAAACCAAAAGTGATTTGATACAAAACATAGTTTTTAACCTTATATAGTTAATTGTTTCAAATAGATTCTTAATAAAATGAAAAATATTCAATGTAAAACACATGCATTAACATATAATTGTGATATTTTCCCTTCTTTCCAACTTAGTGGACGTCCTTCTAGAAAACCCCCTTTTAATGAAACAGATATATCCATAGTGATCCACTGATATTTGTTCACCAACAACTATTCCATTTTGGACTTATATATCTCAAAACTATGCTCATTGAATTTATGCATCTATAACTTTAAGCTACTCAACTATTTTATTACACCATAGGAATCATTTCGATATATCTCCCATTTTAATGGGGTCTATCACATTTCGAGAAAAACACATTAGCCATAAAAGTTTCCCATTGAAACCAAAAGTAATTTGATACAAAACATAGGTTTTAACCTCATATAGTTAATTGTTTCAAATAGATTCTTAATAAAATGAAAAATATTCAATGTAAAACACATGCACATTATCATATAATTATGATATTTTCCCTTCTTCCCAACTTAGTCCATCCTTCTAGAAAAATCCCTTTTAACGAAGCAGATATATCCATAGTGATCCACGGATATTTGTTCACCAACAACTATTCCATTTTGGACTTATATATCTCAAAACTATGCTCATTGAATTTATTCATCTATATCTTTAAACTACTCAACTATTTTATTACACCATATGAATAATTTCGATATATCTCCCATTTTAATGGTGTCTATCACATTTCTAGAAAAACACATTAGCCATAAAAGTTTCCCATTGAAACCAAAAGTGATTTGATACAAAACATAGGTTTTAACCTTATATAGTTAATTGTTTCAAATAGATTCTTAATAAAATGAAAAATATTCAATGTAAAACACACGCATTAACATATAATTGTGATATTTTCCCTTCTTTCCAACTTAGTGGACATCCTTCTAGAAAAATCCCTTTTAATGAAGCAGATATATACATAGTGATCCACTGATATTTGTTCACCAACAACTATTCCATTTTGAACTTATATATCTCAAAACTATGCTCATTGAATTTATGCATCTATATCTTTAAACTACTCAACTATTTTATTTCACCATAGGAATCAACTCGATATATCTCCCATTTTAATGGGTTCTATCACATTTCGAGAAAAACACATTAGCCATAAAAAATTCCCATTGAAACCAAAATTAATTTGATACAAAACATAGGTTTTAACCTTATATAGTTAATTGTTTCAAATAGATTCTTAATAAAATGAAAAATATTCAATGTAAAACACATGCATTAACATATAATTGTGAAATTTTCTCTTCTTTCCAACTTAGTCCATCCTTCTAGAAAAATCCATTTTAATGAAGTAGATATATCCATAGTGATCCACTGACATTTGTTCACCAACAAATATTCTATTTTGGACTTATATATCTCAAAACTATGTTCATTGAATTTATGCATCTATATCTTTAAACTACACAACTATTTTATTACACCATAGGAATCATTTCGATATATCTCCCATTTTAATGGGGTCTATCACATTTCAAGAAAAACACATTAAGCCATAAAAGTTTCCCATTGAAACCAAAAGTAATTTGTTACAAAACATAGGTTTTAACCTTATATAGTTAATTGTTTCAAATAGATTCTTAATAATATGAAATATTTTCAATGTAAAACACATGCATTAACATATAATTTACTCGGAAACCCAAAACGAGAAGATCATTTTTTTATTAATATATTAATTTTTAGACCATCATACACACATACACACGCATATGTATGTATCTATATATGTATATATCCCACGACAATTATAAACTACCAATCCATTACCTTGGATCAGATAAAACTTTAGTTCTTTAACTCAAACTGTAGAACCATGGGGTTAACTACCATGCACTAGAAAAATGCTAAAATTAAAAACCATGTGATGAAAACTATCATAAAGGGAGAATTTTTTTTTCCCAAAAACAGTTTTTTGGGGCACTACCCCTGAACACCTGTGTGTGGGGAATTTTTCGTCTATATGAAACCCTAAAGTGGGGGTCCTTTCCACCCATTTAAGGCAAACACAACCACTTTAAGGAAAATTGTGTACATGTGTCATTTCTCCTATAAACTCTTAAGGAAAACTTTAAAGCATGTTTCATTGGCTTTCTCCCATTAACTTTAAAGCATATGTCATTTCTCAAGGCTTTCTCACATTAATTCAAGGCAAAATTTGAGGCCTAAAAATGGGAAGTAGCTTAACTTCCATAGGATAGGATCCCCCAAACTCAAATGGAGTAAAATGTAAAATGTTAAATGTGGAGTGTTTTATGATGTAATGGAACTTAATAATCTAGATTGGCATGGTTGTATTGAACTTCCATAGGATAGTATCCCCCAAACTCAAGGTGAGAAAATGTAAAATGTTAAAAGTGGAGTGTTTTATGATGTAATGGAGCTTAATAATCTAAATTGACATGGTTGCATTTTATTAATGTACTTAAATTTACACCTTCAATGTTGCTTTATTCTTTTAGAATGTTAAAAGTGGAGAGTTTTAGGATGTAATGGATATAAATAATCTAGATTGTGTTAAATATGATGTAATGGATCTTAATAATCTAGATTGGCACGGCTGTATTTTATTAATGTACCTAAATTTACACCCTCCATATTGCTTTATTCTTGTAAAATGTTAAAAGTGGAGTGTATTAATGTACCTAAATTAACACCTTCCATGTTGCTTTATTCTTTTAAAATGTTAAAAGTGGAGTTTTTTATGATGTAATGGATATAAATAATCTAGATTGACATGGCTACAGTGATATGATGATAGTGTAGGTTGATGTTGAAGTTGTAAAATTTTTGTACATATCAATTATTATAAATTATAAAACAATTTGATAAGTGCTAAATCATACTTCTTATTAAGGACATAACTAATTTTTTATGATAGTGTAGGTTGATGTTGAAGTTGTAAAATTATTGTACATATCAAGGATGAATGATACTATACAAGCCAAAAATGACATTATTATAAATTATTAAACAATTTGATAAGTGCTAAATCATACTTCTTATCAAGGACATAACTAATTTGTCATAACAGAACTCTGATATATAAGCACAATCTTAAATTCTATTGTTTTGTAGGTAAAGTACTATATTCACATTAAAGCATTTTATAAGGTTACTCTAAAACTAAAGGCTTTCTCCCATTAATTAAAGGAAAACTTTAAAGCCTAAAAACTGAACCTAAAGTGGTTGAACTTCCATAGGATTTTAGTCTGTCTATTGAGTGTTAACTTCTACAAGGTTCTATAGGTAGAGTCTGTAAAGGGACAGGTAGTGTTAACTTCTATAAGTTCTAAAGGCAAAGTCTATAAAGGGACAGGTAGCCTATGGATCTCATCTTTTTTGAAAGGTGACATATCCAGTAAATTCCCCTACAGTCAATCTCTGGAATAGATCTAAATGTAAGTTCTTCATTTTAATATCCATAAACCACAACCACTTTAAGGAAAACTGTGTACATGTGTCATTTATCCCATAAATTCTTAGGCAAAGTTTTTAAAGCATACATTTCATGTTGGCTTTCTCCCATTAACTTTAAAGCGTTTTTTTAGTAAGTGCATAAAATAATTTTGCAAACCATGTAAATGTCATTTCTCCCACAAACTAAAGGCTTTCTCTCATTAATTCAAGTCAAACTTTAAGGCCTAAAAATTGAACCTAAAGTGGCTGGACTCTCATAGGATTTTGAACTTCCATAGCATTTTAGTCTGTCTGTTGAGTGTTAACTTCTACAAGTTCTAAAGGAAGAGTCTGTAAAGGGCCAGGTAGCCTCTGGATCTCATATTTTCTCAAAGGTGACATATCCAGTAAATGCCCATATATTCAATCTCTAGAACAGATCTAAATAGAAGTTCTTCATTTTAATATCCATAAACCACTACCACTCCAAGACAAACCTTGTACATGTGTCATTTCTCCCTTCTCCCATAAACTTTTAGGAAAACTTTAAGGCATGTGTCATTTCTATTTCATTTCTTCCACAAACTCATAAAGGTGTGAATTTTGACATAACTATTTGTTTTAGTAAGTGCATAAAATAATTTTGCAAACCATGTAAATGTCATTTCTCCCACAAACTAAAGGTTTCCTCCCATTAATTCAAGGTAAACTTTAAGGCCTAAAAACTGAACCTAAAGTGGTTGAACTCTCATAAGATAGTATCCCCCAAACTCAAGGCTTTCCCCCATTAATTCAAGGCAAACTTTAAGGCCTAAAAAATGAACGTTGTTTTAGTAAGTGCATAAAACAATTTTGCAAACCATGTAAATGACATTTCTCCCACAAACTAAAGGCTTCCTCCCATTAATTCAAGGAAAACTTTAAGGCCTAAAAATTGAACCTAAAGTGGCTGAACTCTCATATAATATTATCCCCCAAACTCAAGGCTTTCCCCCATTAATTCAAGGTAAACTTTAAGGCCTAAAAACTGAACCTAAAGTGGCTGAAATTCCATTGGATTTTAGTTTTTTGGTTGAGTCTTAACTTCTACAAGTTCTAAAGAAGTCTGTAAAGGGCTAGGTAGCCTCTGGATATCATCCTTTCTTAAGGCATGTTATTTCTAGATGTGATTTGTGCCATCAATTTTAAGGCAAATTTTCATGAAAACCATGCATGAACCATGTATATGTATCATAAATATCCCTTAAACTCTAGGCAATGCAATCTTTAATGCATCTCATTTCTAGATGTGAATTCTACCATAAAATTTAAGTCAAACCTTAAGATAAACCATTCACATGTCATTTATCTCATGCACATGTGTCATTTCTCCCATTCATTTGCAATAAATTTCAATTTAATATACTTTTATTGAATTTGTTTTTTTTCAGGGATAAAAAAACCCACTAAATATGGTTGAAAAATGGAAACTATGCATAGATGTTTCTTGCTATCCCAATTCAGGGAAAGTAGTGATTACATATGTGCTTTCCAATATTGCGACTAGCAAAGTCATCCAAAGGAAAATGAATATACTGGGAAGAAAAACAATCAACGAGGCATATTATATTGCATTGATAGAAGGCTGGGGAAAAGCTATGGAGTATGGATCAAATGGAATTGTAGTTTTCACCAATTCTGAACTATTGTGCAACCAAATGAATGGAATGTACCAAGTTAAGAAGGAGAGGCTAAAAGAACTGCATGGAATAGCAAACAATATTGTTAGCCAATTTCAATTTTTTAGTATAAGACAGTGTACAAATGTGAATAAGATGTCTGTCGATCTATTGCGTGGGGCAATGCCAATTCAGGATTCATCTATCAAAGATGAATTAATAGAGGAATTAGAAATATACGAGGCAATTCTAATGCAAGATTCATTTCTCAAAGATGAATTAGTTTTGAGACGCTCTTCTTCAAAAATTCAAAATTCATCTCTGAAAGATGAATTAGTTTTGAGACGCTCTTCTTCAAAAATTCAATATTCATCTCTCAAAGATGAATTAGTGTTGAGACGCTCTCCTTCAAAATTTATTGATGGACATTGTAACATATCTTGGATATGTGTGTGTTTTGTACTTATAAATGCGTATTTTTTAATGACCATGTGTTTTTTTCAATTATATAGCAAGTGTACTCCCACCACACCATGTAAAGCGCAACTTGGTGAATTTCAAATTTGCAACAAGTGGTGAACTTCACATTTTTATAAAATTAAAATGCGAGGACTTCAACAAATTTTTGATTTAAATGCAGTTTCACGCTTATTTTTTAATGACCGTGTGTTTTTTTCAATTTTATACCAAGTGTGCTCCCACCTTGTAAAGCGCAATTTGGTGAACTTAACATTTTTGTAAAAAAAATTGCTTAAATTAAGTTTCACACGTCAATTAGTGCTTTGAAAGTTGTGTTTTACATAATTTGTGTACACTAAATTACATTAATTTTCTGAAATTTATTTTGAATTTATTTTAAATAGTAATTTAAAAAAATAATTGTAAATTTCCACTGTAGATATATATATCATGGAGGATGAAGAACGAAGATCAACGGAATCCCATATCTCTACGAGAGAGGGCGATCAAGGATCGAGGGATGTTCATGGTATTTAAATATAATTTTAAATCTCCATACATATACATACATGTGTGTACATATGGAATTGATTTTTATCAATTTTCTGAGTTAAATTAGTTGTTAATCAGTTTCATTTTTTATTTTTTAGAAACTAAGAGGAGAAGGGTGTCTACTCCATCAATCGAGCATGCGCATGGTTCCCAAAATCGTGGTATGTTTCACGCGATTTAATCAATGAATATGTACATGTATTTATATGTATGAATGTATTTTTGAATTGATTATAAATTCATATTTTTTTATGAAGCTTCTCTCTCGTCTTGTGAGGTTGGTGGTGGTTCAGATTCCCTTAGAGGACCATCAATAAGTGCTAGTGGATTGCATGAAGGTGGTGATATGTATTCCCCCAGAGGCCAATCAACGGATGGTCGTGTTGGTTCTCAACCAATCAGTGGTCGTGTTGGTTCTCAGCAGGGTTGTTCTGGTTCTCAACAGTCTCAGGGTGGGCAAGATGTTAGCCAACCACATTGAGGTGGCTATCAATTTGAATATTTTTTTCATTAAATTTGTAAAAATTTGTTTACATGTGTTTTTTAATATGCAAAATTTTATATATTGATGCAGAGGCTGAAAATTCTGCTCCAAATGTTGCTAAAAAAATACGTAGGGCGGAACGCGTCATTCAAGAAGAAGGTTGTCCACCAACCACGACTTATCCAGTCGACATTTCTGATATACCTTGGGAAACAAACATGCATAAATGCACTTTAGAAAGGTGTCAACATCTTCATGCAAAATTGCATAGATATCTCGTGGCTTTGACTCTACCTACTGAGAGTCAACAAAGCTTGGAAATTGTTACACATTCTTTAGGCGAACTAGTAGATGTGTACCAAAAGCTTGGCCCAACCACTGATACTTTTGTAGAAGTCATGAGAAAAAGAAAGGAAACAGTGATGGGTCCCGATAAATGGGAGGTTGTTAAACAAAGAGTTACAACAGAAATGGCCAATTCTATGTTTAATTTCAAAGAAGGGCCGAAAAGAAAGATATTGAAGGTGAAATATTTCAAGCACCCTAATATAGCTCACTATTTGTATGATATACACCTTGTGTCCTATGGAAGACTCCCATAGAATGACGAGGTTCCGCTTTATTTTAGAAAATTATTTTATGCAGAATTATTTTTGCAAATGAAACCCAATTACAATGACCTTCCCTCTGAATTTTTTGGTCCTGGGAAAGGTCAATTGTGTGATGGTAGGGGCGCAAGGCGTGATGTTGAGTTGCCTTGCCCTAAGCCACCATTGGTTAGTCGACCTTTTCGTGTCGAAACTTTGGGGTCAGAGATGGAAACCACTTCTCAAATTAGTCGAGAAGCAAGGGATGCCATCATTAACAATGTTCACAATGGATTGGGTGGAGTCGATGTTTGTATGAAACAACAAATAGCACGTGAGAATGCACGCGCTAATTTTGTGTATTATACAGATGAAGAGATTGACAACATGAGTGTTGAAGATCTCAAAACATATGCAAATAATTATCGCAATAGTTGGCAGGACCTAATTATTCATGAGGAAGAGGGCATGGGAACGATATGTGTTAATGGTTAGGGTTCAATTATTATAACACATGTACAATTTGTAATAAATAGATATATACATACATTTGTTTGTATACATTAATCTAACAAAAATGTATCATTATATGTTAACACCAGTTGCAGTTGTCACGCTTGATGAATGAAGAAAATGTTAGTATCACGATTGGAGCCTCTAGTTCAAACAATCAAGATGGATCTCACCATCAATCATACAATCAAGATGGTTCTCACCATCAAGATATGTTGGAAAATTTTTGTGTTTTTTAAGTGAACATAATGATGTACAATTATTTTTTTATCTATTATTATATATATCGAAACATGATGAGATATTTTTAAAATAAATAATTGTGCACACATGTACATGTACATACATATAATAAAATGTTTTAACAAATTCTAATTCCGTCTAATGTTTTTGGGATGGCGATACCTTCTTCTTCTTTGGGAGATGTACCTTCTACTTCCTTAGGAGATGTGCCAAATCCACAATCACAAGTATGTACAATTTTTCACTTTTAAAATTTATGTTTTTAAGTTATATATTCCACCTCAAAAAGTTCCATTAAAAAATGAGATATATTTATATCTTGATTTATTTTAAATTTTTTGAATTTTAGGTTTTTGGAAATTTTCTTTCTGAACCACTCTTAGGAGATGTGCCAAATCCACCAGCACAAGTATTCAATTTTTCACTTTAATATATATATATATATATATATATATATATATATATATATATATATATATATATATATGTGTGTGTGTGTGTGTGTGTGTGTGTGTGTTTTTAAGTTATAAGTTATAAATTGAAGTTTAAAAGTTTTATTATAAATTGAGATCTAGATATTTTGAGTTATTTTAAATTTTTTGAACTTTAGGTTTTTGGAGATTTTCTTTTGGAGCCTCTCTTATGAGATGTGCCAAATACACCAGCAGAAGTATTCAATTTTTCACTTAAATATATGTTTTTAAGTTATAATTTATAAATTGAAGTTTAAAAGTTTTATTATAAATTGAGATCTTGATCTTGAGTTATTTTATACTTTTAAATTTTGAATTTTAGGTTTCTATAGAGGATTTCTTTTCTCCATGGACTCTAGTGATGGAGATAGTAACATCCACACCATTTCAACCATTTGAACAAGTTGTCTAACTTTTTCTTTAATATTATTGAAAATAATTTTATATATGCATTTTCATTTGAAAATTTTTAATATATATATAATTATACATGTATATTGTACAGATTACTGTTGGAGATGTTCCCGTAGGGGAAGTTGTAGTGGGCGAGAAAAAAATGGAGAGGGAACCTCATGAGGTATTGCATGATTTTTTTTTTACATTTTGTTTTTTTACATGACGTTTTATATATTCTCCCTCAATTTTAAAACATCAAATTTTAATGTTTGTACACATTGTGTACAGGTTCCCCATGCTTCGCATGATAGCTCGAGAATTGTGACTTTGCTGGGAAAGACACTACATCCATCTGTATTTGATGGATGATGCACATGCACTATTTGATGGATTATGCATGCACATGCAACATTATATTTTCAATAGATTTATTCTTAAATTTAATTTTTTATATATAGTCTTATCTAGATGCAATCATATATAACTTGATACTTGTGAGATCTACAAATTTTGGACATATTTTATGTGAACTACATTTGGTACCTTCTTCTTCTTTGGGAGATGTACCTTCTACTTCCTTAGGAGATGTGCCAAATCCACAATCACAAGTATGGACAATTTTTCACTTTTAAAATTTATGTTTTTAAGTTATATATTCCACCTCAAAAAGTCCCATTAAAAAATGAGATATATTTATATCTTGATTTATTTTAAATTTTTTGAATTTTAGGTTTTTGGAAATTTTCTTTCTGAACCACTCTTAGGAGATGTGCCAAATCCACCAGCACAAGTATTCGATTTTTCACTTAAATATATATATATATGTTTTTAAGTTATAAGTTATAAATTGAAGTTTAAAAGTTTTATTATAAATTGAGATCTAGATATTTTGAGTTATTTTAAATTTTTTGAACTTTAGGTTTTTGAAGATTTTCTTTTGGAGCCTCTCTTATGAGATGTGCCAAATCCACCAGCAGAAGTATTCAATTTTTCACTTAAATATATGTTTTTAAGTTATAATTTATAAATTGAAGTTTAAAAGTTTTATTATAAATTGAGATCTTGATCTTGAGTTATTTTATACTTTTAAATTTTGAATTTTAGGTTTCTATAGAGGATTTATTTTCTCCACGGACTCTAGTGATGGAGATAGGAACATCCACACCATTTCAACCATTTGAACAAGTTATCTAACTTTTTCTTTAATATTATTGAAAATAATTTTATATATGCATTTTCATTTGAAAATTTTTAATATATATATAATTGTACATGTATATTGTACAGATTACTGTTGGAGATGTTCCTGTAGGGGAAGTTGTAGTGGACGAGCAAAAAATGGAGAGGGAACCTCATGAGGTATTGCATGATTTTTTTTTTTACATTTTGTTTTTTTACATGACGTTCTATATATTCGCACTCAATTTTAAAACATCAAATTTTAATGTTTGTACACATTGTGTACAGGTTCCCCATGCTTCGCATGATAGCTCGAGAATTGTGACTTTGCTGGGAAAGACACTACATCCATCTGTATTTGATGGATGATTCACATGCACTATTTGATGGATTATGCACATGCACACATGCAACATTATATTTTCAATAGATTTATTCTTAAATTTATTTTTTTATATATAGTCTTATCTAGATGCAGTCATATATAACTTGATACTTGTGAGATCTACAAATTTTGGACATATTTTATGTTGAACTACATTTGGCATGTGAAGTAATGTTACAGTGTTATATATAATTTGCTTTGTTTTTAAAACTCAAATTTTGGATGGTTGAACTACATTTGGCATGTGATGTGAAGTAATGTTGTGTTAAATAATTTGTTTTGTTTCTAAAGTGTTATGGCTGAACTACATTTGGCATGTGAAGTAATGTTACTTTATACTCGATACTTGTGATCTATAATGTTTTGTTTTTAAAAAAATTTGATACTTGTGATCTATAATGTTTTGTTTTTACAACTGAAGTTTTGGATGGTTGAACTACATTTGGCATGTGAAGTAATGTTGTGTTATAATTTGTTTTGTTTTTAAAACTTAAGTTTTGGATGGTCAAGAACTACATTTGGCATGTGAAGTAATGTTGTGATCTATATTAATGTTTTGCTTTTGAAAAACTCAAGTTTTGGATGGTTGAACTACATTTGGCATGTGAAGTAATGTTGTGTTATAATTTGTTTTGTTTTTAAAAATTAAGTTTTGGATATTTGAACTAAATTTGGCATATGAAGTAATGTTGTGATCTATATTAATGTTTTTCTTTTGAACTACATTTGGCATGTGAAGTAATGTTGTGTTATAATTTGTTTTGTTTTTAAAACTTAAGTTTTGGATGGTTGAACTACATTTGGCATGTGAAGTAATGTTGTGATTTATAATGTTTTGTTTTTAAAACTTAAGTTTTTGATGGTTGAACTACATTTGGCATGTGATATAATGTTTTGTTTTTATTGGATAGTTGAACTACAATTGGCATGTGAAGTAATGTTGAGATATAATGTTTTGTTTTTAAAACCCAAGTTTTGGATAGTTGAACTACATTTGGCATGTGATTATGATATATAATGTTTTGTTTTTAAAATTCAAGTTGTCGTTTTCCAAAGAAACAAAAAATTCACATGAATATATGTACATGTAGAAACGATTTAAGTACATATTTGAATATATATGTTAAAATGATTGAACTACAACACACACACACACACACACACACACATATATATAAACAATCATAAGATTCTAGGTCTTGTTAGATGTGTCAAACAATCATAAAATTTTAAAAATTCATTCTATAATGTATATATATCCAGTACGTTCAAAATTTTTCATCAATGCATGTATAGAAAAGCTACTTTCAGTTAATTCCATTCTAGAACATATATATCCAGTAAATGCAACATTTTCATCAATGCACATAGAAAAGCTACTTTCAATTAATTGCATTCTAGAACATATATATCCAGTACTTCAACATTTTTCATCAATGCAAATAGAAAAGCTACTTTCAGTTAATTGAATTCTAGAACATATATATTCCGTACTTGAAACATTTTTCATCAATGCACATAGTAAACCTACTTGAACAGTTAATTGCATTCTAGAACATGTATATATCCAATATGTGCAACATTTTTCATCAATTCACATAGAAAATATACTTTCAGTTAATTGCCTAGAACATGTATATATCCAATACGTGCAACATTTTTCATCAGTGCACATAGAAAAATTACTTTCAGTTAATTGCATTCTGGAACATATATATCCAGTAATTGCAACATTTTTCATCAATGCACATAGAAAAGCTACTTTCAGTTAATTGCATTCTAGAACATATATATATCCAATACTTCTAGAACATATATATCCAGTACTTGCAACATTTTTCATCAATGCGCATAGAAAAGCTACTTTCAGTGAATTACATTCTAGAACATATATATATATATATATCCAATACATACAACATTTTTCATCAATGCATGTATAGAAAATCTACTTTAAATTGATACTAGTGTGCATGTACCAAAACAATGTACATGTGAAAACACTTGCACAGATAACATAACAAGGCAGCTCAATTTTTAGTTGAGTTATGGAAGTTATAAAACATGAATCCAAAGAGAAGAAATTGTTGGGCAGTTCAATCAAAAAAATTCCAATGGAATGCCATCTTCAATTATCCGTTCATGATCAGATTTTGACATTTTCCATTTCTTAATTTTCTTTTTTTTCTTTGATTGAACCTATATAAAATTTATGCATGTTGCACACACCGAGTGACGATATTGACAACTTATGACATCAATTTCATAGTCTTCAAAGTAAACAAAACCCCCACTTTGATTAGTTTGTTTGAAAAAATAACCTTTCAGTATAATAGATCCTCTTTCATATGGAAACCCGTGATCATTATAGTTTTCTAATAATTTCATTTTTCGTTCAGTGCAACGCATCAAATAATACTTCACATTTTCATCATTGTCAGTAGGTGCAATTACAGCAAAAACATCTCCTACACAATAAAAAAACTTAACAAACTTATGTATTTAAATTTATTTCTAGATCTCTATCATTTGAAAGCAATTCAAATGTTACCTTCTCTAACAAGAACAGAAACTCGATTACCATCAGATGATATTGTAGTCTCCTCTGATTTCATTTCTTCAAACATTGAAACAGACATTTTTCCCTTTGTATTTAGCTCTGTATGTTTCGAATATTTTACATACATTTTTTTTTCACAAACGTCATTGGATTCTGTGTTGTCTATGCAAACATGAAAAAACAAGAATATTTTCTTGTATTCAATGCAAACACATTTGTGGACAACTTTGTTTTAATTGAATGCAATTTTCAAGTCCCTTTTATTGTTTCAACGTCATTTCCAATTGATCTATCTACATATTTGATCCCAATATGCCAAAAAACCCTATATATGAAAAATTCAAAGAAGAATGTAAATATGATATCAAAATACCATCAAAGATAATCATTGTGATAAATGTACACTTTTTAAAATTAGATATCCAATAAAAATTAAATTGAATGTACCTTAGCACTTCCCTTGATCGGTTAGTCTCATGGCTTAGAGCAGTGATGCACAATTGAACAACTTCTTTAGCGTCCACAATTCAGTTTGCAGAGGGGTTCATTTGATATCTTCGAAGTGCTCATTTTATGCATGCCCCTGCACCGTCATGTTCTCCTTTTCCATGGTCAACCTTAAAGAAATTCCAACAATGTTTAATGCAGGTATTCTTATGAAGACAACACAACCAAAAGAATGATCGTGAAGATTTGAATTGACCTGCGAATCCGTCTGACTATATCCAATGTTCATTAAATTTTATTCCACAACTTTTCAAGGAGTCATAAATCTTTCCAAAACAGTGTTGTACAAAATATGTATCATGTGTACGGTCGTCACTGATATAAAAGTGATATTCTTTAATAACATGTCGATTTTCACTAGTGCTTTCTATATGATCGACGTTTTTTTCAGCATGTCTATATAGAATATGGACGAGCATGGAGACTTGGTCAGAATGATATTATTCACTCTGAATTTCTTTTTGTGGAACAAATGTGTAGTTTTCGCAAAATCAATTACTCACAAAAATGTTCCCTAGTGGAAAAACTTCACGGGATTTTTTGAATTGCAAGTCTTGCCATTGAGCTCTATGGGAATGCTTGGTGTATTTATAAATTTCTACCTCAAACTTTCTCAAAAAATCCATTACAAAAATTTCTTCTTCTTGTAATTCAATTCTTTTAGTACTATTTGAACCTTGAATCGATGTATGGATATATTCATATCTCTTCCATTTCACTTTCATGTTGGAAAACGATTGATCATTTATATCAATACGATATTTGTTTTGAAATTTAGTCAAATTCCACAATAATTGCATTTTTTACCACCAACACATTTCTTTTCGTAAAATAATTCATCGCTTTCTCTTTCACATAGAATTTGAGACATGAAATCACGGATGGTGCAAGGAGGAGGTGAATCTTTCCAAAATGTTCTACCAAAATTAAGGAAAGTGTCATAATATAACTCAAATTCCACATGATAACGACAACAACAAGTGTCACGTATAGTGATAGGTTTTACATACCATGGTTTTTGTTGAACAAAAGCACTGATTGAGACATGAATTTCACAATTCTCTTCTTTGAAATTGTTGAACAACTCTATCTAAGTGGTTTCAAAGATATTTTTTTCATGTTGTTCGTACTGATTTCGTGCTATTCTTCTTCACATCACATCCCTTGCATTTGGCGAAACACGTGAATTTTTCTTCCAATATCCATATATTATTTTTTTTAAATTTTCTCCAAGTCTATCTTTGTATGGTTGCCTACAAATAGCTCTCCAACAAGCTATTTCATCATTTACATCTATTTTCAACCGAAATTTCCTATGTTTGTGAAAAAAAATTTGTGAGGTTCCTAATACTCGTGTCATAGATTTTACCAAGCGATTCTCTTTAATACTTGAAGAAACCACTGCCATATGTATTTCTCTACGTACAACTAAAACATTTTTCTGTCTATATCTTCTAATTGAATTTATAGCACTATTGTATTTTCTATCACATTTTCCTTCATTTTTTTATCTTTTGTTGATTTTCGAATTCCCAATAAAGTCATAGCTTCCTTTAATTTCCTTAATAATAGGATACCCTTCAACATATGGGCTTGAACTGTCACATTTTCTTTTATGAATTACATATCAAAAATGCGTTTAACACGATATCTTATAACATGGTCAGCTCTTTTATCTCCATATGTGTGAGTGTCAACATTTTCTAACATCTCATCATTGACATTGATTTCATCTGTACATATTCGAATGAATAGTACATAATAAATAACTAAATTAATAAATATGTATAATTTCAATAATACGTGCATAAACTAATATATATATATATATATATATATATATATATATATATATATATATATATATATATATATATATATATATATATATATATATATATACGTACCTTGTGATTCAATTTCTTCACTTGAATTTCTTTCAACATTTTCACCATCTTCAATCATTGGTTCAATATCTCTTTCACTTTCTCTTTCAAAATTTTGTATCTCATCGTCAATGTTTTGAGGAATATCTCTCTAGGTTTACATTGCAAAATATTTTTCAAATTAGCTCATCAAATAAAAATTAAGCTTCACATTTTACATTAGGAAATTTTTAAATATCAAATTCATAATATTTACATTTACATACCTGCTTCAACTTCTAGTTGAGGTTGATTTTCCCTTTCAATATTTGAGAGTGCTTCTCTCTTTCTTTTGTGACATTCTCTCGTCTCTTCTCTACGTTCCTCAGGGTCTCTTTTTCGATCATATTTTCTCGCGCAATTCCTTGATTTCCCATGTTAATAGAGCATGAAGTTCAAAAAAATTCCTTCAAAAATTTAGACAAAAACTCAATTAAAAAAAACATCACAAACGATTTAATTTAAAAAAAAAAAAAAAAAAACTCATTTTAAAAATTTGCATAGGTACCGCTCTAACCATTTTATCACAATATCAATCTACCCATCCATCTGTGGGTGATAGTTGGTGTTGGGTGTAATTCTCGTCCCCACCAGCTAGAGCAGATCCTGCAAGAAGGCTCCCATGAACCTATTGCCCCTGTCACTGGCTATGTTCTTTGGGATTCCATGCAGTCGTAACACCTCCCAAAATAACAAATCGGCCACTTGTGAGTTTGAATATCTCAATGAGATAGAAAATAAATGAGAGAATTTAGCCAATCGATCCACCACCACATAGATACAATCTCGACCCTGTATAGTCCGAAGCCCCGTGACAAAATCCATGGACACACTCTCCCACTTCCTCTATAGAATGGGGAGTGATTGTAATAAACCTGTGGGGTTTGAAAAATCCATCTTTTTCCTCTAACAGGTTATCCACTCTTTTACATGTCTCAATACGTTCCCACACAACCCTCACCAAGATAAATGCTCACGGATGGCATGATAAGTCTTGAGGAATATTGTGTGTCTTGTTAGAGGGGAGTCATGAGCTACCTGCATAACCTTCTCCTTGAGTTGGGATCTTGGAACTCAGCATGTCCGGTCCTTGTACTAAATCACGTCATCCATCACTCGGAATCTATCATCCCCATGTGTTTCATCCAGTATCTCACATGCTTGTTTGTCCTTGGAATACCCAACTAAGAGTTGGGCCTTCCAACCATGAGCAATGTCGATAATAGATAGTACTGTGGGCCTCTAGGAAATTGCATCTGATACTATGTTGCACTTTCCCTTCATGTAATCAATCTCAAAATAATAAGCCTCAAGCTTGCTCACCCACTTTTTCTACCTCTCTTGTAATGTATGTTGTTGCAGGAAAAATTGAAGGTTGTTGTGATAAGTCTTCACCTTGAACCGATTACCCACAAAGTATTTCCTAAATTTGGCCAAGGCATGCATCATGATCCTTGTCATAAATTGAGTATATTCACTCATGGGGTAGTGATTTCCTACTCTCAAACACTATGGGGTGGCCTCCTTGGGTCAATATGGCCCCAATTATCTCACCCGAAGCATCGCACTCCAATATAAATGGTCGAGTGAACTCAGCTAGATCCAAGTAAAGGTAGCTTTTCATAACCACCTTGAGGCACTCAAAATCCTCATGTGATCAATGTGTGGACTCAAAATTTCCCTTCTTGGTCAAGTACGTGAGGGGTTATGCAAGTTGTGAGAAGCCAGTCACAAATCTCCTGTAGTAAGTGAAAATTCCCATGAATCCTCTCAACTCTGTCACATTCTTGGGTGTTGGCCAATCAGAGATGGCCCTAATCTTCTCCTGATGTACCTTCACTCCATCCTCCCCTATCACGTGTCCAAGGTACAACATCTTTGTCAGTAAAAATTCACATTTGGACATATTTTCATACATTTGTTGCTCCTCAAGTATCCGAAGGACCTCCCCTAGGTGTTGAAGGTGTTCCTCCTAAATCTAGCTATATATAAGGATGTCATCGAATAAGACCATAATGAAGTTCCTCAACTACCCATGATATATGTGGTTCATACAGGATTGGAAATTAGTCGAAGCATTTGTTATCCCAAATGGAATTAACCAAGAAATCGAAGTGTACATAATGGAAACGTGTTGAGATTCAACAAGATGATGAGCCTAGTGAAAATTAAGCACCTTCACTAGGTGGGGCCTGCATGCTATTTTTAGGTGTATGTCTATTTTTAGAATGGTGAGCATATTCTAAAATTAGTAAGATGTTGATTCTAGATGGTTGAGAAAATTCTATCTTTGGATGAATTTCTATTTTTAGAAGATGGGCGAAGTATATTTATAGATCACTAATCTAAAAATAGAATGCATGTCGATTATTATAATCCCTTAATAATAATCAGACAATAAATAGTAACTTATTCTCTTGGAGCACTTCATTTCAGTGAAAATATGTGGCACATTAGTGGGTTGAAGGAATTACGCAATTCCTAGGGTGGTTGGTGACTCATGCATGGAGGACTTCGTTATAACTAATAGTGGTAAGTTGTAACAGAGTTGGAAGAGTAGTTATGTGAGTTGTTATTTAGTTTAACTCAGTTAAGTGAGTTAAACTCAATTGTGCTAGTTGTAACTAAAGATACACTAGTGAAAGATGAGTGAATTAATTATTTAATTAATTCACAAGTAGTGTCTTACTTGCAACTGAAGAAATAAAGCAGTTAACTACTTGCATGTCATATCCAGTGGAGACTGAGTGGAGAGATAGGTGAAAGGGTGAGATGGACTATCAGTTGTGAATATAGTGATGCATTCGATGCATCTACACAGACATTGGAGATGCCAATGAGGATTGCGCAGTGCAAGCAAGGCAAGATTGAATTCATTCAGGGATCTTCTTTAGCAGGGATTTCATAGTGGAGGCAGGATGTCAGGAGGAAAACAATTGGTGCATAGATATGCAAATTTCTGCATGACAGTGTGTGACGATTGTATATTGTACTGAGATCTCTATGAGCTGAGATTTGTATGAGATTGTTACATGTTCCATTGATATACATAATATATGATAGTTGGGGTTTTTAGCTTTAAGCTTTCTCGGTAAAACATCTTGTTATGTGTGATTGATTTTGCTTCATATGTGTTTTGCAATTAGCGATTTAATTTCTGCAAAGAATTAAGTGGAAGGATTATGTATTTAACATAAGATTAATTTGTTAGATCAAGAGAATCTGGAAATACATTATTGTGTCTATAAATTTCTACATGGTATTGGAGCAGTGTTGATCACTGGATATTACAATATTGAAGCGGTGCTGAGTTTTGTGCTGGTGGACAATTCGAATTTGTTGCAAGAATTTCTTAGTGCGACAGTTGAGTAAACATTGAAATGGCTTTCAATGGGTTGCGGTTGGAGTATGCACTCGAGGGAAGCTCTAACTACATAGCCTGGAAGGAAAAGATGGAGGCGGTGCTTGAAGATAATGGTCTGAAGGAGTTCATCGATAGCGATGTTCCTAAGCCCACTTCGACGGATGCTGCATTACTTGATGTCTAGCAAAAGAAAGTAGCAAAGACAATAAGAATTATGTTGGATGGTGTGAAAGACCGTATTGTGTCAAGCCTTCATGGGAAAGCCATTCCATTTTCAATGTGGAAGGCTTTGACAGATCTTTTCCAAAGCAGCAGTGACCATAGGAAGTTGGCGCTAAAAGATAAACTCAGAAAAATCAAAATGGAGAAGGGTGACAATATTCCAAAGTATCTCACAAAGTTTGTCCAATGCAGGGATGAGCTGGGGAGTGTGGGAATTACAGTTTCGGATGATGACTTGGTGAGCTTGGCTCTCCTTGGGCTTACGAAGAGTTGGCACAGTTATCAAGACTCTATCAATGGGCGGGAGAAACTGTCAGATTGGGAGCGACTTTGGTTGGATCTAGTGCAGGAGGAGATAAGGCATAGTACCAGGGATGGCTCTTCATCAAAGCATGTTGATGAAGAGGATTTTTCTTTGGCTGCCAAAGTGAAGAAAGCGAAGGGAAAGAAATGCCATCCAAAATCCAAGGCTAAAGGCAAGAAGTTGGATTTGTCCAAGGTGAAGTGTTTTCACTGTCACGAACATGGGCATCTCGCCACTAACTGCCCACAGAAAAAGAAGAACAAGAATGTTGTTGGAGCTGCAGCTAGTGAGGCCCTTGCCTCGCAATTTGAACTTGATTTCTCTTTGATCGCATGCTTGGTTTCAAGCACAATGGGATCGGTGTGGTATCCTGATAGTGGTGCTTCCTTCCACATTAAGGGAGACAAGGAGTTGTTTAGTGACTTGGAGGAGAAAGATCTCCAAATGCATATATAGATGGGCAACGATGGTAGATACAGTGCGACCTTCATTGGAACCATTACCTTTGAGAGGGATTTAGGTAAACCATTTCTATTGAAAGATATTATGCATGTTCCAGGTCTGAAGAAGAACTTGGTCTCAGTCACGATGTTGGAGGACAGAGGTTATGACGTTATTTTCAACGAGGGAAAATCTTTCCTGTGACACAAAAAAAAGGGTAAAACCAAGAGGATAGGGATTTGAGTCAAGAATATCTACAAGCTGGAGGTTGATGGCTGCGCTGAAATGGTGGGCAAAGAAGAAGAAGTGGTGAGTCAGGATGAGGGCGAATTATGGCACAGGATATTGGGCCATCTTCACCATGGTGCCCTGAAGATTTTGTAGTAGATTTCTACTGGAATTCCCAAGGGTACACTTGCGCAAATAGATCAGTGCAAGGGATGTACTATGGGTAAGTTTGTGAAGACCACCTTTCATGAAAAGGAGAACCGTGCTTCGGTGATCCTAGATAGAATTCACACAGATGTGTGTGGACCATTCTCGGTTGCTTCAACAGCAAAACACAGGTATTATGTTATTTTTTTTATGACTATTCTCGTAGATGCTAGATCTTCTTCATGTAGAAGAAGGATAAAACATTCTCAAAGTTCTATGAGTTTAAAGCATTGGTGGAGGAGTCAGGGAAGCAAGTGAAGGCTCTACGAAGTGATAATGGTGGTGAATATATCTCGAACGGATTCAAAGACTTATGAAGCAAAGAAGGAACTCAAAGAGAACTCATAATTCCTCATAACCCACAGCAGAATGGGGTCACAGAGAGGAAGAACAGAACGATCGTGGGTGTTGCACAAGCTATGCTTGAGAGGGAGCTAGACTTGCATGCAGAGGAGGAACTTCTTGTTCCCAAAGATGAGCCTCAAGATGTGGATCAGCCACAGGAGGAAGATCATGGAGTGGAGGAGTCCACTCACGCAGAGCCAAACATCAGAACTAGGAGAAGGCGTACCACAGAAGTTGAGAGGTTGAAGCTTGATGTGGCACAGAATGTAGGAGTCCCTACTTCACAGAGTAGACAGAGACAGTCACCTGAATGATATACTGGATACATGGCTCTTATGAGAAAGTGTATCATGACATAGCCATCTTCCTTTGAGGAAGCAGTGCAGGAGCCCACATGGGTAGATGCCATGGTGGAGGAGTATGACTCCATTGTCAGAAACAGTGCTTGGGAGATTGTTCCAAGGCCGGTTGGTAAATCAGTGGTAGCTTCAAGATGGATCTACAAGGTAAAGAAAGTTGCTGGTGGGAGCGTCGAGAAGTATAAGGCAAGATTTGTTGCCCGGGGCTTCTCACAGATCGAAGGGATTGATTATGAAGAAACATTTGCACCTATTGCATGGTATTATTCCATAAGGACCATCCTTGCTCTCTCAACGCAGATGGGTTGGCACATTAATCAGATGGATGTGAAGACTGCATTCCTTAATGGGATTATTGAGGAAGAAGTGTACATTGAGCAGCCTAAAGGATTTGAGATCTTCAGCAGTGAGTCACATGTGTGCAGACTCAAAAGAGCGTTGTATGGGTTGAAGCAAGCACCTCGTGCTTGGTACACTCGGATCGACAGCTATTTCATTGGACTTGGCTTCACCAAGAGTGAGGCAGATGCAAACCTATACCAGATTGTGGTGGAGGGTAAGATTTTAATCATTGTTCTTTATGTTGATGATTTAATACTGACTCGTGATGAGCATATGATACACTCATGCAAGGAGGACCTTGCAAAGGAGTTTGAGATGAAGGATATGGGTCTCCTTCATTATTTTCTTGGATTGGAAATATGGCAGCAAGAAGGTGAACTGTTTGTGTCTCAAGGAAAGTATGCTCGGGATATACTCGGTAAGTTTCACATGGAGGACTGCAAACCCATGGATACTCCTCTTCCAGGAAACTGGAGGAAAGAGAATGCTACATCGGCAGAGGTAGTGGATGTTACTGTCTATCGGAAATTGGCAGGTTCGCTCATGTATTTAGTTAATACAAGACCGGACATATGCCATGTGGTGAACCAACTTATTCAAGTGATGGTTAAGCCTACCAAACTCTTTTGGAAGGCAGGCAATCATGTCCTTAGATATCTCATGGGCACATCTGAGTATGGCTTATGGTATAGACAGACGGATGAGGTGAAGTTGCATGGCTTAACGGATGCAAATTGGGTAGGCATCCCAATGGATAGAAAGAGCACATAAGGAGGGGTTTTCAGTATCAGATCTACTATTTTTTCTTGGTACAGCAGGAAACAGAGATCTATGGCACTTAGTTCAGCGGAAGCGAGATACATGGCAGCAATTCAAGCTGCATGTGAGGCTATCTGGATGAGGAAGATCCTGGTCAGTTTGTTCAGTTCTCATTTAGATCCTACAGTGATTCATTGTGATAATAAAAATTGCATTAAACTCTCGATTAATCTTGTGTTTCATGATAGATCTAAGCATATAGATATTCGGTATCATCATATCAGAGATTGTGTGCAGTGGAAGATCATGTTGCTTCAGTACATTCCTATGGAAGATCAAGATGCAGATATTCTGACAAAGGTGCTCACCAGGAGAAAATTTGAATACCATAGAGATAGGATCAAGGTGAAGTATAATCCCTATCTTGTTGAGAGGGAGTGTTGAGATTCAACAAGATGATGAGCCTAGTGAAAATTAAGCACCTTCACTAGGTGGGGCCTGCAGGCTATTTTTAGGTGGATGTCTATTTTTAGAATAGTGAGGATATTCTAAAATTAGCAAGATGTTGATTCTAGATGGTTGAGAAAATTCTATCTTTGGATGAATTCTATTTTTAGAAGATGGGAAAATTCTATTTATAGATCATTAATCTAAAAATAGAATGCATGTCGATTATTATTAGCCCCTTAATAATAATCAAACAATAAATAGTAACTTATTCTCTTGAAGCACTTTATTTCAGTGAACAGATGTGGCATATCAGTGGGCTGAAGGAATTACGCAATTCCTAGGGTGGTTGGTGACTCATGCATGGAGGACTTCGTTATAACTGATAGTGACAAGTTGTAACAGAGTTGGAAGAGTAGTTATGTGAGTTGTTATTTAGTTTAACTCGGTTAAGTGAGTTAAACTCAATTGTGCTAGTTGTAACTAAAGATACACTAGTGAAAGATGAGTGAATTAATTATTTAATTAATTCACCAGTAGTGTCTTACTTGCAACTGAAGAAATACAACAATTAACTACTTGCATGTTAGATCCAGTGGAGACCCAATGGAGAGATAGGTGAAAGGTGGAGATGGACTATCAGTTGTGACTATAGTGATGCATTCAATGCATATACACAAAAATTGGAGATGCCAATGAGGATTGTGCAGTGCAAGCAAGGCAAGATCGAATTCATTCAGGGATCTTCTTTAGCAAAGATTGCATAGTGGAGGCAGGCTGTCAGGAGGAAAGAAATTGGTGCATAGATATGCAAATTTCTGCATGACAGTGTGTGACGATTGTATATTGTACTGATATACCTATGAGCTAAGATTTGCATGAGATTTTTACATGTTCCATTGATATACATAATATATGATAGTTTGTGTTTTTAGCTTTAAGCTTTCTCAATAAAACATCTTGTTAAGTGCGATTGATTTTTCTTCATATGTATTTTGAAATTGGTGATTTAATTTCTGCAAAGAATTAAGTGGAAGGATTATGTATTTAGCATAAGATTAATTTTTTAGATCAGGAGAATCCGGAAATACATTATTGTGTTTATAAGTTTCTACAAAACGGAAGGCAGACTTAGGGATGTCCTTCTCCCTCACCCGGGTCTGATGGTACCCCGAGCGTAGATCTGTCTTAGAGAAGTATTTCTCTCCCCTAAGTTCATCCATTAGCTCATCAATATGTGTAATGAGATGCATGTTCTTTAACATACTCTTGTTGAGGTCACTACAGCCAATGCACATATGTAGGGTCTCATCCTTCTTCTTCACCAACACCATAGAAGAAGCAAAGGGACTCGAACAGGGCCTGATTTGCCCCAATCTCAGTAGCTCCTGAATGGCCCTCTCAATCTCATCCCAATAGGCTTTAGGATGCCCATGCAGCGTCATGATAATTTCATTCACTCCCTCTTCTAGCTCAATGGTGTGCTCAAATACTCGGTTTGGTGGCTTGCCTAGAGGGATCTCCCCAAAAACCCCGGTGCCTCTCCAATAGGGCCAATATGTCTAGGTGCATCGGTCGTGATGGGGTACCTATCTCTAAAATCCTAAGCTCAACCTCCCACTCTATTTCCCCATGTTGTAGATATGTATCCATATGGTGGGCTAAAACTTTCTGGGGTGGGTAAGAGTGCATCCCTCTCAGCAATACTAGCTTCACATATGGGCATGTAAACTCCAACTCTAACTTATGCTAATCAGTTGTGACCCTCCCTAGTGAGTATAACCATTGGACACCCAACACTACATTGGTGTCTGGAACATCAACTACAAAAAAGTGATTAGTGACCGAGTAGTTCCCCATCACCACAGTCAACCAAGTGGCGTAATTTGTGCACTGCATGGTGCGGTCTCCTGGCACCAACACGGAGAACCCCTCAAATGTCTTTATATGGATTCCCCTATGCTCCACCATCTGGGAATCAATAAATTTTTGGGTGGCCCCACTATCTACCAAGACTAAAACTCATTTACCCTGCACCATCCCATGGATCCTAAGTGTAAAATAATTTAGAACTCCATGAATTAAATCAATAACTCCCCCTGATGGGGAAAATTATCCTCCTATAGGTGGTGGTGGTGGTGGTTCTCCCCCTAATAATGGTCCTCCCTCATCTCCTAGATTTGGTCCTATATCGAACTTCTCATCTGGATCACTATATGAATACACCTCAATGTAGTGGGATTTTCCTGTGGTGCACTTGTGCCCAGGTGCCCAAGCATCCTGGCACGTGAAGCATAACTTCCTCCTCCTGAGGTCTCTCCGGGTCTCCTCATCCATATTACCACATCCTCCATACCTCTAAGGTGGTATAGTGTCTCGTTTACCCTATGGGGCAATGGCTCTAGTGGGGACAAAGGCCTGGATCTTGGGCATTGCGTCAATCATATCCTGGGTCCTAGAGATAGCATTCATCATTGATGTAGGCTTGTAGGACATCACCCAACCACGCAATGGCTATGCTAGCCTCTCCAAAAATAGCATGATCAACCAAGCCTCTGAGATGTCGATCACCATCACTGCCATTTTTTGAAACTCTGCAATGTAAGCCTCTACGCTACCAGTTTGCCTCAGATGGGCTAACTCCCTGAAATTTAACTCTGGTTCCTTCCTCTCAAACCTCTGCAACAGCCTTTGGGTGAACTCTATGTAAGAAGTGATGTGTATATTTCCAAACATGATTATCCCATGGTACCACCAGCCTTGGGAATCCCCCTCCAAGTGAAGAGTAGTGAACTGGATAGCATCGGTCTCCGGCATGGGGTCTAGGTGGAAGTATGTGTCTAGCTTCTGAACCCAAGCCCTAGTTGAACTCTTGGTCGGCCTAAAAAAATTAGGGTGTGTGATCATCCCTACTATACTCTTCACCTCTTGGTCAGATGGTCCCCCTATGTAGTGCGCTCCATTCCCAGTAGTACATCTCTCCTTGAGATGTATGTACTCCAAAAAATACATCACCTGCTTAATCCAAGCATCCAACCCTTCATAAACATCAATACCTGATGCAACTAAATTGACCAAGTATGCATCTAGTTATGGTCCTCTCTCCAGCTCTGGCTCATCCAAAAAGTGAGGCATAGTGAGACAGCAAGCCTACCCATGTTGGGGAGTGTGTGGGGGCTAATAGGTACAGATTCCCACTCTTTCTCTGGAACCTCCATCACGATGGAGCTCCCCCTTAGGATTCCCATTCATCTGCATCCCCATCACCTGCTGCATTATATCCATCATGATTTTCCCTTGCCTCAACATATGCTGGGTGGTCCTCAATAGCTCCTCCGAAATATGGTTTTGGCCCACCTGCCTAGGCTGCTTTTTGTTTCCGTGGTTATCGATATGGCTTCTGATATTCTCCACCTTTGTGTCTGAAAATGGGTATATTTCCTCTTCTCTACCTTAGCCCCTACCTCTGCCTCTATTTCAATACATTGCTCCTGTGAATGACCATGTCATCACCTTCTCTCAAACCCACAATTGGCCAAGAACATGCTTTGATACCACTGTAATATTCCTAATGGAAAATTTACAGTGATAACAAACACATGTGGCACATTCAACACAAAATTTTTACACCAAACATCAGAAAGCCAAAAATGCTCCAAAATGTGTCAAAAGGGAAATTTTATTATATATATCGGTGGGAGTACAATGTGAAATATAAATTTTTCACCTGGGCTTGCTCAAGGCAAGCTACAAGCCCCTGGTTGATGAACAATCAATGCCCAACAATTGTAGGAACTTCCCCAACGAAAATATGCGTTGGCCCTTGTAATTTTGCACTATTGGCTATGTTGAGACCCATATTTGACCCCTCAAAACTATCCAGAAAATTATGCCAAATTATTTCTAGAATCCTTGTCAAAAACCCAAAAAAATATAGAAAGGTTTTACTCTAGTTTTGAAACTCTAAAATTGACCCCAAAATGCTTGGCCCTCCTCCACAAGAAAAACATGAAAATTGTAGAAGATGTTGTGTTTGTTGCTCCACAAATCTTGGAAAATTCCCTACAATTCCCTCCAATCCAACTCCAACCAATCTCAGCTCCTCAAACCCCTTCACAAGCCACCCCACAAATTGCCTCAAATAAATACTATGCAATCTTTGGACAGGATGACGCAGGCTTAGTTCCAGAAATTTGAATGGTTGTTGTGTGGTGCCTTTTTACCTTGAAAATATTTCTCCTTTTCCTTAAAATTAGTCAAAGAGTGCTCCAGCACCAATACAATCCTTGACTCCAACTCCTCACTCCTCCAACACTGTGTGGCTCCCAGTATTGCATCCCAGCTAACCCAGAATTCGTCATGCCTACGTGGTCTTCCTTCTCAACTCCAGAAGACTGATAAGATAGCCTTCCTAGGGTGGCACTCGAATTCCACCGAAGAAAGGTTGATATTCCTCCTTGGGAAATTCTTGTGCTAAACAACACTATGTGACTCTTCTAAACAGCTAGAGCAACAATCGATTAGCAAATAAAAAGGCCCCAAATGATGTTGCCTCCCTTATATTTATAATTATTGCTTCTTTCCTTCATGTGGTCCCCCTCACCAGGAAAATCGAACTCCCTCCTTAGCCATATGATCCCCCCTCCCCCCAACAAGGAGTGTGTATTTCTTGGAGAAGTGGCCCCCACATTCCATTAAGTGATGAATTACGACCCCCTTTTCCTAATTTCTTTTCTCCAAAACTGTCTTAGGCCCAAAATTGACAAAATTGACAAAATTCTTACAAAAATTATTTAGGAAGGGACATTACAATAACTAGTTTGGCCAAAAAGGCCAGCTCAGATCTCCACAAAGGGAATCTGGATCTAGAACATTGAGAGAAGTGGAAGTATCAGGAGGAGCTAACTAGATCCCAGAGAATGCAAAGGAAAGATACATATGCGAGAATAGACTCGTTGTGGAAGCGGAACCAAAGGAAGATAATGGAGACAGAGTCGAGGCATAGAGGAAAGGAGAGGAAAGGAAACTTTAAGGCCCTTTTAAGGGTGGCATAGAAGTGAATGCCTATAGAGATTCAAGGGAGAAGCTGAGAGCAGGAAGACCATGAAATGCCAACACTTAATCAGTTCATTGATCAGGAGAGATTTTGTCAATCAACTATGTGGGGAAACGAGAACTGACAGAGCTGGGAGATGGAATTGAAAGCGTCATGATTATGTGGCACAGTGTACCATACCCAGAAATAATAGCCTGGAATAATTTCGTCAAATTCCCAAGTCAAATCGACCGGGTATATAGGAAGCATTTGTTTATAGGTGGTTGTCATTGATGTTAACTGAAGCAGCACTAGGAGCAACCCCAATCTTTGTCGATAAATTTGGCATAAAAAATTTCCGTTTTTTGTCTCCTAGCTAACCTTATTATATTATCCTCAAAGATATGTTTTTGTTGATATGTGGTAGGACTTGTGGTTCCTCCTAGTTGAGAGAAAATTGAGGTTGACGTTCAAGACCTAGTTTTGTGGGTTGAAACTCCAAGGGGTAGTGACATGACACCTTATTTACCTACGGTTGTCAATATATGACAATGATTCTCGTTGCAATCTCATTATGTATATGTTGATTAATTTCAAGAACCAAAGACAATAAACTAATCATTTATTTCACAACCTAGGTAGAACCATATGCACTAATTCAATCATCGATTTCACATTTCTTGTGGAATTAAAAATATTTAACACAAATATGAAATAAATAAAAATTACAGTTATTAAGGGTTGTTTATTAATATTATTGAAATTCTATTATTTTAGTAGAATAATAAAATGATTATTCATTCATAGGGATTGTCCCTTAGTATTTTAAATTAGGAAGTAAACTTTAATCAATCTCTTCATTCATTTGTATACAAGACATACACGATGTTGCACTTTTTAACTCCTTAATATCTTCAATTTCTACTCTTGAAAGCCCTTACTTAACCTCCAGCATTCATATTTACAAGCCCATTCCAATCAAACCTTAGTCTATATTGAGGAGACCTGTTATCCCCTCAACATATGAGCTTATAATGAAATATTATTAGAAAATCCTCTGAAATTTTTCAGCCTCTTATGATAAAGAAGATACAAATCTAGC
Source organism: Pinus albicaulis (assembly GCA_034641835.2). Lineage (NCBI taxonomy): Eukaryota > Viridiplantae > Streptophyta > Pinopsida > Pinales > Pinaceae > Pinus > Pinus albicaulis. The sequence goes on from CM076572.1 coordinate 322,217,722, forward strand.
GAGTGAGGTCATCCATTCAAGGAAAGCGAGGAAGTACATAGAGTTTTGGAACAATTTGTTGTCATTGCACAAATATTTGTCAAAGGAAAGTGAGGGTTTTGTGGAAGTATAGATTCATTATCATTGCAGGTCTTTTGTAAATAAAAAAAAGTGAGAGCTCTATGAATGAAAATAAGGTGTTGGCACAAAATATCAAGCCTTGCTAGGGAAACAAACAAATTATGGAACAACAATAATTTACCCTTACATAAGATGACTGAAGAATAGAGAAGAAGGATAAGAAATAGTGAGTACGTAAATATTTTTATATTCATTTTAAGTCTCGGTCTAGGTCCTTCTAAATTTGTGTTTGCTACAGATGGAACACGTAAAGGCCTCGGACCTGAGGAATAAAAGAACAAAATGGTTGGTTTTAGGCCCATGCTTAGGTTATTTTAAGTTTTTTTTTTAAGTCTAGTTTAGGTTAGTGTTAAGTCTGGTTAGGGCTAGTGTTTAGGTATGTTTGTAAAATCAATCCAAGCTTCATTAAATCTATCTTGTAGCACCTTTCAAGTCTCAAATATCTCAATAATTAATCACAAAATCGAGGTAAGTATTGGTCTATGCATTTCTTGTTAATTTCAATCTAACTTATGGCTATTGTTGAAGATGAAATAGAGCTCATATCAGGTCAGTTTCTATTTAAATTTTAATTGAATAGGTTTTTAGGCTTAACTGTGTAATTTTATTATTTGTTGGCTTTTTCAATAAAGGGTATTCATAATTTTTGTTTTGGATATTGGGAGATTTGTTTGGATGTTTTTTTATTACAAGTATCATTGATAATATGAAGTAAAAAATAGACAAAAGAAAAACTCTCTCATCCATGGAATACAAGGCTAATTTATTGAGGCAAAAACTCTAGAGTGTGCAGCATCAAGAAAAATGCAGGCAAAGTGACATGAAGATAAGATCTACTAGTGACATCAAGTAAGGAAGCTAGACACAAGAAACAAAAAAACGAACATTGAAGAAGAGAACAAGTAATAAAGCAATGAAAGGAAAAACAAGCAAGTGAAAAAGAGAAAAAGCATTTATGTAGCATCCACGTCAATATTTCTTGACTTGTGAGTACTTTTTCCAAGATTCGGTGTCATTTGTCAAACATTATACGTCATTGTAAATGGGCCATTATCCCTTCTAAGGGAGCGCACATTTGTAAGGAGTCTATGTCATTGCCAGGAGTTGAAGAAGGCAAAAAAATTTTGGGATAATGGCTTGTGTTGTTGTTGGATAAGGGTTATTGGTTAGTTGGGACAATTTTTTAGGTCCTAGTGCGTCAGTTAGTCAAAAAAAAACATTCTAATATCATTGTAATGTAGCCCTGGTCCAATATTCCACACTTTTGTATTTATTATTTGTCTTTATAGGGTGGTAGGGTGGTGCTAGGAAAATTTGTGACTCGCTAGGATGTTGGGGCATCCTTTCAGTTGACTATTGATCAAAATAGGGCATTGGGGTGTCCTTCCAGTGAGAGCTGGAGAAGAATGATTTTCTAGAATTATAGTAAGTTGTAACTTTCTATTCAATTGGGGTTGAATATTAAATAATTTATTAGAAAATGGTTCAATGGTTTTTGAGCCTGAGGGGTTTTTCCACCTAATAAAATTGTGTCAGTTCTATTTATATTTTCCATTGTTTCTTATTGCTCTTACTGAATAATTATAATAGTTGAAGATAATCTAATTCTCTGAAAAATATTAATAAAGTACTAATTGCTAAGAAATAGCGATTCACCCCCCTCTCAGTATTTCCAACAATTGGTATCAAAGCATGGTTCCTTCAGTAGCATTTTAACAACGAGAAGGAGATCATGGAGTACACCAAGAATAGAGTTCCTCTAATTAATGGACATAACTATGCTCTATGAAGCGAAAGGATGTGGGTTCATTTACTTGCACAAGGATATGAGGCTTGGGAAATAGTCGAACAGGGATATAAAGCGACAACAGATCAACAAGGTAAGAAAATTCTCTCAAATGATGCCAATGAAAAGGCCCTTATTTGATCCGAATTTATGCAGGAAAGCAACAGAATACAGAAATAACCATAAACATATAAATACAACGGAAATAAGGCTTCATTTCATTAATATTGAATCACATAAATATGCTTACAAACATGATGGAAATAAAATAGCTAAGTTGTTGGTAGCGAATCTCTGAGAAGAGATGTGGTGGCTACAAACCTCTAAATTGTGTTACAATGAGGCTCGAGGGCCTATTTATTATGTAGAAACAATGGAGAACTCTAAACGTCCAAAAACCTAACCCTAGGAGATGAAGCGCCAAAACTATGGGCCCCGTTTGGGTAAATTAGTGTTTCAACTTCCTGGGGATGTAACTTCGGCATACTATCTCCGTTTGGGGCTTCAAAATGGCTCTGGAAGTTCAGGACCCGAAAAACTACTAAAAATAGTAAGTTTTGAAAAAACTGAAAGAGACAATGGTGGGGACCCAAGTGGAATAGGCGGGTGGCCACGAATATCCACCTGGATCATTCCTCCCCCCTTAGGAAGCAATGGTCCCCATTGCATTGAGTTCCTCCATGAGATGAGGAAACTTCTGTTGAACTTGGTCCCTCGTGAACCACTTGCCTTGGTGCAGGAGTTGGCCAGCTTTGACAATCCAATATAATTGGATCTTCTGTTGGCGAGTGTTCTTGATTTGCATGTCCATGATACAGTCTGTGGTGGCCTGTTCCATGCAGTATGGGCTTAACTCTTTTGGTGTGAGTTATTCTACAATGTTAGAGGTGTCCAATAGAGGTGGGAAGTAGGTACGAAGGCAGTCTACATTGAATATTGGGTGCAGACCAAGGAATACTAATCTCGAAGGCATTGTTCCCTACAGCCTTGGTGATGGTGTATGGCCCATATCAGAGCGGGCGAATCTTGCGGTGGGGTCCAGTGAGGCGCTCCTTCTGCATATGTAGCCACGATGACCTATTTGGAGTAGCGAAACCCTAGAATCCAAAGCTATGATACCAAATGTTGTGAAACCAGCTCCAAAAATAGAAGAAAAGAGATATCAACACCTTAGAAATAAGCCACTTTGAGGGGGAAACCTCCAATACATTACATAAATTAACAATTCTTGGATGATTCAAATTACAAAACCTCCTTTCTATATATAGGAGTCCATGGGGCCACAATGTAATCCTAGCCGACCTAACAATAATAATTTAAGGGCACAATAATAACAATATGGGGGTTACAGGGGTATAATAATAACAATAAGGGGGTTACACTAACAACAATAAGGGACTATACTAGTAATATAGGGAACTAACATGCCCCTCTCCTTCAAAAAGTGTTGTCCTCAACGCTTGAGTAGCTCTGGGTGCTTCTGTATAAAATTCTCATCCTCCCATGTAGAATCTTAAGTCGGTAAGTTCTTCCACTTGATGAGATACTCTCAAATTGATTGATTCCGTAGCTGTCGAGTTCTTGTTTCTGTGACCACTTCAGGTTATAATATGATTTTTCCTTCCTCATCAAGTTCTGTAAATATTGTTTGAACTGGAAGATTTTCACCTATAACCTTCTTTAAGCATGAAACGTGAAAAACTGGATGCAGTCATGAAGAAGCAGGAAGCTCCAATTTGTATGCCATAGTACCAATCTTTTGCAACACCTTGTAACGACCATAGTACTTTGGCGATAATTTATTATCCTTCTTATCTTGCTTGAGGGACATTTGTTTGTATGGTTGTAGCCGTAAAAATACCTAGTCTCCTACATCAAAACTTCTCTCGCTGCGATGTTGATCTGCCTGATGTTTCATTCGATTTTGTGCCACATTTAGGTTATCCTTTAAGAGTTGGAGAACTTCTTGTTGTTGTTCGATGTGATCTTCCACTGCTTGAACCTTTGAATTTTCTCTTAAATATGATGTGATGGATGGTGGATGATATCCATAAAGTGCTATAAATGGGGTCATTTTTGCTGCAGTATGGAAGGAAGTGTTATACCACCATTCTGCGAGAGGTAACCACTTGACCCATTGTTTTTGTTTATCATATACAAAACAACGAATATATCCTTCCAAACATTTATTTACTATCTTAGTTTGACCATCAGATTGAGGATGATAAGATGAGCTATGAGCTAATTGAGTACCCAAACAAGGAAATAACTCCGTCCAAAAATTTCCAGTAAAAATGGGATCTCTGTCGCTCACAATAGCCCTTGGGTTTCCATGTAGCTTTTGAATTGTGTCCATAAATGTAGTAGCAACTGTACTTGCTTTAAATGGATGAGATAATGCACAAAGTGTGCATACTTGGTAATTCTATCAACTACCACCATCATGACACTCTTTCCTTCGGACTTAGGTAAACCTATGATAAAATCCGTTGAAATCTCCTCCCAACATTGACTTGGAATGGATAAAGGTTGTAGAAGACCCGGGGTCTTAATTGTCTCAACATTATTTTGCTAGCAAACCAAACATTCCGCCACAAAATTTTGAATATCATATTTAAGTCCATCCCAAAAAAATTCTTTCTTCACCCTGTGGTAAGTTTTTAAAAATCCTGAGTGTCCTCCTAAAGGAGAAGTGTGCAATTCCAAAAGAATCTTTTGTTTTAGTTGGGAATTATTACAAAGATATAAGCGATCTTTGTACCATAAGGAATCATTTTTCCAACTAAATGTATCGGATGTACTAGGATCTTGCTGCAACTTTTGAATGAGTGTCCATACATCTTTGTCCTTCTTCCATTCATCTCTTGCTTCAGTTATCCAATCTGGTTGGATAATAGAAATGGCACAAAGCAATGCTCCCACCTCTTCATTCTTTCTTGAGAGTGCATCTGCAACAACATTAAGCTTTCCTTTTTTGTAGATTATTTCAAAGTCATAACCCAACATCTTTGTGACCCATTTTTGCTGCTCTTCTGAAGATAGTATTTGTTCCAAAAAGTGTTTGAGACTATCATGATCAGTTTTTACCTTGAAGTGTCTTCCCATTAGGTAAGTTCGCCATTTCTTTAGTGCATGCAGTATTGCTAACATTTCCTTCTCATAAATAGGTTTGTGTAAATACTTTCCTTTAATTGGATGACTTTCAAAAGCAATCGGTCTTCCTTCTTGCATTAAAACAACACCAATTCCATTTCTTGAGGCATCACATTCCACAATAAAGGTTTTTGTGAAGTCTGGTGCAACTAAGACTGGTGCTAGGCACATTGCCTCTTTAAGATGTTCAAAGGCCTTAGTTGCTTTAGGAGTCCATGAAAATGCATCTTTCTTCAATAATGTTGTTATAGGTGCTACTATTCTCCCATAATTCTTAACAAACTTGCGATAATACCCTATTAACCCGAGAAATCCTCGCAATTTCTTTATGGTTGTGGGGACTTTCCATTCCTTAATGGCTTTAATTTTGTTAGGGTTTACCTTAACACCCTCGTGAGATACAATATGACCCAAATATTCCACCTCTTGTACTCCAAAGAAAAATTTGGATGTTTTTGCATACAATTGTTTCTCCTGCAATAGTTTGAGCACCCTGTCAACATGTTGAACATGATCCTTCCAAGACTTGCTGTAGATTAGTATATCATCAAAAAATACTAGCACAAATTTTCTCAGGAAGGGTTTGAAAATGGAATTCATCAACCCTTGAAATGTAGAAGGTTCTTTGGTAAGGCCAAAAGGCATGACCAAAAATTCATAATGACCCTCATGAGTTCGAAATGTTTTTTTCAGAATATCTTCAGTCTTCATTCTAATTTGATGATATCCTGAACGAAGATCCAACTTGTTAAAATAAATTGCTCCATGTAATTCATCCAATAATTCATCAATCACAGGAATGGGAAATTTGTCTTTAATGGTGAGCTTATTGAGCTCCCTATAATCCGGACACATTCACCATGATCTATCCTTCTTGTGTACCAATACTACAGGAGCAGAGAAAGAACTTTGACTAGGTTGAATTATACCCGCCTCTAACATTTCTGCAATCATACGTTCAATTTCGCTCTTTTGTACATAAGGATATCTATAAGGCCTGATGTTTGGAGGAACACTTCCTGGAATCAAATGAATAGCATGATCATGATCACAAATAGGTGGGAGTCCTTTGGGAGTTTCAAACACCTTGGAATGATTGTCCAAGACTTGTTGGAGATCTGCGGAAATAGATGATTTTGATGTCGGAACTTCTAGTGAGCATAATTGTGCAATTACGCCTCGTTGTTCTTTCTTTAGAAGCTTTGTCATGACATTAGAGCTTATTATCCTTCCCGGCTTCCCTTCAATACCCCGTAATTCGACTTCCTTTCCTTCTGAGAAAAATTTCAAGAAAAGTTCTTGAAAATTAAAAGCTACCGTCCCCAAAGATTGTAACCATTGTACTCCTAGTACAACATCAGCACCTCCCATAGGAATAGAAAGCATTGGACTATTCAATACATATTCCCCCATGGTTAGCTTGATATTATGGCATTTTCCAGAGAAATTTATAGTTCCTCCATTTGCAACCATCACTTGACATTCTGGTGCTGGGTATAGGAAACAATTCAATTCCTTGGCTACCTTACAATGAATAAAATTATGGGTACTACATGAATCAATCAACACTATTACCTTTTTCTTCTTGATATGTCCTTCTATCTTGAGAGTTTGAGGAGTGGTAATTCCTGCCAATGCATTACATGATATGGTCGGACTCATTTCTTCCTCTTCTACAGCTAGTTCCTGGTGTATATCCTCTTCTTGTTCATTTTCTTCTTCCTCTTCACAATCTATGTAAAATAATTTCTTCTCAGCACACTTATGACCTTTAGTGTATTTGCTATCACAACTATAGCAAATCCCTTTTTCTCTTTTTTCTTCCAATTGTTGTGGTGTCAACCTTGTAGGTTGTGGAAATATAGGCATAGAACCACTTCCTTTTTTATAGAAGTGAGTGGTAGGCTTCCTTGTCGCCATAATTTTACATTCAATTTTTCTTGCCAACCTGAATGCCTTCTCCAATGAATCAGGTTCCAAAACGCAAACTTCATGTTGGATGTTATCATTTAAAGTACCTATGAAGAGATCAATCCTGTGTTCCTCTGGAATATCAGAGTCCCTTATATTCAATTTTTGGAAGTCCTCAATGTGCTCCCCCATTAAACCCTTTTGTTTGAGATTTATCAATTGGCTAAAGAAGGTGTTGCTCTTTGTATCCTCATAATGTGCTATCATTTCCTCCGTAAAAATTGACCAAGTGACAATTTTTTTACGGGAGCAAAGCCATCTATACCATACAAATGTATTTTGTTCTAAATGTAAAGTTGCAATACGTACCTTTTGTGTATTTTACACATTATGGAGATCAAAATATTGCTCCATCTGTAGTATCCATGTTACAGGATCTTTTCCATCAAATTTCCTCATATCCATTTTTGGAATATGGTGGTTCTTCCTGCCAACATTAGAGTTTATGAAATCACGATTAACATTTATTTTGTTCTCATCATGAGTTTCATCTACTATCTTTTCACTATTAGGAAACATTTCTTGTATCAACTTTGTCAAACCTTCTATGTCTGCTTTTAGATCATTCTTCATGTTTTCCATTTTTTCATCAATCTTAGCTTCCATGCCATCCATCTTAGATTCCATGCTATCTTCCATGCTATCTATGCCTTTCTTCAAACCATCCATCTTAGTTTCCACACCTTTCTTCAAAACTTCCATGTCATTTTTTGTTTCTCTTTGCGAGAGCGAAATTTGTTGTACTTGCTCTTGTAATTTTGATATGTCATGTTGCAATTCTTCGTCTTCATGAGTCATAGTAGAGCCTTCTAAAGGCTTAATGGGTGTTGAATTATTTTTAGGGGCCATTTTAGAAACCAACACTGATATCTATTCTACAATATGCCCTTGGAATCAATTAAAATTGATTCTTCAAACAAGACTTATGCAATTTGGAAAAAAAATAACACCTTTTACTTGCTTTTGCAGAGCTCTATATTGAAATTGAATTATCTCTATAATTTAAGATCCTCAATATCTGAAATTTTGCCCTATAATATTCCTTTGAAGCTTCATTCAAATTCCATAGGTCTGACTTGATTTGGATTCTTCACGACAACGTTATGTCCAATTTCCCACAATGACCTAATTATGGACTGGTTTAGTAGAGCGAAATTGTACGACTTGCCACATGTCACTGTTTGCTCCTTTGGTTTTGAACTTTATAGATAGGAAACTACAGTCTGTTTATTTCCAGTCTCTTTTTACAGAATTCCAATCTGATGCTCAGGGAGAGAGTTATGAATATTTTCCCATGATCACCTCTTTGAGATGAAATTAGGGAGCCTAAAAAAGACCTAACTTCCACAGCTCATATCGCCGAAAATATTGCGAACCAAGCTCTAAAATTTTGCAATGATGTTCCTCAGGATCTCGGCTCCACTCTCTAACAATTTCAGCTTCTGAACCTTCTTAGAAAAAATGTTATAGCGAAAATGTCACGATGACCTGTTTAAGTGAAATTCAGGAGCCTGCAAAAAGCCCTACCTTCCACAAATCATATCTCCAAAAATATTGCAAATGAAGCTATGAAATTTTACGACGATGTTCCTTGGGATTTCGGCTTCGCACTCTAAAAATTTCAGCTTCTGAACCTTCGTAGAAAAAATGTTATAGCGAAAATTCCACGATGACCTATTTGGAGCAACGAAACCCTAGAATCCAAAGCTCTGATACCAAATGTTGTGAAACCAGCTCAAAAAATAGAAGAAAAGAGATATCAACGCCTTAGAAATAAGCCACTTTGAGGGGGAAACCTCCAATACATTACATAAATTAAAAATTCTTGGATGATTCAAATTACAAAACCTCCTTTCTATATATAAGAGTCCATGGGGCCACAATGTAATCCTAGCCGACCTAACAATAATAATTTAAGGGCAAAATAATAACAATATGGGGGTTATAGGGGTACAATAAAAACAATAAGTGGGTTACACTAGCAACAATAAGGGACTATACTAGTAATATAGGGACCTAACAATCGGCCTGAGTAGATGCAAATGGCATGGCTACGTCAATGGGACATAGTGGCTTGAATCCCAAGCCCACCTGAAAGGGGTTGTGGCCAGTTGAGCTGTGGAGAGCCCGGTTATAACTGTGTTGTACATAGGGAAGACTCTCATCCCATGTGTGTGGATGCTTTGAATTGTACATGCACAGAATGTGTACAATCATCTTGTTGACAACCTCTGTCTAGCCATCATTTTGGGGATGGAAAGTTGTGGAATTGGTGAGCTTGGGGTCCAACATTGACCAGAGGCTGGACCAAAATGTGTTGAGGAACCTGCTATCGTGATATGATATGATATACTGTGGGATCCCAAAGTGCACACATTCATTTCCATGCTTAGTAGAAAGAAGGCCTGACATGTAATCCATGGATATGGATTCCCAAGGTCGACTAGGGGTAGGTAGCGCAGTATAGAGCCCTTGCTTCTTGATGGTCAGTTTGTAAATGGCGCAAGCAGTGTAGGATCTGATGTACTTCACGACATCATGTCGAAGGTTCAGCCAATAGAAATACTTCTGCAGTACTGCCATTGTTTTCTCAACCCAAAAATTCCCAGCGACTCGACTATAGTGCACTTCCCATATCATCTTGGCACGCTCTCTTGAAGGAACACAAAGGTGTCCCAGGTGACATAATAATGCATCTTGGAGGTGAAAATTTGGAACTTGCATACCCCCCAAGAGTGCCTTGTATGTGTAGCTGAATTCTGGATCGCTCTTGTAGAGAAGCGGCCAATCAGAAGTCTCATGCCCATAAGAGTTGAGAACGGTGGTTATGGCCACAATCGGTGGTCGGTTGAGGCAGTCTGCAACATTATTGGTGCTAACCTTCTTGTACTTGATGTTAAAATGAAATTGTTGCATATATGTGGACCACTTCTGATGGCGATCGTTCTGCAACTTCCCTTGTGTCTGTATGAACTGCAGGGGTCAATGGTCTGTGTGGATGATTGTCTCCTTCCCCAAAAAGTAATGCTTCCATTTTCGACAAGCCTGCACAATGGAATACATTTCTTTGTCATAAGTGGGATACTTTAAAATTGTGTCGTATAATGTCTCACTGTGATATGCCACTGGATGCCCCCATTGAGTAAGATCTACCCCAATAGCATAGTCAGAGGCATTTGTCTCGATCTCAAATGAGCACTGGGGCAGAACAGAGGCGATGTTTCAATTCTATGAACACCTTCTGTTAAGATTCGACCAACAGAATTTTGATTTCACTCCTCCCTTGGTGACTTGACTCAAGGGCCAAGTGATATGAGAGAATCCCAACATGAACCTTCGGTAGAAATTAGCAAGACCCACAAAGTTGCGAAGCTCTGTTATGGTGGTTGGGGCTGGCCAATCCCAAATGACTTGTATCTTGGCTGGATCCACATGCACCCCCCTTTCATCAATAATGTATCCCGGATATTAAACCTGGGTCATGCCAAAAGTGCACTTCTCCAAATTGGCACACAACTTGTGTTGCCGCAATGTTTGGAGGACTTCTTGGATGTGGTGGAGGTGCTCTTACCAAGTCTGGTTGAAGATCAGAATTTCATCCAAGTATACCACTACAAATGAGTTGGTGAATGGATGCAAGATGTCATCCATCAACCTCATGAACATTGCGGGAGCATTTGTCAATCTAAAAGGCATGACGAGCCATTCGAAAATGCCCTCCTTGGCTTTGAAGGCAGTCTTCCACACATTAGAGGGTTCGATTGGTACCTGGTGATACCCAGACTTCAAGTCGATCTTGCTGAAATATTTTTCCCCTTTGAGTTGGTCCAGAAAGTCATAAATCTGTGGGATCGGGTACCTATTCCAGACAGTGATCTTGTTCAGTGCCCAATAATCAATACAGAGTCTCCAAGTCACATCCTTCTTTTGTACCAACACGATGGGGATCCCACAGGGCGATGAACTTGGTCGGATGTGACCTTTCTGCAGCAGCTCTTGAATCTGCCTCTTGATTTCATCATTCTCCAGAACAGAGTGCCTATAGATCGGTCCGTTGGGTAGCGGCGCACCTGGGGTCAGGTCAATGGGGTGCTTGACCTGACAGTGTAGAGGCACCCCTGTGGGTGAGGTGAAGATGTTCCCATACTCCTCCACAACCTTTTCCATTTGTTGTTGTCGTGCAGAGGAGCCATGTCTGGAGGTCGTGGCCACAGTATTCTTCTTTCCCTAGGGGCGGATCATCAGGAAAACAAATTTCTTGGTTTGGGAAATGAGCTTACTGCATTTTTTTGCAGTAACTAAAGAGATAGTGGGAGGCGGTGGTACCTCTGGTATCCTGTACAATTTATTTCCCAAAGTAACAATAACAGTGTGAGGCAGAGACTCATACACAGCATGTCGCTTCAACAAGTATGGTTGGCCTAATAATACATCAGAAACATCAATAGTAGCAATGTCACATAATACCTCCCCCATGAAGGGCTTGATGCTATAGGGAAGGCGGCACTGCTAGCTGACGCGGAGATCCCGTCCTTGGTGAAGCCACCCGATGGTGTATGGTTGTGGGTGCGTTATGGTCGGCAAGCCCAACCGCTTCACGACATCTGCTGAAATGAGGTTCTTTTGGCTCCCATTGTCGACAATGAACCATAGCGGGGAACCCTTTACCCACATATAGGAGTAGACGAGACGCTCTACCTCCTCTGGATCTTCTGGTTCCTCCTTCTGGATCTTCGTAGTGGAAATAGTGGCATTGGGCTCCGCATCAATAATCTGCTTCCCTTTTTCATTCACCTTGTTAGGTTCTGATTGAGAGTCAGAGCATGCATCTGATTCATAAGCCCTCATCTCGACCACCAGCGACTGCTTGGCCCGACACTCACTTTTGTTGTGAGTGGAGCTCTTATAGAACTCACACCACTTTCCCATGTCCTTCTTTGGCTTCGTGGTGTTGTTCTTTGCTTGTGTCTTTGGCAGGTTGTCTTGGGATGCCATGCCTTGGCTTTATCCTTTTTTATGTGGTTTCAAGGCACCTTTCCCTTGCTTTTGATTTGCAGATCCAAAGTCTCGCTTCTTCTGTTTGAATTTCTGCTCAATCTTGGCAGCATAACGGTATGTCGTACCAAGCAAGGAGATGTCGAGGAACTCCATTTCCTCCTGAATGTATCTGTGCAGACAACTGTGATACTTTAGCACCAAATGTTTCTCTGAATCTTTGATACCCAACTTTGTGTGTAGGGTATGGAACAGATTCGTTAGCTCATGCACATCTTGATCCCTTTGTTGCCGTAGCGTATTGTATGTACTTGTCCTCATAGCTCCCCATGGGATAGTATTGTTCCTTGATGGCATCTCGGAAATAATTCCAAGTGGGTACAGCTGAGAATAGAGAGGGTTCTATCTCGTCCTTTTTCTCACATTAGGTTTCCCACTAGTCCTTGACATGGGGGGTAGCTTTGAGGAGTGAAAAAATAATCTTCTCCCGGTTAGAAAAGTCATGAATTGAGAAATATCCTTCTAATATATTCAACCATCTATCTACGACATCTGCATCTATTTGACCCTCAAATATGGGAATGTCAAAGTTTACTTGTACCTTAAAGGGAATCACGCCTCCAGAGTGGCGGCTGGATGCAGATGCGTCGCTGGTGTGTAGTCGTTGAAGGATCTGGGCAAAGTTATCCATCATCACGTTCCTTTGTTTTTCAAGGACCTCCTCGAGCAATATTTTGATAGGATCTCCTGCTCCCTCATCTCCCCCATGGGCGTCCATCGAGGTTTGTGAGGCTGATCTTGCAAAGGTTCCACCAGATCGAGCCCTAACTCCTTATACCCCGACCTCGTTGGGGACATGCAAAGAAGTATCGAGAAAAAGCAGAATGCTCTGATACCACTAATCCGGATTTATGCAGGAACGCAACAGAATACAGAAATAACCATAAACATAGAAATACAGCGAAAATAAGGCTTCATTTCATTAATATCAAATCACATAAATATGCTTACAAACATGATGGAAATAAAATAGCTAGGGTGCTGGTAGTGAATCTCTGAGAAGAGATGTGGTGGCTACAGGCCTCTGAACTGCATTACAATGAGGCTCGAGGGCCTATTTATTATGGAGAAACAATGGAGAACTCTAAACGTCCAAAAACCTAACCCTATGAGATGAAGCACCAAAACTATGGGCCCCGTTTGGGTAAATTGGTGTTTCAAATTCTCGGGGATGTAACTTCGGCATACTATCTCAGTTTGGGCTTCAAAATGGCTCTGGAAGTTCAGGACCCGAAAAACTGTTAAAAATAGTAAGTTGTGAAAAAATTGAAAGAGACAATGGTGGGGCCCCAAGTGGAATAGGTGGGTGGCCACCAATATCCCCCTGGATCATTATTATAATTTTACTCACTAAATTTGTATATGTTAAGGTATTGGTTTCTAAAACCACTAAGGAACTACAAGCTTCAAAACATATATGCAGGAGACTCGAAGGTCAAGAAAGTAAAACTTCAAATTTACATAGTTCAATTTGGCAAACTAAGGATGAAAGAAGATGAGAACATTGCATATTAATTTCAACCTGTAGATGAAATAAAAATGCCTTGGAAGGTTTAGGAGAACCCTTTGATAAAAATATCATTGTTTGAAAATTCCTCAAAAGTCTTCCATCAATATTTAATCCTAAGGTTTTTGTCTTAGAAGATAGATCATATTTAAGAAACTTGAGTATGGACGAAATGCATGGGGTACTTATAACGTATGAAATGAATATTAAAGAGTAAAATGGTTCATTTAACATAGAAAAATAAATTACAACATCTAAGAAGATTTATTTGTTGCAAACAGGAAGAAGAAGAAGAATAACTTTCAAATGAATAATTTGTGTACATTACGAGGAATATGAAAAGAGGAATAGGTAAGTACAAAGGAAAATTTCCATTAGTATTTTTTAGTTGTGGTGAGATTGGTCATTTTGCCGCTAAGTTTCCTCATAAGAATGAAGAATTTATGAAAGGAAATAAGGGTCAAACAAATTTCAACAAGCAAGGTAAGAAGAAAGGGTTTAAGGAAAAAATTCCTCTCCAAGGAAGATATTTCCTCATCTAAAGAAGAATTAAGTGACATTGATGAAGAAAAAAAAAAGGTGTATTATTTATGGCTAAGCATAAAAAGATTATTTATGGCTAAGCATAAAAATATGGTAGCACCTGAAAAAGAAGTAGATTAAGAAGAATAAATGACTAAAATCGAATTTCAAAATGAAGTTGTTAGATTTATAAAAGAACTCAAAGCAGAAAGGAAAAATGTTAATTCTCTAGAATTCGAATTGGAGGTAAAATAACATGCCAAGAACCTCAACAAAAGGAATGAAGAAGAAACCATCAACCTCAGAGTAAATTTAGAAGAAGCCAAAAGAATTTAAGAATCACTCAGGAATGAGTTAAGGGAAAGAAAATAGGCAAGGGAAGAACTAGAAGCCGAAATAATCTCTCTAGAAAAGGAATAAGAAAGGTTAAATGTCCAACAGAACCTTGCAAGTAGCTCTAGAGAATTAGATGAGTTCATGAGAAGTCAAAGGCCAAATCAAAATGAATGAAAAAATAAAACTAAAAATGACACAACTCCAAGAAGTAATCAATAGATAGTTCCTCCAAGAATGAATGAATATAGAAGACCATTTAAACAATATAACTCATTCAGGTACGCAAATTCACTTAATGGCTATTGTTTTTCATTTGCTAACTTTCGACATATGGCTAGGTATTTTAAAACTTATAACAAGTCTGATTATCAAATATATTGTCAATGGAATCAAAACCCTAGAATCAAGTATCCTAGAAGCAAGTTTACAGGATCAGAAGACAAGTTTCACCATGACTTTGACAGTAGGAATCTTACGTCATATCAATGTTACAAATGCCAAAAACATGGGCACATAAATCAAGATTACAGATACAATACGGAATCCTCCATGCATGAAAACCCTAACATCAGGAACATGAAAGGACAACAAATGCAAGAAGATCAAGAAAATAAGAAAGTTTCAGTGGTAATGCTTTCATGCTTTGTAAAGGAAAAAGATCTTGAAGTAGCAAAAAGTACATTAGACTGTGACAATGTTCAATATGATCCAGCCAAAGAGATGGGTGGTACATTATTTTGAAGAATCTAGCATGATGACACCCTAGATATTGCATCGTGGGATTCTAAGTAGCGACAATGGCACATTTGAAGATCAATCATTGGCAGGTTCACAAAAGGGAATATTATGGACAATTTCAATGGCAAGAAAAATTAATTAATATTGACAGATAGAATCAATAGTAACAGTTTGTATGAAGCATAGTATGTCAAGAAAGCATTAAGAAAATTCATTTTGAAACTGACAAGTTGCAAGCAAAGTATGGATGATTTATTTATGACCAGATGTGATGCAGGCAGGCGGAGAGGTAGCCTGATTCCAATCAGCACCAAAAGAATCTCATGGCATTGTAGTAAAAAGGATTATCTGATATCTCAAGGGAACCACAAAATATGGAATATGGCATCCTAAAGGAAATGATTTAATTATTACATCATATATATATGTTGATTGGACAGGAAGTGTCGATGATCGTAAGAGCACCAGTGGAGAACCCTTCTATCTAGGGGGTTGTCTTATTTCATGGCTGAGCAAGAAGCAATATTCAATCTCCTTATCTGCAGCAAAATCATAATACATAACAGCAGTTTCTTTTTGTACACAACTCCTCTGGATATAACAAACCTTACAATATCTTCAAGTAAACTTTGATGATCCCATTCCAATATTCCGCAATAACAATAGTGCCATAAATATCTCCAAGAATATTGTGATACATTCAAAAACAAAACACATTTCGATCAAGTACCACTTTTTTAGAGAACAAGTTTCCAAGAAGAACATCAAAGTTGAATACATTGGGAAAAAATAAAAAATCGCCAATATATTTACCAAACCATTGCCTCATGAGAAATTTGATTATCTTCGTCAAAAACTTGGGATTCTCCCAAGTCCTCATTATACCACTTTGTTATCTCTTCAAGTAGATAGGGTGAGTTAAGGCATGTCACAAGTCCGCATGAGAGGCAGGACCATCAGGGGGGGTTACCCTTTTCTATTGATGTCAAAGGTGGAGAGAAATAATTAGGAAGGTTATAAGCATGGTTTCAGGGGGAGTTATCATTGCAAGTGGAGTACTTGTGTTGCCATCAATGCCAAAGGGGGATATTTTTGATAGGTGGTTGTCATTTATGTCAACCCAAGAAGCACCAGGAACTGCCCCGATCTTTGTCAGAAATTTTGGCATGAATTTCATGGTTTCTTGCCTCCTAAACAACCATATTATATTCTCCTCGGAGATATGTTTCTGTTGATATGTGCTACGACTTGTGGCTCCTCCTAGTTTGAGAGAAAATTGATGTTGAAGTTTAAGACCCAAATTTGTGGGAAGAAACCCCAACGGGTAGTGACATGACACCTTATTCACCTATGGTTGTCAATAAATAAGAGTTATTCTTATTTCAATCTCATTATTTCTATGTTTAATAATTTCAAGAGCCAAAGACAATAAACTAATCACTGATTTCACAACCTAGGTAGAACCATATGCACTAAGCCAATCATTGATTTCACATTTCTTGTGGAATTAAAAATAGTTAACACAAATATTAAATAAAGTTTTTTATGGTTATTAAGAGTTGTTTATTAATATTAATGAAATAATATTATTTTAGTAGAATAATAAAATGAGTATTCATTCATAGGGAGTGTTCCTTATAATTTTAAATTAGGAATTAAACTTTAATCATTCTCCTCATTTCTTTGTCTACCAGACATACACTATGTTGCACTTTTTAACTCCTTAATATCTTCAATGTCTACTCTTGAAATCCATTACTTAACCTCCAACCTTCATATTTACAAGCCTCTTAAAATTAAACCTTATTCTATAAAAGGAGACCCATTATCCCCTTAACGTGTCAGCTTGTAATAAAATGTTATTAGAATATCCTCTGAAATTTTCAGGCCTCTTATGATAAAGAAGAGAGAAATCTAGCGAGTGATGTCATCCATTCAAGGAAAGCAAGGAATTACATAGAGTGTTGGCACAATTCACTATCATTGGACTATTTGTAAGAGGAAAGTGAGGTTTCTATGGAAGTATAAATTTGTTATCATTGCAGGTTTATTTTTCAAAAAAAGCGAGAACTTTGTGGATGATTATAAGGTGTTGGCACAAAATATCAAGCCTTTCTAGGCGCACAAACAAATTATTGTACAACGGTAAGTTTGCCTTACATAAAAATAACAAAGAAGGATAAGCAAGAGCGAGTTTGTAAATCTTTGTATGTTCCTTTTAAGTCTCGGTCTAGCTCATTTTGACTTTGTGTTTGCTACAGATAGAACATGTAAAGGTTTTTCACCTGAGGAATAAAAGAACAAAGTGGGTTGATCTCCGCTTTGTTCAACCCACTTTGTTTTAGGCCCATTCTTATGTTAGTTTAAGTCTGGTTTTTAAGTCTAGTTTAGGCTAGTGCCAGTTCTAGTTAGGGCTATTGTTCATGCTTGTTTCTAAAAGCAAGTACGACTCCATTAAATCAGTCTTGTAGCACCTTTAAAGTCTCAAATATCTCAAGAATTTATCTATGCATTTCTTGTAAATTTAAAGTTGACTTATGGTTATTGTTGCAGATGTAAGAGAGCTCATATCAGGTAAGTTTGTATTTAAAATTTAATTGAAAAGGCTTTTAGGCTTAACTGCATAATTGTGTCATTTTTTGGCTTGTTCAATAAAGGGTATTCATCATTTTTTTTTTGGATATTGGGATATTTTTTTGGATATTTTTTTCTTAAAAGTATCATTGATAATATGAAGTAACATATAGACAAAATAAAAACTCTGTCATCCATGGAATACAATGCTAATTTATTGGGGCAAAAACTCTAGTGTATGCAACATCAAGAAAAAGGCAAGCAGAGTGACATGAAGATAAGATCTACTAGTGACATCAAGTATGGCAGCTAGATACAAGCAACAAAACAATGAAGATGGAAGAAGAGATCAAGTAATAAAGCAGTAAAAGGACAAACAAGCAAGTGACAAAGAGCATAATCATTTCAGCAGCATCCACATCAATATCTCTTGTCTTGTAAGGAGTTTGTCCAAGATTTTGTATCATTTGTCAAACATTATACATCATTGTAAATGGCCCATTATCCCTTGTAACAAATCCCACATTTTTAAGGAGTCTATGTCATTTCCTGGAGTTGAAGAAGCAATTTTTTTTGGGATAAGGAGTTGTGTTGTTGTTGGATAAGGGTTCTTGGTTTGGTGGGACAAGGGTTTGGGTCCTAGTGTGTCAGTTAGTCAAATAAAAAAACATTGTAATATCATTGTAATGTAGCCCTGGTCCAAGATTCCACACTTTCGTATTTATTTTTTGTCTGTATAGGGTGGTAGGGTGGTGCTAGGTAGGTGAATGGAGTCACCTTCACGTAGGGGCTTGTAAAAAATTTAGGGTGGTAGGGTGGTGCTAGGACGAGTTGTGGCTCGCTAGGGTGTTGGGGCATCCTTTTAGTTGACTGTTGATAAAAATAGGGCATTGGGGCATCCTTCCAGTGAGAGCTAGAGAAGAATGATTTTCTAGAATTCTAGGAAGTTGTAGCTTTGTTTTCAGTTGGGCTAAAGGTTAAAGAATTTATTAGAAAATTGTTCAATGGTTTTTGAGCTAGAGGGGGTTTTCCACCTAAAAATATTATGCATGTCGTATTTATCTTTTTCATTTTTTTTACTACTCTTACTGAATAATTATAATAGCTTAATATTAACTAATGCTCTAAAAAATATTAATAAAGTGCTAATTTCTAAGAAATATCGATTCACCCTCCTCTCAGTATTTCCAACAATTTCTATCAGAGCTTGGTTCCTTCAGTAGGAGTTTAAAAACTAGAAGGAGATCATGGAGTACACCAAGAATAGAGTTTCTCTATTTAATGGGTATAACTATGCACTATGGAGTGGAACGATGTGGGTTCATTTACTTGCACAAGGATACGAGGTTTGGGAAATAGTCGAACAGGGCTATAAAGCGACAACAGATCAAAAAGGTAAGAAAAATCTCTCAAATGATGACAATGCAAAATATCTTATTATAATTTGTCTCACCAAATTTTTATATGTGAAGGTATTGGTTTGTAAAACTGCTAAGGAACTATGGGACAAGCTTTAAAACATATATGCAGGAGACTCGAAGGTCAAGGACGAAAAACTTCAAATTTACAAAGCTCAATTTGAGAAACTAAGGATGAAAGAAGTTTAGAACATTGCATATTAGTTTCAATGTGTAGATGAAATAAGAAATTCCTTGGAAGGTTTAAGAGAACCCTTTGATAAAAATGTCATTGTTTTAAAAGTCCTTAGAACTCTTCCAGCAAGATTTAATCCTAAGGTTTTTGTCTTAGAAGATATATCATATTTAAGAAACTTGAGTATGGACGAATTGCATGGGATACTTACAGCGTATGAAATGAGGATTGAAGAGTAAAATGGTTCATTTAACATAGAAACATCATTTACAACATCTAAGAAGATTGAGAAAGGAAAACAGGTATCCAAAGCTAGATCTAGTTGTTGCAAACAGGGAGAAGAAGAAGAACTTTCAAATGAATAATGTGTGTACATTAGGAGGAAGATGAAAAGAGGAATAGGTAAGTACAAAGGAAAAATTCCATTAGTATGTTTTGGTTGTGGTTAGATTGGTAATTTTGATGCTAATTTCCCTCATAAGAATGAAAAATTTATGAAAGGAAAGAAGGGTCAAACAAATTTTCAACAAGCAAGGTAAGAAGAAAGGGTTTAAGAAAAACTTCCTCTCCAAGGAAGATATTTCCTCATCTAAAGAAGAATAAAGTGACATTGATGAATAAAACAAAGAAAGAGTATTGTTTATGGATAACCATAACAAGAAGGAAGCACCTCACAAAGAAGTAGATGAAGAATAATAAATTACTAAAATCAAATTTCAAAATGAAGTTGTCATAGTTATAAAAGAGCTCAAAGCAAAAAGGAAAAATGTTAATTCTCTAAAATCCGAATTGGAGGTAAAATAACATACTAAGAACCTCAAAAAAAGGAATGAAGAAGAAACCATCAACCTCAGAGTAAATTTAGAAGAAGCCAAAAGAATTAAAAATCACTCAAGAATGAATTAAAAGAAAGCAAAGAGGCAAGGGAAGAACTAGAAGCCGAAATAATCTCTCTACAAAAGGAAGAAGAAACGTTAAATGTCCAAAAGAACCTAGAAAGTAGCTCTAGAGAATTGGATGAGTTCATGAGAATTCAAATGCCAAATCAAAATTAAGGACAAAATAAAATTAAAAATGACACAACTCCAACAAGTAATCAATATACAGTTCCTCCTCCAAGAAGGAATGAATAAAGAATACCATTTAGTCAAGATAACTCATTCAAGTACGCAAATTCGCTTAATGGCTATTGTTTTCATGTGCAAACTTTGGACATATGGATAGGTATATTTTCAAACTTATAACAAGTATAATTATCAAATATATTTTCAATGGAATCAAAACCCTAGAAGCAAGTTTGTAGGATCACAAGACAAGCTTCACCACGACTTTGACAGTATGAATCTTATGTCATATGAATGTTACAAATGCCATAAATATGGGTACATAGCTCGAGATTGCAGATACAATACGGAATCCTCCATGCATGACAACCCTAACATCAAGTACAGGAAAGGACAACAAATGCAAGAATATCAATAAAATAAGAAATTTTCAGTAGTAACGATTTCAGGCTTTGTAAAGGAAAAATATCTGGAAGTATCAAAAAGTACATTAGACTATGACAAGGTTCAATATGATCCATTCAAAGAGATTGGTGGTACATTATTTTGAAGAATCTAGCATGATGACACCCTGGATATTGCATAGGGGGAGTCTAAGCAGTGACATTGGCACATTTCAAGATCAATCATCGGTAGGTTCACATAAAGGAATATTATGGATAGTTTCAATGGTGGGAAAAGTTAATTAATATTGATAGATAGAATCAATAGTAACAGTTCGTATGAAGCATTATATGTCAAGAAATCATTAAGAAAAATCATTTTGAATTTGACAAGTTGCAAGCAAAGTATGGATGATTTATTTATGACCAGATGTGATGCAGGCAGGCGAACAGGTAGCCTGATTCCAATCAGCACCAAAATAATCTCATGTCATTGTAGTAAAAGGATTATTTGATATCTCAAGGGAACCATAGAATATGGAATATGTCATCCTAAAGGAAATGAGTTAATTATTATAGCATATACATATGTTGATTGGGCAAGAAGTGTCAATGATCGTAAGAGCACCAGTGGAGAAGCCTTCTATCTAGGTGGTTGTCTTATTTCATGGTTGAGCGAGAAGCAATCTTCAATCTCCTTATCTGTAGCAAAATCATATGATACATATCAGCTATTGCTTGGAGTATGCAATTCCTCTTGATTAAACAAACCTTGCAATATATTCAAGTAAAGTTTCATGAACCCATTCCAATCTTCTGCAATAACAATAGTGACATAAGTGTCTCCAAGAATCTTGTGATACATTCAAAAACAAAACACATTCAGATCAAGTACCACTTTGTTAGAGAACGGGTTTCCAAGAAGAACATCAAAGTTGAATACATTGGTACAAAAGAACAAATCGCCAATATCTTTACCAAACCATTGCCTCGTGAGACATTTGAGTATCTTCACAAAAAAATTGGGATTCCCCCAAGTCCTCATTATACCACTCCATTATCTCGTCAAGTAGATAGGGTGAGTTAAGGCAGGTCACTGGTCCGCAGGAGAGGCAAGCTCGTCAGGGGGAGTTACCCTTTTCTATTGATGTCAAAGGGGGAGAGAAAGAATTAGGAAGGTTAGAAGCATGGTGTCAGGGTGAGTTATGATCGCAAGGGGAGTATTTGTGTTGCCATCAATGCCAAAGGGGGGTATTTTTGATAGGTGGTTGTCATTTATGTCAACCCAAGAAGCATCAAGAGCTGCCCCAATATTTATCAGCAAATTTGGCATGAAATTTGTGTTTTCTTTTCTCCTAAACAACCTTATTATATTCTCCTCGAAGATATGTTTCTATTGATATGTGCTACGACTTTTGGTTCCTCCTAGTTTGAGAGAAAATTGAGGTTGAAGTTCAAGACCCAATTTTATGGGTTGAAACCCCAACAGGTAGTGACATGACACCTTATTCACCTATGGTTGTCAATATATGACCCTGATTCTTATTGCAATCTCATTATGTACATTTTGAATAATTTCAGAAGCCAAAGACAATAAACTAATCACAAATTCCACAACCTAAGTAGAACCATATGCACTAAACCAATCATTGCTTTCACATTTCTTGTAAATTTAAAAATATTTAACACAAATATTAAATAAAGTTTTATGGTTATTAAGGGTTGTTTATTAATATTAATGAAATTATATTATTTTAGTAGAATAATAAAATGATTATTCATTCATACGGAGTGTCCCTTATAATTTTAAATTAGGAAGTAAACTTTAATCGTTCTCCTCATTTCTTTGTCTACGAGACATACACTATGTTGCACTTTTTAACTCCTTGATATCTTCAATGTCTACTCTTTAAAGCCGTTACTTAACCTCCAACATTCATATTTACAAGCCCCTTACAATTAAACAATATTCTATAAACGGAGACCCATTATCCCCTCAACGTGTCAGCTTTTAACAAAATATTATTAGGATATCCTCTGAATTTTTCAGGCCTCTTCTGATAAAGAAGAGACAAATCCGGCGAGTGAGGTCATCCATTCAAGGAAAGCGAGGAAGCACATAGAGTGTTGGCACAATTCGCTATCATTGTGGGACTATTTGTAAGAGGAAATTGCGGGTTCTGTGGAAGTATAAATTCGTTATCATTGCAGGTTTGTTTGTCAAAAAAAAGCGAGAACTTTGTGGATGAATATAAGGTGTCGTCACAAAATATCAATCCTTTCTAGGGGCACAAACAAACTACTGTACAACAGTAATTTTTCCTTACATAAGAATAACGAAGAACAAAAAGGAAGGGTAAGCAAGAGAGAGTCTGTAAATCTTTGACATGTAAAGGTCTTGGACCTGAGAAATAAAAGAACAAAGGGGGCTAATCTCCGGTTTGTTTTAGGCCCATTCTTAGGATAGTTTAAGTCTGGTTTTTTAAGGCTAGTGCCAGCTCTAGTTAGGGCTAGTGTTCATGCTTGTTTTTAAAAGTAAGTACGGCTTCATTAAATCAGTCTTTTAGCACTTTTGAAGTCTCAAATATCTCAAGAAATGATCATAGCATCGAGGTAAGTATTTATATATGCATTTCTTGTTAGTTTACAGCTGACTTATGGTTATTGTTGCAGATGGAAGAGAGCTCATATCAGGTCAGTTTGTATTTAAAAGTTAATTGAATAGGCTTTTAGGCTTAATTGTATAATTGTATTATTTTTTGGCTGGCTCAGGAAAGGGTATTCATCATTTTTGTTTTGGATATTGGGAGATTTGTTTGGATATTTTTTTCTTAAAAGTGTCATTGATAATATAAAGTAACATATAGACAAAATAACAACTCTCTCATCCGTGGAAGACAAAGCTAATTTATTGGGGCAGAAAATCTAGAGTATGTAACATTAAGAAAAAGGCAGGCAAAGATAAGATCTACCAATGACATCAAGTAAGGCAGCTAGACACAAGCAACAAAACAATGAAGATTGAAGAATAGATCAAGTAATAAAGCAGTGAAAGGACAAACAATCAAGTGACAAAGAGCAGACTAATTTCAGCAACATCTACATCAATATCTCTTGTCTTGTTAGGAGATTTTCCAAGCGTCTGTTTCATTTTTCAAACATTATACAACATTGTAAATGGTCCATTATCCCTTGTAAGGGAGCCCACATTTGTAAGGAGTCTCATGTCATTTCTTGGAGTTGAAGAAGGAAGATTTTTTTGGGATAAGGACTTCTATTGTTGTTGGATAAGGGTTCTTGGTTTGTTGGAACAAGGGTTTAGGTCCTAGTGCATCAGTTAGTCAAAAAAAAAAAAAAAAATTGTAATTTCATTGTAATGTAGCCCTGGTCCAAGATTCCACACTTTTGTGTTTAATTTTTGTCTTTATAAGGTGGTAGGGTGGTGCTAGGGCGAGTTGTGGCTTGCTAGGGTGTTGGGGAATCCTTTCAGTTAACTGATGATAAAACTAGGGCGTTGGGGCGTCCTTCTAGTGGGAGCTGGAGAAGAATGTTTTTCTAGAATTCTAGGAAGTTGTAGCTTTTTTTTTAGTTGGAGCTAAATATTAAAGACTTTATTAGAAAAGTGTTTGATGGTTTTTAACCCGGAGGGGGTTTCAACCTAAAAATATTGTTCCTACTGTCTTAATCATTTGCATTGTTGTTTACTACTTTTAATGAATAATTATAATAATTGAAGATTAATTAATGCTTTAAAAAAGATTAATAAAATGCTAATTGCTAAGAAATATTGGTTCACCCCCCCTCTCAGTGTTTCCAACAGGACTATGTCATCATGGAGGTTCAAAGGAGCAGTGTTGCGTCATCCCAAAGATAACACCCCAGCAGGTTTGTTGAAGGCCCAAGTCTACGCAACCTGGAAGGAAGTGTCAGGACACGTCATCCTAGAGAGGAAAGCCTAGAAGATCTTGCTAGAATCCCGAGTCTAAGTTGTTAGTGTCTCATGATTTAGCAGATTGGTAGACCAAATGCAAAGGGTAACATGAAACCAGTCTTTGGAGTCCGAGGACCTAACCTTCCTAGACTCAGAGAGGGCTCTCTTTATTGTATGCAAAGGATGTGAACTTGTTTTGCTTTTAGATGGTTGATTTTAGGCTATTTGTGAATTTTAGGGTTTTGTTTGTTTGGTTGGGTAAAATGATCAAGTGGAATAGGTGGAATGAGAGGTCATCAAATCATGGGCTATGGAGTCTATGAAAGTCATGGATATCTCAACAATGATTCAGAGTGCATCACAGGGAAAATATAGTGTAGTCAATGGATCTTTTAAGGTTATGTGTGAAGTGAAATGGACATTAAGTTGGGAAAACAAGGTAGGGCAAAGGGCAGTTAAGAATCCTTTGTCATAAACCCATAAACAAAAAGGTCTCAAATACTAATAAGCAAAAGATAATAATCATGAGATAGGGCAAACCATTTACTCAATGACAATACTTTTAAACAAATAGACATTCAAGATGAACAATTTAGTGAAACACAGAAAGCAAGAAATCCTATCTAACTTCAGTTATTTCACCTAGAAAGTTTGAACACATATAAGATAACAAATAACATTAACCAATGAAAAGGGAACTCCTAGACATCATCAATCAAGCTATAAAGAACTTTGAGGCAAACTGATAAGCATGGGCAAAGGGCAAGATCAGAACAAGACCTCTTTGGCTTAACCTAACAAGTAATACTTTCAAAAAGAGATTTCAAAACAGAGTTTATATAGCATCAAATAAGCAAGGCTTGCCATAAAACATTTTTGGAAACTAGCATATTAATCCATTGATCAAATAAACAAGCATAAAGAGGCCTAAGGAGCAACTAAGAATTCCTTAAACACACCCAGCAGAGGAAAACATAAAGACAGCAGCAAACAGGAGGACTAAGGTGCCTCAAGCAACATTTCTTAGCCTATACTTTTCTGATCTACTGCAACATAGAAATATGGACATAATGATAAACAAGAAAACATGAAAAAATTAGAGACACATCAACATTCACCAAACTCAAGGATCCTGCAAGCAAGGTTTCATCATCATCAATCAAAGCATATCATTCACAAGCTCCATAACACCAAATTGCTCTTCAACCTCAAAGAACCATGTATTGCTCTCAAATCTCATCAAAAGCCAACATTTACAATGAGTCCTCAATTCTCTATTTAATCAGCAAGGAGGAGAAAAACCTAATATAGTATCTAGAAGCCTATTGGCTAATCAGAAATGTCACTATTGTCCTTGAGACCTTGCAAGGCCCAAGGCACAAAATATCTTGTCGGAAATTTTTAGCAAAGAAAATGATATTTGAGGTCTGACAAGCCTCCTAAAACTTTCCAAGCATACATTGTTGACTTTCCCTCTGCTAAGGGCGCAGCACTGTGTTTTAGGAGGAAATTCCATGCCAAGGGCGTAGCACAGGAGCAGAAAAATTGTGTCATCTTGCAGCAGTATTTTGAAGACCTTCTCGATGTCATAAAATGCTCCATGATGGCTCGTTGGAAATCCCTTGAAGTCTAATTTCTAGATCTACCCTTGGTTCTTTGATCTAGCCTCTATAACCTGTTCAAAAAATAAAAATTCCAATGTTGGTAAAGGCGCAGCACATGTCCTAAAAAGCAGGCAGAATGGTGAAAAATAGGGTGTTTTTGACCCTTTTGGAGGACCAAAACAACTCCAATTGATCTAAAACTTTGTGAGCATGATATATTAGTGATGAGGATCCCAGAAATGTAATCCTTTCGTCCTGAATATGCTCTGAAAAAAAAAGCGTAGCACCATGTGTGCTACCCCCTTGGCCTCAAAATTAGCAAAAAAAAAAACATTTGTCAAAATTCTCCCAGATTTGGTGGATGAGTGCCTCATGGGTTTTGGGAGACCTGTAGAGAGGCTTGTGCCAAGATTCCAAGCCTATCTCAACCTTTTTCTTCTTTTAGTTCTTGAATTTCCATGAGGGCTTCCTTCAGTTTGGCACTAACAAGTTTGTTTTTCATGGCATAATGTTTGGTCATCGTTTTCTGGAGAGAAAGGCCCCTCTTTATCTTCTTGAAATACTTGTGTTCATTCTTGTAGTACTGAATGATACGTTGTGCCATCTCAAAATCCCTCTCCCACTCCCTGATTTTTGCATCTTTGCTTTGGAGTAGTAGTCTAATGGCCACCTCCTCATCTTCATTATCACTATCTAGGTCAATGAATTGTGGTTTTTGAATAGTTTGCTTGCCTCCCTTACCTTTCTTATCCTTTTTTATCTTTTCTTTGCCCTTGTAAAGACTTTGAGCTGATGTAGATGGCAAGGTCCCTTGCCTTTTGTAGGTAGCAAACACTTGCCTTGATCCTCTTTGATAAGTGAGAGGGAGAAAATCAAATTTTTCTACTAGAATGTTCTCTTCATGGTTGACCTTAAGACTGTCTTTCCTTTCATCAATGATCTTTGTATTCATGTCTTCTTCATTTTGTTTTTAACTGCCCTCTTGAGAGGTATTTTCATTTTCCCCCATGCTATCATCACTATCATGATCTTCATCATTGTCATCTTCTTCGATATCTTCTGCATTGTTATCCTCTATGTTTGCAATATTATCATTCTCTGTGTTGTCACTATTAGAGGTTTTTTTATCAGTGTCTTCATCACTATCTTGTGCATTTTCATCATTTTCATTCTCTTCCATCTCTTCGGCACTGATATTTTGTTCTAAACTGTCCTCTTCATCATTTTCATTGTTTTTCCCACTATCATCTTCTTCAAATTCTGCTTCAGTCTCTTGACTGTCATTTTTTTCCTCCTCATTACTTGCATCTGCCTATTTTTCATCTGCTTCTTCTTCACCTTCACTATTTTGCTCATCAAAATCTGCCTCTATCTCTTTACTCTCATTTTTATTTTCTGTGGGGTCACTGCTAGAGGTACCTTCATTAGCTTCTTCATTGTCCTCAAACTCTTTCCTGTCTCCTGTAATGTCCTCATTGCTTTCATTCTGATCACTGTCATCTTCACTGAATTCTATATCTCCTGCCTTGTCATCTTTTTCTTCATCGCTATTGGGCTCACTGCCTCTGTCTTCAAAATCTTCCTCTTCATTATCTTCATTATCTACCCCTATCTCTTGATTTTCATCATTATCCTCCTCATCATTTGTTTCTTCTTCCACACTGTTTTTCCCACTGTCTTCAATGTTTTGTCCGCTACTATTTCCTTCAAACTCTGTCTCTTCTTCTTGACTTCTATTTCCATCTTTGTCACTGCTCTTCTCTTGACTTTCATTTTCCTCTTGGGGAGAGGATTCATGTATGGATGAGGAATCATGGTCAGTGGGGTTTGATGGAGGAAGGGAGGAAGGTAGATGAGATGATGAGGGTAAAATCTACAGAGGAAGAGGTTGTGGATTGATGAAAACATCATGGGCGATGAATACTTCCCATGGGATACATTGTTGCTGTAATTGATGCAACACAATCATTTTAATGAGTGAATGGTGAAAAATACTTGACATATGTTGGGAAGGAGGTCTCTTTTGCACAATGTATGGCATCTTATCAATACTTCTATAAAGTTAATAGGGCAGATGTAGCAGCTTGGCCTTAGTGAAGTGCATGAGCAGTCTTACATGGTAGGAATAAAGCCTAGAAAACCTACCCTCACAGGTGAATTACTTCATGATGAGTTTCATTAAGGGTGCATATCTCTCCAACAGATGTGAAAATGGAAAAATGGATTTGCAATCAGCTTGGTATCTAGGTTTTAAGAAAGGCTGATAATGGCTTAGGTCTAAATTCATTTGCTTAAACCATTTTTCTCCTAGGCAAGGTATCCCAGTGGCCATGGCAATTGTATTAGTGGTCAGCTCAAAATTCACTCCAGCTAAATGCACTCGATGATCATGGAGGTTGAGGATGAAAATACTAATCAACTCAGGGTGAATTTGGACTCTTTGTACTTTCTCACTGAAGTCAAAGCAACCTACCTCTTGAAAAAATGCAGCTACTGTAGGGGAGGCTGTCAATTCCTTAGTGTTTATAGGCTCAAACATGTTCACTCTCCCACCCTTTCTCTGTTGTCCTCTAGGCCTTTGGCCTTCCTCACCACTGCCAACACTGCCTTCTCTAGGCATTTTATCCTTTACTCTTGTCTTGAAACCAAAAACCCTGCAAATTGTTTATGAAATCATATGGAGAGGGAAAGTGAGATGATAATGAGAAAGGCAGTGATTTGCAAATTTGGAGGGGAAATGATAAGTGAAGAAGGACACCTTGGGCCTCAGTGTGTTTTCAATATGTAGATGGATGGATTCTCTTCAATCAGCAATGTTTTTTAGCATGGGGACCCAACTTTTCTTTTTCAGGGTTTTTACCTCTTTCTCTAAATTCACCCTTCAAAATAGTAGAAAAAAGGGTAAATAGGTATAAATACCTCTTTAGAATCCTTAGGAGGTGTTAAGCAAGAATTTGAGAATTTCTAAGGCAGTTGGATTGCATGACCTTCTGAAGAAATCCTCCCAGCTGAAGAAAAACACACAAGAGCGCAGCATGGGCCAGTTGGGCGGCTTTTGCACGACCTAAACGGACATGCGCGTAGCGTCGGGAGCTGTTAGGCCTCTGTGCAGAGCTGAAACGGATAGGTGCGTAGCGCTCGGGCTGTCGGGTGGCTTCTGCACGCGGTTGTCTGCATGGGAAATAGCGTGGCACGGTGGCGGAACACGGTGTTGGGTGGTCCTGCACACAATTAAATGGACCAGCGCACAGTGTCGGAGGTGAGGCTCGGGCCTGTCGGGTGAGCAGGGGCTCGGGCTGTCGGGTTATGCACTGAGCGTGCTCTGTGTGTAGCACACTCCCACAGGCACGTAGCACCCTGTTGTAAATTCCACAGGGTGCAAGCACAGGCGCGTAGCACATCTTCTCAGGCATGTAGCGCAAGGGTTTTCTGCCCGAGATCTGCCAGTTTTTTAGAGTTTTTCTCCTTTGAATTCTTTCTCTCCTTTGCTAATGTTTTTCTTTTGGTATTTTTATCTCGTTGCTGATATTTCCTTTTCTTTTGCAGGTGGTGACTGAAACATAAAAATGACCTTTTGGTATCGATTTTAAAACATAACCTTTTTCGCTCTCAGTGTTTTTGACAATGATATATTTGTTTTGTCAAAGGCTGTACATCATGCCTGTTGTGTTTTTCATTGACCACTTATGATCTGCTGTAGGTGTCATAACACAGTGTTTTGGTCTCTTTTTAAACCTTTTTGGAGTTTGATACCTTATTTACTCAACAGTAGAACTCATGCTCAATTTGATTTCTCATTTGACACTTAACCTCCTGCTTTCCTTCTTTTGACTATTTTGAAGACATTTGACTGTACTTGAAAGTTTTAGACTCCTTCATATTGATACTCTTTTCAATTTCTCCTTTTGGTGCAGTGAAACAGTGTTCCTGGATAGACCGTGTAAGTCACCTTCTGATATCATTTTTCAACTTCTGCCTGCTGCCATCAAGGAGGTTTCTCACCTTCATTTCTAGTTTCAATCAACTTCAATTTATGCTTAGTGGTGTTGATGTACCTCTGTCCTTGTGATCCTTTGTATGGACTCTTTTTTGGGCAACATTTTATATCCAATCAGTCACAAAACCATGATTTTATAGGTCTACTGCATCTCCTTTTCTGTGGCTTCCCTTAGGGATGATTTTCCCTTATTACCTTACCTCTTTTTCCACTGATGGCCCTCTCATTCATTCCTGCAGAAATTTCTAAGATGGGAAACTATCTTTTGCAGAGGTTGTGCTTTAACCAAGGAGGTCCTTTATTGAAGACTTTTTGATACCTTTTGGACAATCATGAGCTAACCCTCCTTTTCATTTGATTTCATCTTTACGCACATGTAAAAAAGTGAGTTTAGAAAACCAAAACAATGAATAACCTATGAGACTCTACATGACCTATTGGGAGGCCTTTTGGACTTGGCCTTTGGCTGAAAATTTGACTTAGGGTTTTTAGGTGTAAAACAGAGTTTTGAAAAACCCTTATGCATTGCAAACCTAAAAACTGATGACTTTGGATTTATTTAAAGAGCCTAGAAAGGTATCTTAAAACCACCAATGCTTGAGGCATTTGGTGAATAGGGGAAAAGGTTAGGCTAGTTGGCAATCCAAGGTGTAAGTAGAAGTGTTAGGCAAACAGAAACGGAGTGGTAAGATCAGAGGTGGAAAACATAGTGAGAATGAGTGGCATAAGTCCATGATTTGGTCTTCTGGGAGTGATAGGTTGGCCATGTCTTGATAGAGTAGTAGAACAGTGAAAAATTTATCCTGAGGATAATGAAGGCAGTGAGATTTCTAGAACTCGCAATATTTATGAATTTTGTTTCTAGAAATATGGGATAAACATTTAGTCATCTACAAAGGAAAAAATTATTGATGACTAACATAAGCGACGGGAAGAGTGAGCGTCAGGACAACTTAGCGTCGACGAACGTGGCAAGTGGAGACCTAGAAGTTTTATGCTGGAAGGACCAATTTTTGAGCCAACTATACGTGGAATAGTAGGCCCCTCATGGAGGTTTCACCCCAATGGCACTCATAATTATTTTCCCCAACGCATTTGGATAACAAAATCAGGCCGAAAACACTTTGCAGAGGAGAGTGTGGGACATTGGTGTGTCGGCATAGTTTACTTATCACGCCGACGCAGAGGTAAATACTTGGAAGTATTATATGGCGCATGAAGTGGTCACGTCGAGTTCGAATGGAGCAAGTGGGGCCCATATGACCGCTGCCTAACCTGAAAATAAAATTTAAGGTGCCCAAGGCGTCACTTAAATAAAATACGGTGCTTAGTGTTTAGCGATTGGTGTTGGGCAATAGGTCATAAGGCTTGGTTTCGGGGGCTATGTATGAGATAACTTGAACTCCGGTGTTATATATATAACACTTCTAACTCGCGTAGAGTTTAGCTGTCGCTCCTAGCTCCTCCCACTATAATTTAGTTTTATAAGGGATTTTGATCCCAATAAAGAGATTTTGCAAGACTGAAGGAAACTCCTTTTTGGACAGAGGAATGGGCCATGTGGTTTCTAAGTGAACCTGCACTTGGAAACAAGGTCAAGTTTGCATCATAAATCCTCCCTGTGTGCTCTACCTCATATCCCTCTTGGCTATATTTGCTCAACTATGGAACAAAATTCTCTTGAAAGAATGGAATTCCTCTTCCTCTTACTGGCTCGATAGCCTACTAGTGGTTAATTTTGACTACATCAACTCTTAACTAGAGTTATAATATAGAATATTCTAGAGTATTTTACATCACAAACATGTGGCTAGCCCCTTTTCCATGAATAATGGGAGCTGACACGACATCCTCTCGAACCATGGTGGTGAAAACAGGGAGGTCAACTTCTGAGTGGCATAAATTTTTCATACGGACTCTGAATGACACACTTCTTGCATCATTGGAAAGATCTTTGTGTGTAGAAAAACATGAAATGGTGTCAAATTTTTACCCCCAAAAAACTTCATTTTATTCCTCAAAGCGTTCATGGAAGGTTTCAGAACTCGTTTCGCCAAACTGGGTCTTGCTGGTAAAAATGGTCCCATGAGCTGATTCCTCCACTTTTTCCACTCTGAATGCATCAAGATGGATGAAAAACAATATAATGATCTAATATGGATCACACCTCCACATTTTTGGAGTTTTTTGGTCCCCAAAATATTTTATTGAATGAGGTGAGGAAATTTTTCCTCCACCTTCTCTTCCGTGTACCATTTAGCTTTGCCTGGAAGTTGTCCCTTTAAATCAATCTGCCAAAGGTCATGTTGCCCCTGTCTTGTAGTTATAGACCTCTTCTGAAAAATTGTATCTTCTTTCAACTATGCATGAGCATCGAGTTCCAAATACTCCACTGAAGGTAGGACTTGTTCCTCTTCCTAATCTAGCATGGAAGGCTCATAGAGTTTCAAATTATCCAAATTCACAACAAAGTAAATGCACATATATGGTGGTAAACTAAGTCGATAAGAATTTTAGCCCACCCTTTCCAGTATCTCAAAGGGACCATACCTTAGAGCCTTTATTTTCTTACCAGGTCCTTGTAGCCTCTCTTTGTTCAATTGTAGCCATACCATGTCTCCCACCTTGAACGATTTATTTGTTATGTGTTGATCATGCCTGGCCTTATACTTCTCCTGTGACTTCTGTAGTGTCTATTGTACCTATAGATTGATCTTCTTGATCTTATCTATTAATTTTTCATCCCTCAAAGCATCTTATGTAAGATCTTCCCTCACTCCTCCTTGCTACCCATATGAAATATCCAAGGGTGAATGTGGAAAATATCCAAAACATGTCTCAAATGGGGACTTTCCTGTAGACGTGTGGACCTCTCTATTGTAATAATATTGTATATATATCATATTATGTCTTCAGATGCTTCTAGTTGTATCCCCTCATAAGTTTCACCAAATTCATGTTGACTACTTTTTCCTACCCATCTGCCTGCGTATGGAATGTTGTATATCTCTTCAACTTTGTGTCCATCTTCTCCCACAATGTATTCCAAAATACACTGAGATATATTGTATCCATGTCTGAAATTATGCTCCTTGGTATCCCAAAGTGCACCCAAACATGTCCAAAGAACAGGTTTGTTTCTTCTTATCCACTTATGGTATTTTTATAGGGCATCAGAACACACATCTTGTTGAACTTGTCAACTACCACAAATAGGCAGTCATGTCCCTTCATAATTGTCAGTAAACCTCCCAGAAAGTCCATGGAAATTCTTTCCTAAGGACTAGTAGGTAAGGTAAGGGATGATATAGACCTTGTTTCTTGTTTCTAGGCTTGTTGGTAAAAAAATCATGCATTCTATTATGAACCTAGCTACCTTCTGTTGCATCTTGGGCTAATACACATACCTCTACAAGTTAGCCATGATTTTCCTAAACCAAACTTCCCTGCAACCTTGGAGGTGTGAGCCTCTCTAATTAGTTGTATTCACTCACCTTTAGGAGCATATAGCTTATCCAACCTGTAGAGGAACCCATCCTGGAGATGGTATTCAATGGTGTTGTTGTCATCATGCACATGACTCTGACTTTGCAATTGTTGATACACCTCCTTGAAGTCCTCATCCTCTGAATATTTCTCTTTGTATGCATCATGGGTGAATGGTTCCATGTGTATAAGAGTCCCCAAAGTTGTGATCTTTGATGTGGGTGGCATTGAAATCATGTCGACCAACGTGTTTGTGTTTTCATTATTATATTTGATCACCAAATGAAACTGTTGTAAAAACCCCATCCACTTGTAATGTCTGATTTGATGTAGCTTACTATGGGCCTGCAAGTATTGTAACAGTTGGTGATCTGTGTGGATTATTGTCTCATTTCCCATTAGATAGTGCTTCCACTTATTCATAACTTGCACCATGGCATAGAGCTCCTTATCGTAGGTAGGGTAGTTAAGGACTACCCATGAAATAATTCAAAATGGTAGCATACAGACCTTCCTCCCTGCATCAAGATAGCTCCCATAACATACCCACTCGCATATGTCTCCACTTGAATGGGTCATTGAAAGTTTGGTAATGCCCGAACTAGTGCTTGACTGATATTCTTCTTTAACTCCTCGAAATCTCTTTGTTGACCTTTTCCCCGCTAAAAGCTCTTGACACTTACCTTTATGGTACTCAGGTATTGTGTTGCCCCAATGAAGCTCATGACCTCATAAACATTAATAGGCATTGGCCATTTCATGATGGACTCCATCTTTGAAAGGTTTATCTTTAATTCTCCTCAACTGATCACATACCCCAAATACACCAAATATTATTGCGCAAACTCACACTTCTTGATATTTGATAGCAATTGGTGCTTCTTCAATGTTTCCATAACCCGTGTAAAATGTGAAATATGCCCCTCCTAGGTAGCACTATATACCAGTATATCATCCAAATAGACAATAAAAAATGAATCTATAAAAGGGCGCATTACATCATTCATTAATCTCATAAATGTAGTTGGTGCATTACATAGGACAAATGGCATGACTAACCAATCATACATACATTTCCTGGTTTTTAAGGTGGTCTTCCAGGTATCTTCTTCTTTTACTCGAACCTAGTGATATCTAGCATTCAAGTCCAACTTGGGGAAGTACTTTTCTTGTTGAAACTGATCCAATAAATAATTTATCTTGGGCAGGGCGTATCTATTCTTGAGTATGATTTTGTTCAACGCCCTGTAATCTATACACATCCACCAAGTCCCATCCTTCTTTGGCACAATGATAATAGGTGACCCACATGGTGATGTACTCAGTTGAACGACACCATGTTCCAATAACTGATGCAACTATTTCTTCACCTCACTTGTTTCTATAACAGACTACCTATAAAACCCAATATTTGGTGATGGGGAGTCCAGCAATATCTATATCTCATGCCCCACTTCTCTCTTAGGTGGTAACCCTTTAGGATCTTGGAACACATCCATGTATGTCTATAACAACTTCTCCAATTATTTTTTTATGTTTCTTAGTACACCGCTCCAAGGATTCCTTTCCTCTTATGTTTTTCTCTTAAAAATAAGAAAACATACTTCTTGCTAGAATTGATTAATTTATTGGCTTGGTTGGCACTTACCAATGAAATTTTTGACTTGCCTTTATGCGCGTTGATGATGAATTATTTTCCATCCTTGACAAATCGGTACTGGTTGGATCTCCCCGTGAATATTTCATCGCGCATGTACATGTATGGACTCCCAAGCACAACTCCACATACATCAAGAGTAACCACATCTATATCTACTTCATCAATAAAATCAACACTGATAGCAAATATAATTTTACATTGTTTTGTTGCCTTCCGCTCTGGATCCTTATTTACCCATCGTAGTGGATATGGGTTTGGATGATCATGAAATTTCAGCCCCAACTTCTTGACTAGCTCTACTGCAATGAGATTTTCCTATGATCCTGAGTCAAACAAAGCATCAATATTTGTCTTCTTGACCTGTAACTTTATATGGAAGAGTTTGGTCATTTCTTTCTCTTCTTATTGCTCAAGGCTACTCAGATTCACCTCCTTATCCATTGATGTAAATATGATCTTCTCATCCACATCTGAGTTTCTTTCGACTTGGTTGCTCGAATCCATGGCCATGAAGTTATTCTTCTTTTTATATTTATTCTTGTTCTTCGGGTTTAGCTCTAGATTAAACTTCAAGCACTTGACCATCAATGTTACAGTGGTTGCAGTGGTTTCTAGGATCTTTACACTAGTGCGCAGTGGCTTCTGTCTTTTCATCTTTTCCACCTTTTTTCTTCTTCTCCTCCTTCTTAGAAGCATCTTATTTCTCCTTCTACTTTGATCCACGTAATTGCGCTCTCTTCGGGCATATGCTCTTCAGGTACTATGCCTGTACACAAGCCTTGTCCACTGATTTGGTTTTGAACACATCACTTGCTCACGCATATGGTGGTGTAGAACCCCCAAATACTTGAGGAGAGTACATATTGGTTCTTTGGAGATATACCCAACATTATAGTCATCTTCCTGAATTTCGTGGTGTACTCTTGCATGCTTTGGCCCCACTTTTTCCTGAAGTAATGCCATCGGATCCACTGGTCCTCCATGTACCCAATGGGATAAAATTGTGACTTAATGAGGGTTTTTAAATCCTCCCACTTAGTCACTGGAGGTTTTCCCTCCAACCTCGAGGTTTTTGTGTGGCTCTCCCACCAATTCAATGCATGGCCCTCTAATTTCAGTCACGTGAATGAGATATTTTTCCCTTCCTCGATCTGATGGATGTTGA
This sequence comes from Pinus albicaulis, assembly GCA_034641835.2. NCBI lineage: Eukaryota > Viridiplantae > Streptophyta > Pinopsida > Pinales > Pinaceae > Pinus > Pinus albicaulis. The sequence continues at coordinate 322,254,367 of CM076572.1, forward strand.
AATAAACCTCCAAATGCTGCAACCACTGGTTCAGCTTCAAAGTGTCTATCTCTCCATGGTATGACTTTACATCGACTTTTTATTCCATTTTAAACAGGTATTGATTCATGGCACTTGAACCAGGTTGATCTTTTCTGTGTTCTTTCTTCGATTGGTTCTTTGTGTCTTCCCGATCTCTCAATCCCCCTTATGATTTTTCCTATGCATTCGAACCCCCATCTTCTCTAAATATCCCAATATAATTTCTCAGGGTCACCATGATGACATTTACATTTTTATTTATGTCTGTGACTTGTTGTTCCTGCCACGAAAACCTCACCTCTGCAGGATCACAATGGTCATTTACATATTCATTAGTCATGATTAGGGTTTTACGATTTTGGACCTCGCCAACCTATATCCCATGTAAAATCCATAAAATACCTAAATAAACCCTCTCTGATATCAATATGATCCATAAACTGTCGTGGATATTCCACTAGACAGTTCTTCATAACAGATATGATAATATTATATTGAAAATCTAAAATTTTACACTACTACAGTTTTCTTAAACTTTAAGATCAGTATATTTAACTGTAATTAGTGCATGCGTTCCAATGGAAATTATGTAGAAAAATAGAGAATGACAAAGTAATCTCACACACACATAAGACACAAAATATGCTTTGGGAATACCCTTTCGAGAGAAAATCTAGTTGGAAGGTGAGGTCACTTCAATCTCTTTTTTTGTCTGGAAATATGGTTGCAACTACAAGAAGTAAGGGATGTGGCTCATGGGCTGCTACAGTGAAAAAATACTCCCTATGTTCTCTACCTCTTATCCCTCTAGGCTATCTTTACTCAGTTATGGAACAAAATTCTCTCAAAAGAATGGAATGCCTCTTCCTCCTAGTGGCCCGGTTATAACACGGCCCGATAGCCTACTAGTGGTTAATTTTTACTACATCAACTCTTAACTAGATTTACAATATAGACTCTTCTAGAGTATTTTACATCACAAACACGTGGCTAACCCCTTTTCCATGAATAATGGGGGTTGACGCAGCATCCTCTCGAACCATGGTAGTGAAAACAGGAAGGTAAACTTCTGAGTGGCATAAATTTTGCATACGAACTTCGATTAGTGTGCTTCTTGCACCGTTAGAAATATATTTATGTGTAGAAAAACATGAAAAAATTTTGCGCTAAGGAGATAAAGTTTTAACCCCAAAAAACTTCATTTAATTCCTGAAAACTCTCTCGGAAGGTTTCATACCCCATTTCGCCAAACTTGGTCTCGCTGGTAAAAACGGTCCCATGAGTTAATTACTCCACTTTTTCCACTCTGAACGCATTGATATGGATGAAAAACAAAATAATGATCCAATATGTATCATATCTAGTATCGATCGGTGTCCTGTTAAAAATAGTAGCGAGAAAGGTTCCTTGATATTTGCCTTAATCAAAGGAACCTCAATGATTTCTTCCTTAGCATGCTTGAATTCATATAAGTTAGGAATAAAATCCTATAAGTTAGGAGCTAATTCTTATAAGTTAGGATGAATTCTTAAGTATTAGGCTAAGTCCCTACAAATTAAGACGAGTTCATGTAATTTAGGATGAGTTCCTAAAAGTTAGGATGAGTTATGAAGCAGTTAACTAATATTCAAATGTGGAAGGCCAAGTTTCTTCACTTCTAATGCGAGTTAAATTGGGAAAAGGACAAGTGATTGAATCTCAAGTTCTAGAATTGAGATGAGATGAGTTGTATGAGTTAGTTCAACTCATTTAACTCTTCAATCACAAAATCAATTCCTAAAATATAATTTTCCAAATTTAGCCATTTGAAAAGCTTATAAGGAGGAACAAAGGCATAATTATATGCATTCTTAAGCACGATTTTGTGAGCTTTTGAGCTTTTGAGGGAAAGAACGTGTGATAGGAGGTTTTTCAAGGAAGAATTGGCTTAGAAATGCACTAGGAAATAGGGGCTTATTTCCTATGATTTGCGTAAGGATTTCAGGCTCATTCAGGCAAGGAAAGAAGGTAAGCAAATCAAGAGTCTTGAAAATTTTTTCAAGGTTATTTCAAGCAAGGATATCATTCTATTTTCTATTGAAACTATGTTGTATTGTAAGAGATATATTTCTCATTCTTCTTCAATAAGATTCTCAATCAAGAATATAGTTTTCCCAGTTGGGTTCCCTATAGAAATTATGTGTCTATATGAAAATAAACTAGTTTCAGATTGTTCATATTATCATTTGCAGAATTTCATGAATTTTCTACATGGTATCAAAGCAGAAATCAATATAAACACCAACGACATCCATCAAGTGCATTAGATCAAGAGTAGGAGGGAAATTCTTAGGTGTCGCAACCCTATGTTAGAAATACTGAGAGGGGGGTGAATTAGTATTTCTTTTCAATTGTTATGTTTACCAATTAATAGTATTCACAATTATAATCTGAAAATGAATAATAAGAATTTTATTAGGAATAATGAGGACACCAATCCTTTTTTCACAAAATCTTGAGTATAATGATGTTTAAGGGCTCCAACCCTTCAATCTACCAGGCTCCAACCTATTGCAGAGCTCCAACTTGGGCTTTATGAGGCTCCAACCTCTAGGGCTCCAACCCTATCTTTCTTAAGGCTCCAACCTTGTTTTGAGAGGCTCCAACCTCTAAGGCACCAACCCTTCAATGTTTTTAATAAAATTAATAAGTGACTTACTATAATTAATCCACCTGTTTATCCTGAAATTTTGAATACTCTTCACTATCCAATGCTTTAATTGTCCAAACAAAAATTCTCCAAGAATCCTAACGCTTCATTGTCCAATATTATTTCACTTCATTGTACAAAAATATTTCATGCCACTAAACTCTTCATGAGTTCTTCACAGTCCAGAGGTTTGAAGTGTCACACATAAGTGTTCCAAGATTCCACGGGTCTTTGATGTGTAGACTGAGCTTAATAAAAATTGACATAAGTCCAAGCCAAATCATAGATCCAAACCATGACTGTTATTTTAAGGTTCTTACTAGTCTGAGCTTCAACGTGTCACCCAAAACACCACAGGTTGATCATTGTTCTAACTCAAAAGGGATCTACAATATGAGCTTATTTAACCGAGGTTTCTGATGTGTGACAGACCCTAATTGCTGAGGCTAACATCTACAGGACCGATCTCCTTTTACTGATCTAAGGCTATATATTCAAGCCTAATACAAGTCTGAGCCTCCCACTGCAACTTCCAAATGATATGAGCCAAATGTTTGAGCCTCCACTGCAACTTCATGTGGTTTGGTTCTATTCCCAATAAGTGTTCTAAGCCCAATGTTCACGCCTCCCACAATCTGAGATCACAATATATCTGAAGTTGACCTGAGAATTTTTATGGCTAAGTCTGAGGAATTTGACTCCATTGTTTGAATTGAATATCTCTTTCCTCTCACTTCTTATCACCAGTTAATAGATCACATGTCTAAGATAATGAATCACATGTTTGAAATAAATTTAGATTATACCATTGTTGTAACACTGTAGAAGGTCTAAAACATTTTTGACACCAAAGATTTATGATCTATCACAAAGAGATATACAACAACCCTAGTCCCAGATTATGTATCACTGATCCAAAGGCATAGCCCCTTGTTATTGGTTAGAGAGTGCAGTTCCAGTCACAGATTTTAACCCAAAACATATCTTCAATATTATCCTCAAGTTCTTTCTCCTCGGCCTTCTCCAGTTCACGAGTTGTGAACTCCTTTCTGCCTTGTCTTCTTGAGATCTCTTCACTGAATTGATGGATTTAAAGTGAAGTTTTAGACTTGAATTTATAGTTGTTGGAGTGTGTTTGAAGGTTCATGTCTTTTGGAGGTCAGGCCGACTAGGATAACTGAGCTTAGGTCGGCTAGGGTATAAAAATAGGATATATTGCCTTAAAAAATGGTTTTCTCCTGGACTATGGAGATTTAAAGGGCAAGTGAGGGCTCATTAGAAAGGTAAAAAAGTCCTCTACATGTTGGTGAAGGATTCATTGTGAAATGATGTCTTCAAAATGATATAAAACACTTTTCTTTATGATTGTTTCAAGAAAATTAGTACAAACCTTGGGGATTTTTGGAATTTTCATGTATAAGGTCAATGGGACAAGGATAAGGGTTAGGGAACCTTCATTAAAGCTCCAGGTGTTTTCATCAATCCATGTCATCAAGTGTAATGAGCTCATATTTTTATCAATGAAAATTATTTACCAACACCCTAAGGAGCCATGCCAAAGTGTGGAGAAGAGGATGAGGTTAGTTTTGTTTCCATAGTTCTGGTCTGGTCGTATAGGTGCAAATCTTGGCCGAGTTTGTTTGGAAGCTTAGGGCACAAGTTCTAGGCAGATGCCCTATGTGTAGCAAGCTACATAAGTTTTGGTTTTAAGAAGAGGGTAAATACCCCTATGAGTAGTGTATTGAAGGGTCATAAGGCATATTTTCTTACAAGAAAGAGGGTCACATACTCTAGTGGACCAGAGCAAGAGATGAGGGTCAGTATGAGGGGAATAGCGCAACTTTTTAGGATTGTTTTGGAGGCCAAAAGTAAGGAACTCTTGTATTTTTTCAGGAACCCTAAAGGGAGGGTTGAATCCTTAGAAAAGAGTGCTCATATCCTATATTTTCAGGATAGAAGAATACATCTTGAAGAGGTAAGGGATTGTATTTCAAATTTGATCATTGCAAAGCGATGGAGGGTTATCAATTAGGGTAATTGACAATAGTTTATCTTTCCCTAGTCCAGGAATCTAAAGGCTATTAGAAGATTGATATGCTGGAAATATTTGATGCCCTAGTTGAGACTTATCTCATATGAAAGGACAATTCCATAGGTCAGTCCCTATGTAGTCTAGTTCAAAGAAGAAAATAGGCCGAGACCTATTTCAGATTGTGGAAAAAACAGTGGGTGTTGAGGATTGTAGATAAGGATGTATTGAAGTGGAGGTTAGTGGGCAGAATCATGGAAACGATGGATGTCTATTCATAGGTGATGAATAGCAGTGTTGGATCCCTATATCAGTTAAGGTGATGACTATGTGTGGGCAGTTTTGGAGGCCTAAGAAGAGTGACAAAGGAGTTGATGTGTCACAGTGAAAGGGTAGGTTTGCAAGCCCTAGGATTTTCATTCTTGGAGCATCCAAGAGACAACAAGAGGGTAGTTTTTTGAAGCCCTAGTTCAGTGAATGAAAGGAGGCATATCATTGATAAGATGGAAATTTGAAAAAAACCCTAAGAACATGATCCTTTGGAGTAGTAGAGGACATTGCTAGTGGGTAGCTTGGAAGTCCCTAAGAGCTGACAATCTTGAAGGAGCGGGAGAGTAACTAGTGGGCAGTTTAAGTAGCATATGTTTAGTCTTCTTGGAGAAGCCAAGAGAGATTGATAGTGGTTTATTTGATGGCTAGGGATGCAAGAATTCTTAAGTAGTGTAAGTTTCAGTGGTAAACAGAAGAGGAGGCAAAGTACCTGTTAGATTTTTTAAGGAGAATCCTTCCACATGACCAAGAACAAGAAGAATTTATGCCACCTAAAGAAGGAGGACTTGCAATTTTAGATTGAGCTAGAGATGATGGTCAGTATGTAGCAAGAGGAGTTGGTATTGTTATTTTTCAAAGGGATTCATGTAATCTTCTTCATCTCAGATATGTTCTCTATATTCCAGGATTGAGGCAGAATCTTGTAGCTACCCTTGAGGACAAGGGATATGATATCATCTTTAGCAGAGGTAAGGCATACCTCCAACACTTAGCTTATGAATGTAAGAAGCAGATAGGAGTGAGGGTGAGCAGAAGTAGCCTTGAGCAACAAGGAAGGGAGATATAAAAGTATAGAAGTGGTGTTTGAGTGAGAGTGGGATAGAGCTCTCAAGATGGAGCCTCAGTCAGTATCTCAGTTTCAGTCAAAGCTAGTTGGTAGTTGGGCTGACTAGCAGGATGATGATGACCATAGCCTAGGGTGAGTGGACTCAGCCACTCTGTCAGAGACTCCCAATATAGGGAGAGTTTGAGCCAAGAGGGCAGAGGATTTGGTTAAGGGAGATCAGAAGAGAGTTAGATCTTCAAGTACCACCTTTAGCCAGAAGAAGCAGCCACAGAGGTACATGGGGTACATGGCACTTATGACTGAAGTGATGGAATCACAGAACATGGTGGGAAAGAACAAGTCTTCAAAGCGGGTTCTCCAGAAGAAATAAGGGAACTCTTCTAGTTCAGAGGGATGAACTACAAAAACGGAGAACGTGGTAGTATTGGAGATAGATCTAGGTGGATGAGGCTCTCCTGTATGGTCTCTCACATGAGTGTTGGAAAAAATTTGTTGGGAGAAAGGTCGGTTTATTTTGTTTATCGGTATGAGCTCACTTGTTTTTCCAAAGGAATTAATTCTATAAGTTAGGGATCAATTCCTATAATTTAAGAGCTAATTCCTATAAGTTAAGAGTTAATTCCTAATATTTACGATAATTCCCTACAAATTAGGACAAGTTCATATACTTTAGGATGAGTTCCTAAAAGATAGGATGAGTTATGAAGTTGTTAACTAATGTGAAAAAGTGGAAAGTTGAGTTTCTTGTCTTCTAGTGCGAGTTAAAATGGGAAAAGGATGAGTGATTGAATCTCAAGTTCTAGAATTGAGATTAGACGAGTTGCATGAGTTAGTTCAACCCATTAACTCTTCAATCACAAAATCAATTCCTAAAATATAATTTTCCATATTTAGCCATTTGTAAAGCTTATAAGGAAGAACGAAGGCACAATTGTATTCATTCTCGAGCACGAAATTGTGAGCTTGTGAGGGAAAGAATATGCGGATTTATGCAAGGAATTCATTCTCATTTAGGAAAGGCAAGAAAGAAAACAAATCAAGGGGGTCTTGCATATTGTTTCAAGCTTAGTTCAAGCAGGGAGATCATTGTATTCTATATTGAAACTATTGTAATAGATCTATTGTTCATTCTTCTTTAGTATCTATTGCTCATTCTTCTTTAGTATTTATTTATGTTTCTATTCCAAAAAAATTAGTTTCATAGATTTTCTACACATCCAATATAGTGAATCACACCAAAACAAAATGACATCAATTTTATGATAAAAAAATAGTTTTTTTTTTTTAATTTAATAAATAAATAAAAAATCAATGAAATATCTATAACCATCATCATTATATATTTAAATATTTAATATTAATTAATATTAATTAAAAATATTTTTTTAGTAATATATATTTAAATCTAAAATAAATAGACCAAAATAAATAGAGTTGAACACAATCCGAAGGTGCACAAAATTTATCCCAAGAGAACATGCATAAACCTGGCAAGGTTTAACCCTTGCTATAGTGGAATGTTGACCATGTTTGTACGTGAAAAGTGCGGAAAATGTAGATAAAAGTGCGGAAATAACTTTTACTTTATGACATTTTATCAATAAAAATAGCATTTTATTAAATTTCCTATAGTAATTTATTAATTTTGGCACATAATAATTTTCTAATTTTATTTCATATATTTAATTTGAGTGGTTATAATGGTTGAGATTATGTGTTTTTTTCTAATTACTAATTTTACTATATATATTTAGTTTGAGTGGACATAATGATTAAGACCATGTGTTTCTTTCTTAGAAATCACAGGTTCAAAACCAAAGAGGTAGTAGAGTATGTATGACTTTGTAAAATTAGTAGTCAAATCACTGCGACTTCACTAGTAATTATAAATTTTCAGTAGTTAAATAATTTTAAATTTTAAACCACCTCACCGTAAGGGATGATACAAAGGTGTTAAGTCTTAGTTTGCGCAGACTAGATGTGTGTGAGGGGTTGGGAAGGTACACTAGTGGTGGTTTACACATTTGCGAACCCAGAGCTTCAATTATGGCATAATATAAGTAAGGAAAAGTTGATTAAGTTTAGAAGTGGAGAGAAGGTAGCAGCGTCGCAGGTAAGAGGAGCTTTGGTCAACTTATAATTCACCAGTCATGGCAAAATTCCTCTAGGATATGCAACTATGGACTGACAGTGTTGTTTTATGGAGAACATGTAGACATGGGCCTTAATTATAGTCGTTTGTATCGACAGTTCAAGTATCCTATCATTCCTGCATTTCACTCCTCTCGTCCAGACTTTCTTTTTCAAGTTCGACTTTTTCCTACTCTTGCCCTGCAACTTTATTTTGAATTTGAAATTATTTTTGTTTACTACTTTGTCCTCCGTAATCTCCTTTGGTTTTTAGAGCTCCATCCCCATTATTAGCCATCTGTATTTGAGAGCCTACCTCTCACTTGTTTTTCTTTGAGTTCTCCCATAGTCTATATTTTTGTCCTAGTTGTTTGTTGGACCTATCGTCGACTCCCTTTCTTGCTTCAACCCCGACCCCATGTTTTAATTTTCTATTATGGTACCCTCATCACTCACTCGACCCTCTGTTGTTCACCATTTCTCGCTCCTTTTTTCTCAACTTGTTCCTCCCTCCTCGACTTCCCCTACCACCCCCTGCCCATTCTCCATCATGGTTCGACATCGACTTGTTAGACCCTCATGTCGAGGCAGAAGAGGTAGAACCAGGGCTCCCTTCTCTCCTGACATCAACCCCCCCAACCTTGAGAGACACTTGTGCTCAATCCCTTGCCAGGGAAACTATGGAGCGATACAAATCTATTATCCCTAAATTCATCCAAAGGGAAATATCATCTGTAGATAAGCAAGCTCAACAAGCTCGCGGGTTTATCCCAAATGCACACATGGAGCAAGAGACTAGAGATTGGATCCCTGAGGTTGGAAATTTCACTAGAGCCATAGAATCTGCTTATTTGCAGACTATTAACTTGTATTGGCACATAAAAACTTTCATGGAAAGAGCTCTTACTGATATAGCTTACACTTAGCAGGAACTGATCATTTTCAAGGGAAACTATTGAGCGATACAAATCTATTATCCCTAAAGTCATCCAAAGGGAAATATCATCTGTAGATAAGCAAGTTCAACAAGTTAGCGGGTTTATCCCAAATGCACACATGGAGCGAGAGACTAGAGGTTGGATCCCCAAGGTTGGAAATTCTGCTAGAGCCATAGAATATGCTTATTTGCAGACTATTAACTTGTATTGGCACATAAAAACTTTCATGGAAAGAGCTCTTACTGATATAGCTGACACTTAGCAGGAACTATGGAAAGAGCTCTTACTGATATAGCTGACACTTAGCAGGAACTGATCATTTGCATGGCCAAGCTCCTAGAAAAAATGGATAGCATAAATAGGAAGGTCACTCTTTTGATCAAGCGAATCATAGGTAGTTACCCCTCATTTTCAAACAACGATGGCGAACCTCAGCAGTGAAAGCAAGCACCCGACTCAGCGAAATGAAAGAATTCAAAGCTAAGACTTAGGCTAATATTTCATTTTCTAATGTGGCAATGTCTCGCAGTTTATGTAGTGATTTTTGTCTATATATTTTCAAGTGGCTTGTAATTTTAAGAAAAAGAATATATAATAATAAATAAGAGTTATTTTTATGAAATTTGATTTTTTTATTATTATTTAAAATTTAAAATTTTAATGTTTCAAAAAAAGGTAATTTATATTAATAATTCATTTTATGAAAACTAGATTTATCATTATTGTTTAAAATTTAATTTATTTATTTTTAAGAATCAAAAAGAGAATTTTTTATTTGTATGCAAGTTTGTGTCTATATAATATCAAATACTATAAAAATTATGTTGTAGATCTACAATTTCTCATGAAGATGGTAACCAAAATCACAAGACACAAACCTACTCTATTATTATGTTGACATTATTTCACAATTTAGAATAAAAATTTCAGACATGCAATAAGAAATCATACACATGCAACAAGTATTTTTATCTAAGGAAGGTAATCTGCTAAAAACCCCAATGCCTCTTGAATTAATCATAAGAATAAAGATGGATTACAATTGTTTTTCTCAATTGAGCTCACCGTGCAAGTTCTCAACCTATCTCACTGCTCACTAAAGGCCTCTGACCCAGACTTAGTCAATTTTTGCCTTGGATTTAGATCCTATTTCCTTGCATTCTTCCTGGAGGAATTAGCCCTTATTATTTAGGAAATTCTCTCAATTGGATTGTGCAATTCCTTTTGGTCCTTCCTCTGACTGCATGCAACACTTGTACACTCAGAACTAGTCTACAACTGATGTTACATTTCCTTGGAATATCCATCTCAACTGAGTAACTCGAATTATCTTCATGCACTAGCTATTTTGGGATGATTGATCAGTTAACTGGCTAATCACTAAGTTTGACTAAAGTCCAACTGCACAACTTGACCCTCCACTAATTTTTCCAACAATTGGAACTAGTTTAACTGAAAATAACCTTAGATAAATGATCTCTATATCTACGAATTAGCAATCACACATGATAAACTTAAATCTAACACCTTCAACTCGAATTTACTGAGTAAACTGGGTGACACAAGCCATGTCACTCAAGTTAACATCATCAAAGTTGTCTGCTGATGTGAAAATTTGAATTTTCTCAATTTAATCAAAGCAAAATCAAATTGAGAATTTCTTGTTTCATTTTTAAACACTCCCTCTCATCAAGAAATGGATTATCAACCACCCCTATCCTGCATTTGTGGAGCTCGAACTTCCCTCTTGACAAGGCCTTTGTCAAAATTTATGCATCTTATTCCTCTGTCGGAATATACTGCAACAACAGATCTACCTCCACACACAATATCATATATGGTGATACTAGATATCTATATGCTTGCATCGATCGTGAAAATCAGATTTTTGGAGAGCTTGATGTAACTCTTATTATCGTAGTAGATCAAAATTTCATCCATCATCTAACCAAACAATCCAACAAGTATTTTTCTCATCGAGATAGCCTCACATGTTTCTTAATTGGAAGCCATGTATTATGCTTTTGTCAAGCTGAGTGCCAGAGATCTTTGCTTCCTGATGTACCAAGAAACTATTTAGGACCCAACACTAAAAACTCCACCTGATGTAATCTTCTAGTCTGATGGAATCCCCACCCAATCTACATCTGTGAAGCCATGTAGCTTCACTCCCTCTATTCATTTGTATCATAGTCCAAACTAGGTAGTGCTTGTGAGGTATCGTATAACATGCTTAGCTACTCTTCAAAATAATTTGGTCAGTCAAACCTCGATTGGATCAACTGATTGACAACATAGCACATATATGGTCATGTGTTCACAAAATACATGAGTGAACCAACCAACTGTCAGTAAATAGTAGCGTCCACTTCCTCACCTGAAGTGGCATCCTCTTTCCTCCAGTTGGTCTCTAAAGGAGTCTCCATGGGTTTGCATATGTCCATGTGGAACATTTGAAGTATCTCGTTGGCATACTTTCCCTGAGAGACAAATAGTTCCTATTCTCCTTACCACACTTCCAACGCGAGGAAGTAGTGCCTTCATTTCAATCTCTCTTGCAAGGTTCTCCTTGCAAGATCTGATCAATTTTTCATCACCAGTTAGAATCAAATCATCAACATATAAAACAATAATCAACAATTTACCTTCTACCAAAATATGATAAAGGTTTGCATCTGCTTCACTTTTTATGAAGACCAAACTGATGATATACCTATCGATATTGGTGTACCAAGCACAGGGTCCTTGGTTGACACCATACAATGCCCGCTTGAGTCTGCACACATGAGACTCCCGGTCAAAAGTCTTGAATCCTTTGGGTCTCTCGATATACACCTCCTCCTCAATTACACCATTGAGGAATGTCATTTTCACATCCATCTGCTGGATATTCCACCCCATCTATGTAGTCAGAGAAAAAATTTATCTATGGATGAGTACCTTGCTACAAGAGAAAAGGTCTCCTCCTAGTCAATCCCTTCAACCTGAGAGTACCCCTTGGCCACAAATCTAGCCTTGTACTTTTCTATGCTTCTGTTTGTTGCCTTCTTTACCTTGAAGATCCATTGCGAACCAATAACTGACTTATCTATTGGTCTTGGGACCACTTCCTAAACTCTATTTCTAACAATGGATTCATACTCCTCGACCATTGCATCAACCCATACAAGTTTCTCTACTGCTCCCTCGAATGAGGTTGGCTCGGTCTCTATAGGCACTGTCATCAGATCCATGTAGCCAGTGTACCAATATTGTGACCTTCTCTTCCTGCGATGATTTTAAGGAGCACCCACATTCTCCCTCACATCTTGCACAAGTCTCTCAGCTTCCCTGGTATTTTTCTTTCCTTCTCTAGATGGTTATGCTTGAGTGGTGGTATCCACTCTCTGGTCCTCAATTTGCGGCTAGTCCACAACTTCCTGAGGTTCCTCCTTTGGAGCTAAAATCTCATCTTCAATTTGGATCTGAAGCTCCCTCTCAAGAGAGCACCGCACGAACATGACATCCTTGAGCCTGAGGGGGGAGCTTGACTCCCTCTCAAAGGTGAATGTACCAACCCTGATTGTGTTGTACCTTTCGTCATCCCCCTCTCAATGTGCATTTGCAAGTATTTCTCCTCTAGGTCACTAAAAAAGTCTCTATTCCCCTTCATGTGGAATGAGTTACCTAAGTCTAAGTACCACATGCTTCCCATCACTATGATGGTCATGAAATGCAATGAGGGTAAATTCAAGCTCGAACTATGAAGCCAAGGCTTCACCTCCTGCTCCTCCTAAATTATTTTGCTTTCCTTTTTGTGTGTACACTTCATGGCATAGTGCCTGAATTCATGACAATGGAAGCATTTATTTTTTAACAAATCTTTCTTCTTGCCCCCTTGATTGGATTTTGGTATAGAGTGGGATTTCTTCCCTTTTCCCTTCTTTTCCTTTCCACCAATGCAAATTTTTCTTCAACCTCAGCCTTAGACGAAATCCCATCTCTGGTATTCTGCCTTATTTCCTCTTGCACCAAATCGGACCATAAACACTCCCAATTAGGTATTTTATCCCTCCCATTCACTGAATCTTGATAGTTGTGCCATCTCTTGGGAAGGCCTAGAAGGGCTAGGATTACCAAGTCTTCTTCAGGGACATTAACGCCGAATCTGCTAAGTTCATTACAATATTGTGTGAACCTTCCTAGATACTACAGAATTGTGTCATTATTTTTCACTTTGAAGTTTATCCTTGAGCTCCAGCTTCCTATGGTCATTATTATTCTCGAACAATTTTGATAGTTCTTTCCACATCGCGAATAGAGTTTCATTTCTGTATATATTTGAGACAATCTGATCTCGTAGTCTCTCCAATATGATTATCCTCGCTTTGGCCGCATATTTCTTCCACTAAGCAAGGTTTTGGGCATCATATTCTTGTGGTTTTGCAACATTTGAATTAATTTATTCTAGAAATCCATTATCATTCAATACGGCCTCCATGTGATCCTTCAATGCAAAAAAATTAGAGGTTCTTTCCAGGGCATACTCTAGTCTTAGTCCATTGAAATCCAACTTCTCAGTTCTGAAGAAAACCTGCAACACTAATCTCCAAATTCGAGCCTCTCGGAAACAACCTCGAATTTTTGCTCTACTGTGAACATAGCTTTGATACCATGTAGAAATTATGTTGTATATCTAAAATTGGTCATGAAGTTTTAACCAAAATCACAAGACACAAACCTACTCTATTATTATGTGGACATTGTTTCATAACTTGAACAAAAATTTCAAACATGAAATAAGAAAGCATACACATGCAACAAGTATTTTTATCTAGGGAAAGGAATCTGCTAAAAACCCCAATGCTTCTTGCAATAATCATAAGAATAGAGATGGATTACAATTTCTTTGTTCAACTGAGCTCAACCTATCTCACTGCTCATAGAAGGCCTTTGACTCGGACTTAGTAAATTTCTTCCTTGGATTGAGCTCTTATTTACTTGGTTTTTTCCAAGAGTTATTAGCCCCTATTTTTTAGGAAATTCCCTCAATTGGATTGTGCAATTCCTTTTGTTTCTTCCTCTGACTGCATGCAACACTTGTACACTCAGAACTAGTCTACAACAGATATTACACTGCCTTGGAATATCCATCTCAACTAGGTAACTCGAATTCTCTGCATGCACTAGTTATTTTGGGTTGATTGATCAGTTAACTCGATGATCATTGAGTTTGACTCAAGTCTCACTACATAACGTGACCCTCCACTAGTTCTTCGAACAGTTAGAACTAGTTTAACTAGAAACAACCTTAGATAACTGACCTTGATTGTTGCAAATTAGCAATCACGTGTTCTAAATTGAACTCTAACTCATTCAACTTGAATTTAATGATTACACTCAATGAAACAAGCCATGTAACTCAATTTAACATCATTCATGTTGTTTATTGATATGGAAATTCGAATTTTCTCAATTTAATCAAGGCAAAATCAAATTCAGAATTTGCTGTTGCATTTTTCAACAAATACATCAGGTAGTACATAACTATATCTTCAAAAAATAAAAATCCTAAACCCTCTCATCCAACAAAACTATATTTTTTTACATAGGACACTAAACTAGACAACAAAAACAGGCCTTTGTAGGTATATATCTTACAAAAGTGACCCACAAAAAAACAAAATTTACATCGTACTGTAATTAATTGATAATGCAATCATTCATAATTTCGGTGTAAAAAATCTAACAATGGGATTCAATCTAATCTTGTAATGTACTAAAACAAAATATTGAATACTTCTACAATTTGTGAAAACAAAACACAATCGCACAATCACATAACAAGTAAGTGAAAAATACAATCAATTGCACAACACAAGATGTATCTAGGGAAATCACACTACCTAAAACCTCGCTATTTTTATATTGTATAAAGTCAATACCATGAAACAATAAATGATTTTCTCTCTCAAAGAAATTAATGCACTCTTCCAACTGTCTCACTCTGATCTAGGTAAAATCAATCAAGCACTTAACCAATTCTCATCCTCTTCTCAGCCATCCTTTCTCACGCATTCTTAGAGGAATTTTCGCCCTATTAAAAAGGAAATTCCTTGGAATTGATTACACAATGCATCATAGGCTTCCACGTGACTCTATAACTGACTTGTACAATTTTCTAGTTATACAACTACTAGTTATCATCCCTTTAACCTCAGTCTCAACTGGGCCTTCCTTAGAACTGACATGCAGCAACTATTTATAGTGAATTATCAGTTAACTGATTGATCACTACTTGTGAATTAAATCATATTTAATTCAATGGACCTCTCACTAACTCATCTCTTAGTTAGAACTAGTTAAACTGATCTTAACTCAATTAATTGAGTTAACCAATTACAACTCACAAATAACTGTAACTCGACCCCCTTAAATCATGGGAGAACTCTACATGCCTCTTATATGACTCTCAACTTGAATTTCCTAAGATAACTCAGTCTTTCTGACTTAGTTAACTAATACAAGTTGTCATGAGATGAAATTACAATTTCTCTTCCAATTTAATTAAGAGAAAATTGAATCAAAATCCCTTTGGGTGCCATTTCAACACTCCCTCTCAACAAGAAAGGGATTATCTGCTACCCTGATCCTGTCTCTTTGGAATTCGAATTTGCTTCTTTCCAGTGCCTTCCTCAAGATGTTTGCATCCTGCTCCTCCGTGGGAATGTACTCTAATGGCATAATCCGCCTCTAAACACAATCTTTGAGATGGTGATATCATATATCAATATGCTTGGACATGTCATGGAAAACTGGAATAACTGAGAGTTGAATGCAACTCTGATTATCACAATGTATCACCGTCGGATCCATACGGTGACCAAACAAACCAATAAGTATCTTCCTCATCCAGATAGCCTCACATGATGCCTGACTAGCTGCCATGTACTCTGCCTCTGTTGAACTGAGTTCAATTGATAAATATTTCCTACTGTACCAAGAAACTGCAGCTGAGCTATGCTAAATATGCCTCCTGATGTGCTCTTCCTGTCAGATGGAATCCCTTCCCAATTTGCATCTATGAAGCCTTGAAGCTTCACTCCCTCTGTCTGTCTATACCTAATCCATACTCTGTATTGCCTCTAAGATATCTCAACACATGCTTCCTTGCATTCCAAAAGAGCTTGGTAGGATTAATCATAGCTTGGCTCAGTTGGTTAATTGTGTAGCATATGCGGGGTCGTGTATTCACCAAATATATGAGTGAACCCACAAATTGCATGTAAACAGTGGCATCCACTACTTCGCCCTAAGTAGCATCCTCCTTCCTCTAGTTTCCTGCTAGAGGAGTATCCATGGGTTTGTTTCCCTCCATGTGGAACTTCCTCTTAATCTCCTTGGCATACTTTCCCTGAGATATAAATATCTCCCCATCTCTTTTCCATATTTCCAATCCAAGGAAATAGAGCAAGATCCCCATGTCCTTCATCTCAAATTCTCTTTCAAGATCCTATTTGCAAGACTTTGTGAGTTGTTCATCACCTCTCAGTATCAAATCATCGACATAAAGTACAGTAATCAAAATCTTACCATCAACCAAAATATGATATAGATTTGCATCTGCTTCACTCTTGGTGAAGCCCAACCCAGTGAAATAGTTGTTGATCCTAGTGTACCAAGCACAAGGTGCTTGCTTCAGCCCATATAGTTCTCTCTTGAGTCTGCACACATGTGACTCCCTGTCTAAGGTCTCAAAACCTTCCGGTTGCTCAATGTACACTTCTTCCTCAATAAATCCATTGAGAAAGGTTGTCTTTACATCCATCTAATGTATTTTCCATCCCATCTGCGCTAAGAGTGAAAGGATGGATCTTAATAGATGAGTACCTTGCGACTGGTGCAAAAGTCTCATCGTAGTGAATCCCCTCCACCTGAGAGAACCCTATGGCCACAAATCTTGCCCTGTGTTTCTCCACACTCCCATCTGTTGCCTGATTCACCTTGTAGACCCATCTGGATCCTACAATTGACTTCCCCACAAGTCTTGGGACAACTTCCATGCATTGTTTCTGATAATGGAGTCATACTCCTCAACCATAGCATCAACTCACACTAGTTGTTGCCCTTCTTCCTTGAAATAAGATGGTTCTATCTCAATACCTTTTCTCATAAGATCCATGTATCTAGTGTACTGCTCTGGGGACCTTCTCTGCCTACGTTGTGATGTGGGTGCTCCCACATTCTCTTTCGCATCCAGCAACAATCCGTCAGCCTCTCTGGTGCGTTTCCTTCCATATCTGGTGGATGGATCTGCAAGAGTGATTTCTACCACTCATTGTTCCTTTGCTTGTGGTTGCTCCTCATCTTGAGGTTCATCCTTTGGAACCAAGAGATCCTCAACTGCATGCAACTCAATATCCCTCTCAAGGGAATTTCACATGGCTTACTCTTCATTGAATTTCACATATCTTCTTACCACTATCATCATGTGTGCTGAAAAGTACACCCGATAGTTGTGAGGTGTATCAGTGTACTCCACAAATATCCCCAAATTTTTTGTTGGCTCTAGCTTCTTCCTGGCATCTTTGGTCACATGGAAATAAACAGATGAACCAAAAATTTTAAACTACAACACATCTATTCTCTTACCTGAAAAATCATCCTCTAGTGTACTCATCCTAAGTATCCGGTGAGGACTTCTATTATGCACAAATATTATTGTATTGCATTCTTCCACCCACATATGCAACAGTAGGTCCTGATCATGCAACATAGCTCATGTTGCTCCAACAATATTTATGTTCTTTCTTTCTACAACCCCATTCTGTTGTGAGTTATGAGGTGCAATCAATTCTCTTCGAATTCCTTTTGAGGCACAAAATTTCTTGAATTTGTTATAGATGTATTCTCCACCATAGTCACTCCTCAGAGCCTTCACCTTCTTCCCTGTATCTTTCTCGACAAGTTCCTTGAACTCACAAAACTTGAAGAACGTCTGATATTTCTTTTGCATGAATAAAATCCAACACTTTCTTGAAAAATCATCAACAAAAATCACATAATACCTGTTCTTTGTTGTGGAAGTTGTCGAGAATGTTCGACACGCATCTAAGTGAACTCTCTTAAGAATCACCTTAGCTCGGCTTTCCTTATCGTGAAAGGTGGCTTTGGTATACTTCCCCAATGTAGACCCTTTGCATGTATCTATCTATGCATGTTCCCCCTTTGGAAGTCCTATAGAAATCTACTGCATGAAATTCAAAGCGTTGTGATGTAGATGGCCCAACCTCCAGTGCCATACCTCACTAATGTCTCGGCTCTCCACCTTCTCTGCTTTCGTGCTCAATGTTGCACAGTCTTCTATGTCTATTCTGTAGAGGTTATTTACTTGAATCCCAATATTTTTCACCTATCATGTGGCTTTGTGACGAAGGAACACCTTTCCTTCACTGAATATCACATCATAGCCACGATCTTCCAACAAAGCAATAGAAACCAAATTCTTATTTAAACCAGCAACATACACGACATCGTTTAATGTTAATGGATTACCTGAATCCTTCTTAAAGTTAACTGTACCTACACTAGTAGCATTATACATCCCGTCGTCACCCATCTCGATGTGCATTTGGAGATCCTTCTCCTCTAATCTACTGAAGAATTCTTTGTTGCAGGTCATATGGAATGAAGCTCCTCTATCCAAGTACCACACAGAACCCATCACCGATGATACCATGCATGCAATGAGAGTGAAATACAATTCGAAGTGTGAAGCAAGTGCTTCACATGTTGCTCCTCTTGAGGCCTTCTTGTTGGCCTGAGAGTGTACAATTTGTGGCATAGTGTCCATGCTCATGACATTTGAAACATTTTACCTTTGACTAGTCTCGCTTATTGTCTACCTTGCCGGACTCATATTTGAAATGGGACACCTTCCCTTTTCTTTCTTCGCCTTTCCAGCCAAGGCACATTTCTCCTTATCTTTAGTCTTTGATGAGGATCCATCTTTGATGCTCTGCCAAATTTCTTCTTGTACCAAATCGGACCATAGTTGCTCCCAATCTGGTAGCTTCTCCCTCCCATTCACAGAGTACTAATAGTTATTCCAGCTCTTGGGAAGGCCTAGAAGAGCTAGGCTCACCAAATCATCTGAGGCAACAGTTATCCCAACACTTCCAAGCTCATCTCGACACTGAGTGAACTTCATTAAATATTTTTGGATCATGTCGCCCTTCTCCATTTTGATCTTCCTGAGCTTGTCTTTCAGCACCAACTTCCTGTCACTGGTCGTTGTTATTCTAAAACGGATCTGTCAAGGCCTTCCACATGATATCATATGAAGTCGCCTTCCCGTGGAGACTCAAGACAATATGATCTCTAACTCCATCTAACAAGATCCTTCTCACCTTTGCTACATTCTTCTTCCATGCATCAAATTGTTGAGCATCTCCTGCTACGGGATGAGGGATATTAGTGTCAATGAATGCCTTCAGTCTGTTGTCCTCAACCATTTCCTCCATCATGTCTTTCCATGCTATGTAATTCAAATTACCCTCAAGAGCATATTCAGTCTCAATCCATTGAAATACATCTTGATCTGTTGTTGGGTCTTGAAGAATAAATCTGCAAATTCGAACATGTTCAAGACAAAACTTTGTTCTTCTCTTCTATTTTGATTCCTGGTGCTCTGATACCATGTAAAAATATAAAAATGGCATTCAATCTGATCTTGAAATGTACTGAAGAAAAAAAAAATACTAAATCCTTCTACAATTTGCAGAAACAAAACACAATCACACAATCACATAGCAAATAAGAGAAAGAGACAATCAATCGCACAACACAAGATGTATCTGGGGACAGCACATTGCCTAAAACCCCGCTATCTATATATTTTATAAAGTTGCAACCATGAAACAATACAATGTTTATCTCTCAGAGGAATTCTTGCATTCTTCCAACTATCTCACTCTGATCTAGGCAAAATCATTCAAGTACTTAACCAATTCTCAGCCTCTACTCAGCCAACCTTGCTCACACATTCTTGGAGGAATTGTTGCCCTATTAAATAGGAAATTCCTTGGAATTGATTGCACAATGCGTCATAGGATTCCACATGAATCTATAACTGACCTGTATAATTTTCTAATTATACAAATAATAGTTATCATCCCTTTAACCTTAGTCTCAATTTGGATTTCCTTAGAACTGCCATGCAACAACTATTTATAGTGAATTATCAGTTAACGGATTAATCACTACTTGTGAATTAAATCATATTTAATTCACTGGACCACTCGCTAGTTGATCTCTCAGTTAGAATTAGTTAAACTAGTTTTAACTCAATTAATTGAGTTAACTAATTACGACTCACAAATAACTGTAACTGGACCCCCTTAAATCATGGGATAACTCTACATGCCTCCTCTCTAACCCTTATCTCAAATTTCCTTAGCTAACTTAGTCTTTATGACTTAGTTAACTAATACAAGTTGTCAAGAGATGAAATTACAATTTATCTTCCAATTTAATTAAGGAAAAATTAAATCGCAAGCCCCCTTTGGGTGCCATTTCAACACTCTCTCAACAAGAAAGATATTATCTGCTACCTCGATCCTGTTCCTTTGGAATTTGAATTTTCTTCTTGCCAGCACCTTCGTCAATATTTCTTCATCTTGCTCCTCCGTGGGAATGTACTCTAATGACATAATCCACCTCTGATCACAATATCTGAGATAGTGATACCAGATATCAATATGGTTGGACCTGTCATGGAATATTGGATTAATCGAGAGTTTGATGCAACTCTTGTTATCACAATGTATCACCATTGGATCCATATGTTGACCAAACAAACCAACAAGTATCTTCCTCATCTAGATGGCCTCGAATGCTGCCTGATTGGCTGCCGTGTACTCTGCCTATGTTGAATTAAGTGCAACGGATATATGTTTCTTGTTGTACCAAGAAACTATTGTTGATCCTATGCTGAAGATGCCTCCTAATGTGCTCTTCCTTTCGGATGGACTCCCTGCCCAATCTGCATAGGTGAAGCCTTGAAGTTTCACTCACTTTGTCTATCTTTACCACAATCCATACTCTGTAGTGCCTCTGAGATATCTCAACACATGCTTCCCTGCCTTCCAAAAGAGCTTGGTAGGCTTAACCGTGGCTTGGTTTAGCTGGTTAATTGCGTAGCATATGTCAAGCTGTGTGTTCAACAAATACATGAGTGAACCCACAAGCTCGATGTAAACAGTAGCATCCACTACTTTGCCCGAAGTAGCATCCTCCTTCCTCCAGTTTCCTGCAAGAGGAGTCTCTATGGGTTTGTTTCCCGCCATGTGGAACTTCCTCAAAATCCCCTTGGCATACTTTCCCTGAGATACAAATAGCTCTCCAACTCTTTACCATATTTCCAATCCAAGTAAATAGTGCAAGAGCCCCATGTCCTTCATCTCAAATTCTCTTGCAAGATCCTCTTTGCAAGAATTTATGATTTGCTCGTTACCTCTCAGTATTAGATCATCGACATAAGTACAATAATCAAAAGCTTACCATCAACCACAATATGATATAGGTTTTCATCTGCTTCACTCTTCATGAAGCCCAACCCAGTGAAATAGTTGTCGATCCTAGTGTAGCAAGCACGAGGTGTTTTCTTCAGCCCATACAGTGCTCTCTTGAGTCTTCACACATGCGACTCCCTGTCTAAGGTCTCAAAACCTTATGATTGCTCAATGTACACTTCTTCCTCAATAACTGCATTGAGAAAGGTTGAATTTACATCCATCTGATGTATCTGCCATCCCATCTTCATTGAGAGTGAAAGTATGGATCTAATAGATGAATACCTTACGACTAGTGCAAAAGTATCATCAGAGTCAATTTCCTCCACCTCAGAGAACCATGTGGCCCCAAATATAGCCATGTGCTTCTCCACACTCCCATTTGTTGCATGCTTTACCTTGTAGACCCATCCGTATCCTACAACTGACTTCCCCATTGGTCTTGGGACAACTTCTCATGCATTGCTTCTGATAATAGAGTCATACTCCTCAACCATTGCATCAACCCACACTAGTTGTTGCATTGATTCCTTGAAATAGGATGGTACTATCTCAATACCTTCACTCATAAGAGCCATGTATCTAGTGTATCGCTTTGGGGACCTTATCTGCCTACGTTGTGATGTGGGTGCTCCCACATTCTCTCTTGCATCCAACAACAATTTGTAATCCTCTATGGTGCGCTTCCTACCATCTCTAGTGGATGGCTCTGCATGAGTGGTTTATACCACTCTCTATTCCTGTGCTCGTGGCTGCTCCAGATCCTGAGGTTCATCCTTTGGAGCCAAGAGCTCCTCAACTGCATGCAACTCAAGCTCCCTCTCAAGGGAAGTTTGCATGGCTTTCTCTTCATCGAATTTCACGTCTCTTCTTACCTGAAAAATCCTCCTCTGGTGTACTCATCCCAACTGTCCGATGAGGATTGTTGTTCTGCACAAATATTGTTGTATTGCATGTTTCATCCCACTGATGCAACGGTAGCCCCTGATCATGCAACATAGATCGTGTTTCTCCCACAATAGTTTCGTTCTTTCTTTCTGCAACCCCATTCTATTGTGGGTTATGAAGTGCAATCAATTATCTTCAAATTTATTCTGAGGCACAGAAGTTCTTGAATTCGTTAGAGATGTATTCTCCACCATTGTCGATCCTCGTAGCCTTCACCTTATTCCTTTTATCTTTCTCGACAAGTGCCTTGAACTCACAAAACTTGGAGAACGTCTGATCTTTCTTCTACATGAAGAAAATCCAACAGTTTCTTGAAAAATCATCAACAAAAATCACATAATACATGTGTTTTGATGTGGAAGATGTCGAGAATGGTCCACACACGTCTGAGTGAACTCTCTCAAGGATTGCCTTGGCTCGGCTTTCCTTATCATGAAAGGTGGTTTTGGTATACTTCCCCAATGTACACCCTTTGCATGAATCTCTCTACACAAGTGCACCCTTTGCATGAATCTCTCTACACAAGTGCACCCTTTGGAAGTCCTGTAGAAATCTGATGCATGATCTTCAAAGCGTTGTGGTGTAGATGGCCCAACCTCTTGTGCAGTAACTCACCGATGCCTCGACTCTCCACCTTCTCTGCTTTTGTGCTCAATGTTGCGCAGTCTTCTACATCTAGTTTGTAGAGGTCCTTTACTCGAACCCCAATCTTTTTCACCTGTCTCGTGGTTTTGTGATGAAGGAACATCTTTCCTTCACTGAATATCACATCATAGCCATGATCTTCCAACAAAGAAACAGAAACCAAATTCTTCTTTAAACCAGGAACATACATGACATATTTTAATGTGAGTGGATTACCTGACTCCCTCTAAAAGGTAAATATACTTACACTGGTAGTGCTTTACCTCTTGTTGTCACCCATCTCGATGTACATCTGGAGATCCTTCTCCTCCAATCTACTGAAGAATTCTTTGTTGTCGGTCATATGGAATGAAGCTCCACTATCCAAGTACCACACAAAATCCATCACAGATGACACCATGCATGTGATGAGAGTGAAATCCAACTCGAAGTGTGAAGCAAATACTTCACCTGCTGCTCCTCCTTAGGCCTTCTTGTTGGCCTTCTTGTTGATCTTCTTTTGTGGACAATTTATGGCATAGTGTCCATGCTCATGATAGTTGAAACATTTTACCTTTGACAAGTCTCGCTTCTTTCCTGCCTTACCGGACTCAAATTTGAAACGGGACTCCTTCCCTTTTCCTTTCTTCACCTTTCCAACCAAGGCACAGTTCTCCTCATCATCAGTATTTGATGAGGATCCATCTCTGGTGCTCCGCTGAATTTCTTCTTGTACCAAATCGGACCATAGTCGCTCCCAATCTGGTAGCTTATCCCTCCCATTCACAAAGTCCTAGTAGTTATTCCAGCTCTTAGGAAAGCCTAGAACAGCTAGACTCACCAAATCATCTGAGGCAACAATTATCCCAACACTTCCAAGCTCATCTTGACTGAGTGAACTTCATCAAGTATTTTGGATCGTGTCGCCCTTCTCCATTTTGATCTTCCTGAGCTTATCTTTTAGCGCCAACTTCCTCTAGTCGTTTTTATTTTGAAACAGATTTTTCAAGGCCTTCCACATAGCATATAGGGTCTCCTTCCCGTGGAGATTCAAGACAATATGATCTCGAACTCCCTCTAACAAGATCCTTCTCGCCTTTGCTACATTCTTCTTCCATGCATCAAGTTGTTGAGCATCTGTTGTTGCGAGGTAAGGGATATCAGTGTCAATGGATGCCTTCAGTCTGTTGTCCTCGAGCACTGCCTCCATCTTGTCCTTCCATGCTATGTAATTTGAATTGGGCCTCAAGAGCATATTCGAGTCTCAAACCATTGAAAGACATCTTGATCTGTTTCTGGGTCCTGAAGAATAAATCTGCAAATTCGAACATGTTCAAGACAAAACTATGTTCTTCTCTTCTATTATGATTCTTGGCGCTCTAATACCATGTAGAAAATATAACGATATTCAATATAATCTTGTAAATTACTAAAACAAAATATTGAATCCTTCTACAATTTGTGGAAACAAAACATGATCGCACAATAACATAACAAGTAAGAGAAAGGGATAGTCAATCGCACAATACAAAATGTATATGGGGAAAGCACACTACCTAAAATCCCGCTATTTTCTGATTTTCTCTCTCAGAAAAATTCCTGCACTCTGCTAATTGTCTCACTCTGATCTAGGCAAAATCAATCAAGGACTTAACCAATTCTCAGTGTTTGCTCAACCAGCCTTACTCATGCATTCTTGGAGGAATAGTTGCCCTATTAAATAGGAAATTCCTTGGAATTGATTGTGCAATGCATCATAGGCTTCCACTTGACTCTATAATTGACCTATACAATTTTATAATTATACAAATGATAGTTATCATCCCTTTAACCTCAGGCTCAACTGGGCCTTCCTTAGAACTAGCATGCAACAACTATTTTTAGTGAATTATCAATTAACTCATTGATCACTATTTATGAATTAAATCATATTTAATTCACTGGACCTCTCACTAATTCATCTCTCAGTTAGAACTAGTTAAACTGATTTTAACTCAATTAATTGAGTTAACTAATTACAACTCACAAATAATTGTAAATGGACCCCCTTAAATCATGGGAGAACTCTACATGACTCCTCTCTGACCCTCAACTTGAATTTCCTAAGCTATCTCAGTATTTTTGACTTAGTTAACTAATACAAGTTGTCATGAGATGAAATTACAATTTCTCTTCCAATTTAATAAAAGGAAAATTAAATCAGAAGCCCCCTTCGGATGTCATTTCTTGGTGCCATTTCAACATGTGGAATGCCAATCCATTTAGCTTTAACGACCTAATTCAACCATTGATTTTTAAATCTCCCCAATTTCATTCCAAATCTTATGATGTTTTTTAAGGATCTCTTGATCCCCTCCCCTCCCCATTTTTGTCTCTTGGAGCATAAAAAACTACGAGGCGTTCTTTCTTGATTAATGATTTCACCTCCTCCACTCTTTTTTCTAACCCTAATCCCCTGTAATTCCAAGAGAGAACCTTCATTAATCACTACTTGTATGAGTTTCCCCTTGCATAGGGGCAGAGTTTCCTCCATTTCTGGTGTTTCTATATCCTTTGTGTTTTAGATCTAGAATTGACCGAGAGTCCATTTCCATATATTTTTCCATTTCTCCAATCCCACCTCTCTGTTAGTCTTTCGACGTGCCTTTTGTTGGAGCCTCTAGTTATTTTTCCTTCTTGTCCTCCAACTTGAAAAAGATGACCCCATCCTAGTGTTTTTAAGAGATAGGAATTCTTCCTCCTCCATAGTAGACTTCACAATCTATTGTGTTGGCACTAAAGTTTCTTCTAACTGCAACATATTAAATTCATCAGTTATTTCTATGTCTGGATCTAATACCAATTTTTAATCTCTTGCGAGGAGGGGTAATTTTTTGAAAATGCCCCTATTTCATTCAACATATTTAATGCCTCATAGTTGTTACTATTATCTTTCTTCCCTTTGTTGGTTTTCTCTGCTTCCACGATTAGTTCTTTTTGGAGGCTAGTCCTTTCCCTTTATTCCCATTATGATCCAGTTGCCTTGGTTGATCGTTTTGTTGTTTTATTGAGCCTCTTTTCCTTCTTTTTTTGTTGACATTGTTCTCCTTCCTCTCCTTGCTTTTGTTGTTCCTTCAATTTCATTTTGCAATGCCTTGCAAAGTGGCCATATTTATGGCATACTTTTCATTTGAATGGAAATTGATCGTAGTCTACTTATTGGATATGGGACCAACTGTCCAAATTGAGATTTATGGTTGTTGGGAGTTCCTTATCCATACCCACTTCCACATAAATCATGTAGGAAAAAAATCCCTTCTTGTGGCTCGGCCCCCATCGATATACTTGCCAAGGGCATTGCCAATACTTCCGAAAGTGGTATCATTCCAACAATGTAATGGCAAAAGGGGAGTTTCACCCATATTTGGACGGCGAATGGAATGTCACTTTCCAAGTTAAAATATGGACTCTGAAAATCCAAATATAACCCTTGAGCCCACATGAAATAAGGCCCACTTTTGAAGATCAAGTCTCGGTCTACCTTATTTTCAAAAAGAAATAAAAACCCCTTTTCCACAAAAGGCCAAAGAAATAGAACCCTTGATAATGGGTTTCCAATTTTTTTTCCATCCATAACCTCAAAGAATGTAGGGAAGGCCACCCCGTGAATTGTCCGACCAAACTATACTTAACTAGTTGCAGAGCTTTGAGTTGTTGACTAAGGTGCAAATAATAATCTTAGAGTCTTTAAAGATGACAATATCCCACAATCCAATCGAAGAAACAAGAAGAGGGTGTCCAATAATGTTAAAAGTTATGCCTTGGTGTTCGAGCCCTTACCACTATACCACAAAAGATGTAATGATGTACACGATCCAAATATATAGCCATGTCGTAGTCTAAAAAAGCAACAGAATAGCCCAGAATCCAGCAAAGATTTATCAGAATCTTGTTTATAGTTGTTAAACTACAGTATTTTGGGTGCCCTAAGGGTTTTTGATAGTGCTGAATCCATTTCCATTATCAAAAATGCAATTCAAACACTCCAACTACCTGATTTTTTGAATTTTTTTTACCAGATTTCAGCAAAAAACTGTCGTCCGGGCTATTCCATATGCTGGGTAGACAACTTCTATAGCCATTCCACAGCGACATAACCCATAACTCGAATGAGTTAGCTCCATTGAAGAAGCCAACAAAAAAAAAATAGAGATCTATAGAAGAGCGAGAGGAGCGAAGAGCAATAGCTCAACATAAAATTCCTTATAGAAAACCACAACCGAAGAACTAATCATGAAGACTACAGGCAGAAAGGAATCAAGATGAGAGCATTGCGGGCTAGCCTGATGCCCCACATAAGAAAAAAGCGCAGAGTCTTGGGATTTGTATGAACATAAAAACAGTGATGAAAGCTATCATGAATGTGTGTCCAGATCAAGACAGCATTGGAATCAAGGAGTCTAAGCACTTCAATCGAAAACCAATTTGGAAAAAAAAGGCAAGGAAGAAAAAGGTGTGTGATATCTTCACCATGTTCCTTGCAAAGACAGCGACAGCAACGTCCCAGACCCATAAAACCTTGCTTTGATAGGTTATCCCAGGTCAAAATCCGATTATGGGCCACCAACCAAAAGAAAAATTTGAGCTTCAGGGGCACCTGCCTGCTCGCAGCCAAGAAAAAGGCAGATCCAAATCCACTTGTTGATCGATGAGGTTATATGCTTCTTTTCCAATGATTTGGCCTTTGTGAAGGCTTCCCTTCCAGATTGATTTGTCCTCTGCAAGAGAGAGATCTCCCAGCTAAACTCTGTCCATTCTGAAGAAAGGTGTGTCGGAATGTTCAGCATTTGGGCATTCATCCAATATGCTGTAGAGATACTTGCTTCAAGAAAGGATACTATATCCTCGAGCACCTGAATGTCTTCATATTTCGATCACGTCTTTAGAAAAAAGACATTGTAAGAATGGCCCTAGAATCCAGCAAACATTTTGAAAAAATCCAACAAAGATTTTATCAGAAACTTGTTTACAATTGTTAAACTTTAGTAATTTGAGTGCCCTAAGGGTTTTTGATAGTGCTGAATCCATTTCCACTCTCAAAAATGGATTCCAAACACTCCAATTACCTGATTTTTTAAATTTCATTTTATTGAATTCCGCCAAAAAACTGCAGTCCAAACTATCCCACATACTAGGTAAACAACTTCTTCCAGAAAATTTAAAAGAAGTGTAAAAAAAACCCTTATCGACACAGAATCCACTATATCAATGGAGTGACATCTTCGAGAAAAGGAAAAGCATTCATATTAATTCCCCAATGGAATTTGGAATTGAATTGAACTTTTCTTTTTCCTAAATTTGAGTCGAGTACAAGTGCAAATCAACTAACATATTGTATAAAAGAATGATACTACTTTATTGAAATGTTTTCTATCAATAAATAAATGTAACTACTCTTTGAATTTCCCACTGAACTCTATTGCTTTAGATGTGACATCGATAGAAAGTCTTGTTGAAGATGTTAGCCATATCCACAATTTGGTACAAAACCATATCAATTTCCTCACAATCTATAAAAGGGTCAAGAATACTCTGGGGCCATGGTTATTTCTGACTTTTGATCGCATGAGAGAGAGATCGTGATTCTTTCATAAAGATCAAGGATACAATATTAGATGATGTTTAGTAAGAGGGTAGATCTTATGAATATGGTACATCAACAAAGACCTTATTCACCACCATACATGATATTTTTGTTTTTGGTTAACGAGTGAAATAAGATTGCACACCTTTACATTACTTGAATCACTCGTTGAATTTCAAATATTATGCTAATGATTGAATTAAAAATAAGCCTTCATGCAAATTCCCTCATCACATTGATAGAGAGATTTCCCAAAAAAAAAAAGGCATCAATATAGAATTTCTCATTGGAATATGAAAAATTTGAAAGATTATAGTGTACTCATAAATATGGAACTTAACAAATACTTACAAAAGCAACTCATAGAGAAAGATGCCCTCCACACTAGCGGATAGACAAATTACATTAAATAGGAAGAAAAATGGATGAGAGAGCAATAGCAATGATGAATTTGATTATTCTTAAATAGAAAACTACTAACCATGACGAGGTATATAAATAACCCTAAATAAATATAACTTGGGTATTTCTTCTCACATCTCATCTCTGCTGAAGTATCATGAATGATTTAGAGCTTTAAAAAAACGCATAAAGGCCATAAATGCAGTCAGTGCACATTCAAAGAAGAAAATTCGAATACAATCGAATGCAAAAATTAAAACAAGCATGCCTAAAATATATGAATTAAAACAAGCACGCCTAAAGCAGCGAGGCTCTCTCCCTGTGTGTATGTATATATATGAGAGATAATTTAAAATTGAAGTATCATGAATGTGTTCTGTAGCCTCTGAAAAAGGCACATATATGTCATAAATGCAAAGACGGAAATACAAATATATATACAACTGAAAATGCAAGAAGACAAAGAACTATTCAGATGAAGAAAACCCAGCTATGATAATCAAATATTGGGCAAAATGATTCAAAACTATTCTTTGTATAAGCGTGTAGCAATGATATTTCTAGAAATGTAAATCTGCGAAAACATGTGTAGGTTGTTACACATGAAACATGGTTGTATAAAATATGGTAGGCTATGAAATTTCAGGACTCATTTTCGATCCAATCCTGTGCAGTTACTAAATCAGGCAGTACAGGCGCACCCGATTCCCTCCAACTGGTAGCATCAGGTGTCTTGAATCTATCCAAAAGTAATGCCTTCATGCCAATGTTTCTAGCTGGTAAGTAGTCCTTACGCATACTATCACCAATATGCAAAACTTCATTTGCGGGAATGTTTCCAGCTTTCTGCAGGGCCATTTCATAAATTTTAGGATTAGGCTTTTCCACGCCTTCAATACCGGAGAAGACCCCGAAGTCCCACTCTGACCCCTGCCACCATAAGATGACAAAATACCACACTGTCATAGAGTGAGCTTGAAACTTTATTTTGCTTGAACAAAAGGGATTCCATTATTTGAACCTAGGAAATTACCTTATAAATACCCAATGCAGGCAAGATAACATCTTGATAACGATATTCTGAATTGCTTACAATCCCCACGAGAAACCCCTTGTTACGGGCCCATCTCAAGAAAGGCACTGAATCCTGGAAAACAGTGTATGGTGCAGAAGAACC
Organism: Pinus albicaulis; assembly: GCA_034641835.2. Classification (NCBI taxonomy): domain Eukaryota; kingdom Viridiplantae; phylum Streptophyta; class Pinopsida; order Pinales; family Pinaceae; genus Pinus; species Pinus albicaulis. The sequence continues at coordinate 322,284,616 of CM076572.1, forward strand.
AAATGTAGAATAAATGCGTCCAAAAATCTTCTCAAAAGTTTCTTCGTCGTATGAATAGCCAGCCTGTTTAAAAAGAGATATTAGTTTTCACCAGCATGAACTGTAAATGCCGTGAAGGCCAACTATACCTGAGAAGTACATCAAAGTTAAGACGAGAGATTCAAAACTACGCACTTTATCAAAAGAATCTTGAACACATTTCCTCCACCACTGTACATTAGGCATCTTCGCATCATGTCCAAAACATGGGTACTGTTTTGCCATATTAGTATATGCTACTTTAAAACCTTCGTGCATCCGCTTATAATCTGGGCAAGGCATCCCTGCAGCTTTTGCAGCCAGACAATAGTAATCTCCAAGCTCTCCTTTATAAGCTATTAAGGTGCCAGTAACATCTATAGTGATGCATCTCAGCTTTGATAATAACGTCATTCTCAACCCAGTTAAGAACACCTTTGATTTTCAACAGAGAATATTCCGACACAATATAACGAGAAAGCCCAAAGGAAAGACCGAAAACAAAGGATCTGTAACTCTATTCAATGCATCTATTGAAGTCAGATGCCGAACATTATAGATCAGGTTTCTTCGTTTCAAAGGCTCAAAAACTAGACCAGTGCTGAATGTACAACTGCAGTGATAAAATATTCTAGAGAAAGCATGCGACTTGGTCCTAGAAAAACTTTTCTGCCTTGTTTCTTCCACACTGCACACATATGTAGCCTGCAAACAGAACAAACCTTTGTCATGTTAGAACCACAGGTTTGCATGGATTCCACTCATGCAACAATCTAGCTAGTTAATATAGCTATTCAAGATTATAATTATGAACTACCGTGCAGAGGCTAGAAACCTCCTTTAGCAACTTAAAGTGTAAACACAGCCTATCACACGCAGGAAATGCCTAACAAGCCTGGTAAGATAATAAGCAATTGCTTGAGTAACTATAGAAACTGTACATTCAGCTTTGAAAAGATGATCTAATTGTAAGTTGATCAAATGCAAATGACGATACAAATCAAACGTAACCAACTTTGTTGTTAACAACCTCCTCGAAAATCAATGACGAGGAATCCTGAAAAATAGCATGGTGTTTCTCTCAGATTAACATAAGAGAATCTGAATCAATATCACTCCCATGGAAAAAGGATCCTTTATAATTTCAAAAAATATTGCAATCTTTGAATTTCTGTTTGTCTGTAACTCTGGATCTATAAAGCACTGAGAGAGATCAAATCTCTCAAGGTGAAAATCTTTTTTTAAAGTGAAAAACTTGAGGAAAGATTTGCACCTCAAGACATCTGATCCCTCTCGGCACTTGATAGATCCAGACTTAAGAGGGATCTAGACTGGTTTCAAATATAATATATTATATTTGAAACCAGTCTAGATCCCTCTTAAGTCTGGATCTATCAAGTGCCGAGAGGGATCAGATGTCTTGAGGTGCAAATCTTTCCTCAAGCTTCACTTAAAAACTTATATAGAGGGATCAGATTATATAGATATATTTTTATTTTATTTTTATTTTATTTTTATGTAATTTCACTGAGTCAAAATGTTTACATAACATAACAATAATATAACAGGGCATTACAACATCTCTTCCATACTGAGCTAAAGTGCCAATGGCTTTTGCCGTCCAGTAGAGCGATTCTTCCTCTCAAATACAAGCCAGGGAAAACAGATAGCTCATTTTCCTTTAAGGCACTCACCAATAGCATATCTTCTTGGAATACGTTCCTTTGAATTCATACCATATATGCATATTTAGTGTCCAGGAATAATTAACAGATCGATGGACAATAGTATGCTTTGATGGGGAAATTACATGTTAGCATGCATGAAACTAAGCTGTTTGACAAATTCTTTACTAGAGAACCCAGGAAATAAAATACAGACTTGACTGTGCTATGTATATCAAGCCATTTGGTCTACTAGTGTCTTGGCAAAACAAGTTAGGCTGCCTGAGCATGTCATAAGATGAAGATATTCTCTGCACATGTATTTAAAGTGGAGACAACAAGGTCACCTAACATGGCTCAAAACTTAATGCTACTGAACTACGTATGTAACCCCGAAAAATAATCTTTCAAAACATCTTGTAAACCATGGAGAACCAGGAATTTAGTGATATCCAAGACATGTCCAAGAAAATATCATATAGCAATGTCTAGGTCTTTCAATCAAAGGGCAATCTTTTAGCAAGCAGTATTCATTGCATTGTTGCTAAGAAATGACGTTCAACATAAAGGAGAATAAAGCTTAGGCTGCTTATATAGTTGCCCTTATAGGTTTGGACAAATTTACATGCAACAAGAGAAATGAATTGTAGAGTTTCGTCCTCTAATTGTGAGTTGAGACCCAATTTAAATCTTGCTTCTAAACTTCTTGTTATTTCTGTCTCACCTTGCAGTTGCAATTATGCTTCTATCCTTGTAGGAGGTTTTCATACAAGTGTAAGGGCAGAAAAGTGACCTTTCCAGCAGAAAGCATTGGCATAGCTGGTTAAGCCGTGGAATCTTCTACTGATAAATGTACCAGAACAGTCCACTATTAATGGACTACCCATTTTGGACAATTACAAGAGCTGATGCTATGATATTGAGTCCCAATATAAGGAATCAATATATCTCCTGTTGATCCCATTCTTTTACACCTTTTCTAAACAACATTATGTTAATAGCATGTTATTTAGGCAAAATTAATTTTGAGACCAGTGCCTACAGGCTCTAAATCTGGAATCGATACCCTGGCATCCACATTTAAAAAAAAAATATGGCTATCCTCTATAGTGATGTTACCCTCAAGCCAAACGTGTATCCATCCGCAGAGAACCATAGTAATATAGTTTATGATTGCCTCTGTGGTGGATTTAATTTCATCAAAGATGATTAAAATGCAAACCCTCAACCATTCAACAAGAGTACAGAGATCATCTATTCTCTTCTTCAGAAACAAAGTGCAGGAAGAGACAAGTTATGTAGCACATTTGACATTTTCATATCCTTTCCACCCTTGTAATATCTTGCATAACCCATAGACGCTGAGACCAGGATGACACTGGGCTTTTGAACGGGGTATGTGAAATATGAAGGGGTCATATGGTTGTTAATTACTATAATGCACAAGAAAATACAGAATCTAGTACTGACCCCAGTCTGTAGAACCTCCAGTATAGACCCCAGCATGAAGGACTCAATTCCCTTGAACAGTACGAAGCAACTGGGAGCTGATAGATAGAAGCAGCATTACTAAAAAAAATTCCGAACTCATCCAGTGGATGTTTTTTCACAAGACTACCCCAAGCAGAGCAAACTGAAGCTAAGCACCTAAATTATGTCTCAGTAGAAGGACCTGAGAAACATATCATCCTCTCTTTGTTGCAACGAATGGATATTTGACTTTGTTTTGGGTTGACTGAATGCCAGTGTTTATTTGATGGAAAATTATAGTTTTCGGGCATTTCTAAGCTCTATAGCAAGATTTTTCATTTCCTTCTAAGAGGAAGTGGATTTTCATTTCCTACTAAAAGGAAGTGGTTTGAGAAGATTAATTAGAACTAAAAAGGAAATTCCCTAGCATTGGTGCAGCATAAAACGACCATGCCGCGACCCACCTTCTAAGATGTTTCACTTTGAAATTTTTTAATAAGGCAACCGTCTGTTTTTCCAAACTTTTACCTGTTGGAATGAATATTGACTTCAATAATAATTCCTTAGCATCCTTCAATTTAAATTATTTTTCCACTCAGTTTGCAAGTACTTGATGGAAACTTTGGAAGACTTCTTTAAACAAATTTAACTACTTGCTCGAAATTGAAATGGCTCTTCATTTTGAGTGGGTGAAAAATGAATTGTTTTGATAAAAAGATTGGTAACATTGCAAATGGATAATATTAGTCACTGAATGTTCTGTAGTTTCTACTAATGCATACCATGTTAGTTCAAATGAGCTAATAAGTCCTATAACATTACTGATAATCATTTCAAAACAAATATATCCAAAACATAAATATTAAATATCCCTCATTCATAGTCAAAAGATATGTCACCCAGCTTAAGAGGAATCATAACTATAAGATAAAATCTCATAAAGTAGAGACATACTCATATAAACTTAACAGCAATAAATTCATTTAAGTGCAGATCTATCCAGTACTGACAGAGATCAAAGTTTTTGAGATGTAATTTTTTTATCATTTAAAATATTGATAGGTTAAGAATCAAGATAAAGAGAAAGGTAAATGTTTCTATGACAATATCATATTTACAGTATTTTTATTTTGTGTGAATATGGATCTCTCCTTTTATCTCTCTTTATAGCAGTTTTTATATTAGGTCTACCATTTTGTGCTGTAAAGCAACTTGCTGTTTTCTGTATAATCAAATACCTTAGGACTGTGACATACTCCATAGCTGAAACTTATCAGAAATTAAGTAATTTGTTTATTATCTGGGATCTTGATTTAATAAAGTTAGTTGAAATCTTTATGTATATGTTACTGGCATGAAAATTTAGCGATAAAAATTTAAATGAAATTAAATTAACAAAAAAATAAATTAAAAAAATCAGCTTATATCTGTAAAGGGGTTCCCAACATACCAGTTTTATTTTAGTTTTCACAGTCATAACCCCAATTCAGTCCATGATCAATTTGACGGTAATGATTTAAGGGTTAGAACTTCACATACTAGTTACTACAAGGAACTCAAATCGAAACATAGAATTATTTTCAAAATAAATAAATCTTTTACATAGATGGTATACTAGAGACGACGGTCAAGTTTCTTGATGACTTGTAAGCAGTCAATGAATTTCAGTTGACAGTTAGTGAAGTTCACCACAGAAGTCAATTTTCAATCATTAAAGCAACACTTCGTAAGGCCTCTTTGTACTACAGAAACAGCAAAAGAAAATGATAATAGGGAACCCTAAGGATTGACTGAGGATCCTTAAGATCCCCACTTCAATCATTATTTGCGTATATTTACATCAATGGCAAAAGGAGAGTCTGTGGCATGTACAGAAACGACTAGCAAGCAATAAGATGGCCCAAAACAATCTCTCTGACGGGTAAAACCCCACATACGGAACTAAATTTTTTTCTATTGAGAGATTAATTATCTACGACTTTTGCAACTGCAAAGAGTGGACCTTGTACAGTCTCAGAACAATATGTTACCATCCTAGCCATTTGCACTTTATTTAAATCAGTGTTGGTTCATTCGCGTTTCTCTGCCTGCATTGCATGGCATGTGCGCAGAATGACTAGGTACTAAAACGTAGTCCATTGCAATGAGCTAATTCCTGTAAGGTTAGGGCCTGGCCTTTATTCAGGGCATGTTGAGGTTGATTAACAAGCTTGGACTATTCAGTGCCTCCCTCCTAATGGATTTTCTTGGAACTCTTTTGGGGAGAGTAATTTGGAGAGTTTTATGGATTACAAGTACTACTGTGAGAACAAAACAGTACACGGTTAGTGTACGATGATCCAAAAATTCCTAGGTTGGACAAGACCTATAGTGACAACGTGGGTGCCTACAAAGCAGAGTTATGTTTGAGCCCTAAGCTTTGCCATCTAATAATCAAAATCAAATTTCTAGAGACTGAGATGGACTGAGACGCAATGCTGATTTAGCATCAGGAGAGAAAAATTTGGTAATCATCTGCATGTTCGGTAATAGGGTCACGGGTGATCATTGCATCACCAAAAAAGAAAGAATAAATAAACTTCATGAGATTGACTTCCTGGATTTTAGTAGGCCAAGAAATGTATCTCTATGTTTATTAGGCACCCACGTTGTAACAATCGCTACTGTTGAGGGTAATGATCATCCAACTGTAGCTACTGTTGAGGGTAATAGCAAGCAAGAAGGGGCCTCAGATGTAATTCTGTTTACTAGCAACCCAATTTCTAACTGTAGATACTGTCGAGGGTAATGGTCTAACCGTAACTAGAACTGACGGTAAGGGTGTATGGTAATGTTGATGAACAGAAGCCCCCTAAACCATGCCTTCATCCCTATTTCCCACAGTTCCGATGGAACCACCTCGATCTGATTTTGCTTCATTATTGAGGGAAAAACTAAGTTGACTTTAAAAGAAAATTTAGCACGTTATGCCTCTGGAAATTAACCTCAATGATATATAACAAAATGGACATTCTAATGGCGTGAACAATTTGAGAGAAATCAAGAACAGGTAAAAAAAAATTCTAATGGCCTAAAGAATTTGAAAGAAAACAAGAATAAGAAAGAAAGTCATTCTAATGGCGTGAAGAATATGAAAGAAAACCAGGATGAGAAAGAAAAGCATTACCTGCTGTAGCATTCAACTGTCTCTGGCGGGGCTCAGATTGATGGCGGAGGCAAATAAATCCACCACTGGTATGGAACGAACGGAGCAAAAGAAATGAGGAGTAAGAAGCGGTAGCTAACAATTTAAATAAGCAAAGCAAAGCACTCCCCTTCTCCAAGTAATTGATGAATCTATGTAATTGATGAATCTATGGACGACACCAAAAACCGGGGGAGATGTTTTCCTTGCCTCCATTTCCACCTAATCAGGGTAAACCGAAAACCCCATTGGTCCACGCTCCACCACACTCAGCCCACGTGGATGAATTTGTAGGGCCATTTAGCTTTCAACCTCCCTTGAATAATGAGCAAAAGTCCGAAAACTTCGTATCCCCATGTGTCACTCAAGGCACATAACCTCCTCCGTTTTAAAGCTGCATTAAATTTAAATTATAATTCAGGATGTGAGCCATGTATTATTTTGCCAAATTAATTTGGTTTTGCAATTTTTAATGGTCCCCTTCAAAAATTAATATTCTCATCATAAACATTATAATATGCATTATAGTTTTATAAATTTCTTAAAAACCTACTTAGTTAAATTATCTTAAAAGTCCCATTGGGTGATAAGTTTATTGACAAGTACTTCTACCATGGTGGAAGTGGTCAATTAATCATTGTAAATTATTGTGTGTAGTTTTGAGCTTGGGCAAAGTACAAGTGTATTTATTGTTATTGGTGGGATGGTAATGTGGTTTAACGTCAAGTGATGAATAGGAAAGGTGTTGGTATTAGAGGTCCACTGTGATCCCATGGTGATGATGGCACCATAAGAAGTCAAAGAAATATGAATGGCTCTACTATGTCATGGGAAGGGATGATGATGAGCATAAGTGGTGTGGGAGGTTTTTAAGTGAGATGTTTTAAGCAATCGAAGAAGCAAGCCAATTTCATAGGATCTAGCATCTCTATTTGTGTTTGTTCGGTTGGGATTACCCCTTTCTTTGTCTTTTTGGTTTTTCCCTGTTTTTGTCGGATTTTTGTTAGGTTGTGTTTTAGTATAATCTGTTGAGATATCTCTAAGGTTAGTGGAGCTATGGTGTGAGCTTCTCTCCCTATTGTCAAGGAGGTGTTTGGAGAAAAGTCATGGATATGAGGACATTGAGGGCCACTCAAAAACGTTGGCAAGGGATTTTTAAGGTATCAAATGCCAACATTTTTCTCCCTTCGAATCTCTTATCTAATGGCTTAATTTTGTCAAGCCACCCCCTTAGCCATACTATTACCAAGTTATGGCCTACAAGTGCATAAAGTGGTTGGTGGAAGTGGGCGATAGATTGTCTTGTGTGGGGTGCAATGTGGTTTGATTATCTCTTGGGTTGATCTATAACAAGGTTATGAATTCCTTGAATCCATCTAATGGGATGTTACTCGGAGAGATAAAGCTAAAGCTCAACCTACCAAATGTGTCATACCTCACTCCCAAGGCATTGGGGAAGAAAGAGCTACTCTACATGTGCAACAATGGCTCAAACAATGCATATCTCCTAATACTCAAGAATGGTCAAGGATTTAAAGAAAACAATAAAGCAAAGATGCCATCAAACTTCCACTCAATAAATCAAGATGAATTCTAGGATTGGGTTGTAGATTTGGGCTTCTCTAGGTCACATGACAACAAAGTATTCTTGGTTGTGGAATTTTATTGGTCGACCAAGACTCTAGTTGTCATCACATTAGAAAACCAATAGCAAGAGAACCCAAAATATGTGGACATGGTAAGAATACTAGAGGTCAATTCATTGTGCTATGCTAGGTTGTTTTCAGGCTTAGTTTTGAAGTCTATGTAAAAGGCTCAAGCAAAGAAGATGAAATGATAGAGCTCATGGGAATTTCTGATTCACAGGGCACTAGTTCCAACCCAGTAATCATTGAAGATGAACCAAAGCAGGAGCAGCCTAGCAAAGAGAAAGGGTCAAAGACCTTGTTTCATTCAAACCCCACGTCACCTTGATTTTGTTAGTTCTTTTCTTTCAGTCTAATGCTCATATGGAGCTAAACTATTATGATTCTGGGAGACTACATATGAATTCCTATGACAATATGAAGAATCCTTTGAGTGGTCATATGAGGTATGGTGTCTTTTTTGGCAAACCGCAGACCACAAAGTATGTAATTTTTTTGTGTTATACTAATATAGAAGTAGAACAACTTAAAAAGATATACTATTGAGGTAGTATATAGTTTTATGTATGGGATTAAGGTTAAATGTTACTTAAAGGCACATGATCCCATTGAGTAACCTCAAAGATGACAATACAAGATATTCATCTTTTTATGAATACTATTTATGTTAAATTGGTATTTTTCAATATTGGAATATGATTTAAAACTATTTATGATTAACTAGAAGCCCCTCTTTCTTGGATACAAGGAAACATGTTAATGGCCCAAGACTCATAAGCACTTGATAGGAGTGGAAGTTTGTCCTCTTACAAACTATTGAAGGGTTATTTCAAGTAACCAAGTCTTGCTTGCACACAATGATGTTACTACACATTACAACCTTGAGATTGTATCAACATAATCTAAACCAATGGGCACAAGTAGTGTAACATTTTCTTAATTAAAAAAAAAAAAAAGACAAACAAAACAAAATCAAAACTTTTAGATAATATTAGATATTATATAGCCCCCTGGGGTAACTCAATTTGCAAGCCTATGTTATGTAAATTTATGTGAGTGATGAAGGTCCCATGTTGAATTCCCCCAACTACTAAATTGGTGTGTTATTCTAGGGGTTGGGGTGGCTATACCTAGAGGTATAGTGGTAGTAGTCAAATTTGACCTCATTTCAAGTGAGAATGAACCCAACCTAATTGTTTATTCCTCTAGTACAAAAAATCTCATAAGACATAGAATAGTTGATGAATGGGTGCACTATTAAGGTACTCATTGGGTAATGATCACCAATTTGAAACTACATAAGTGCCTCCCCTACTTGATCTCCCAAAAAAGGTTGTAGTAGTAGCAGTGAGAATTACCTTATATCACGTGAGTACAAGATATATATATATATATATACACTTTCAAATTATTTAAATTTATTAATGAAATTATAAAAAATTATAATATTTAATGTTTAATATTTCTAATATTAAAATAAATTTATATACTATATTATTTTTATTTTCATATAAAAAGAACATGTGATGTCAAACTTACCCCCAATCCTTTATGGTATATTTTTCACATACTCAATTATATATTATATATTTTGTCTCTAAACAGTTTATGGTATATTTTTCACATACTCAATTATATATTATATATTTTGTCTCTAAATACCAATAATATTTATTGATTGAAAATATATTGTTTAACATTATAATGTAAGGTTGTGTCAGGTTGTGTTAGTGACTGTAAATTTGATCTTTAATACCAATAATATTTATATTTGAAATTTTATTCTCTAACATGATAGTGTAATGTTGTGTCATTCACTTTCAATTTGATCTTTCGTTTTCAACATTTATTTGAATGTTATTATTCCAATACTTTTGAAAAAAAATCATGTTTTAAATAAAATATTATATATAAATATTAACTAATTATTCACCCATCACCACACTAACATTTGTAGGTTTGGAGAATCTACCCACCCATCCACTCATAGGAAAAGAATGCAAACCTTCGTAACAAGAAAATGATTAAAGATGATTTCGAATATTTTAACAAAATATTTGGACATTGCATATCAATGTACTTCCAACACTAAGACTTTTAACAAGCTAAAGTGCTCTTAGCTTCTCTAATACAAGATTAATAGTTGTGATGCAGTATAGTCTTTCTCTTTCTACCACTAATTAATTGATTCACCCCGCACAAATATTTCCACACAATGAAATCTCTCTTCCTGCACAATGAAATCTCTCTACACAAGCATTTGTACTCTGTGCATGCTTCCTCCACACACGCCTCCTCCACATAGAAACCTACACACTCAATAATGTCTTTCGGTCAGTCATTGACATTTGAAGCTATTATTAATTGATGTTGGTCCCAGATGTCATGGAGAGGAAAAATTCCTTGTGAAATATGTTCCTAAATAATATATATATATATATATATATATATATATATATATATATATATATATATATATATATATATATATATAATTTTAATAAAAAACATGCAATCTATAACAATCATTAGATTTAACATTATTAAATAATGGTTGTTACAATTGAGTCAGAGGTGGGTTGTCTTGCTTTGAAATGACAGCATAACACTTTCATATATGTGCGGAAGGATGGTGTGTCTAGCGACGAACATAAACCTCCGCACTCACACACCTCCGCACTTTGACAAGGCACGATCACTAAAAATACCATATTTGTATATCCAATATCGACGGTAGATAGTCCGAAGGACAAGCGTTTACACACTCATATAAATTTTGATGCACGCTTGATATGGTTTTTTACTAAAGTAACTATATCAACATCCCAGAATTAGACTTTTCTAGGATAGCGACATGGTTCATTCCTCACTAATTAGTTTAATAGGCAGGTTGGATGTCCTAATCTAAAATATGTTATCTATCAACATAGGCTTAGGTTATTGGGACTTGAAACTTTGGAAGACAATAAGACCAATATGCTATGTTAAAACCACCTCAAAGCACGATTTTGAAAAATTAAAACAAGCCTGAAAGTGATGATAATTTCCAGATTATGCATGTACATTAACATTCTAAGAGGTTCGTGTTCAACAAATAGATTTGTAGTGATGTGATCGTAGCATAATTCTTTTACAAATCATACATAACACCATGTATGCCCAATGTAACAACCCTCATAAAAAATTCTATGTAATAAAGTAATAAAAGAAAAATAATAACCAAGGCCATGGGACATGTATTCCAAGTTGAATGTTGGGAAAACATCCTAGTGGGTGTTCATTTGGTTTATTATGGCTAAAGGAAATTTGTAAAGACAATGGAAAAGGCTTTAGAAAGGCATGATGCATTAATTGGCATTTTGTTTATGAAAATAATGGGAAATAGAAGAAAACCAAGGTAAAAGGTCACATGTTGCATGTGAGGAAGAAAATGAAGGAAAATAATGGAAAATTGAAAAAATTAAGAAATTAGAGGCCTCATTGATAAAAAGGCTTATGAGGATCAGTTGGTACCTTTTGTCAGTTTAGTTTTGGAGCTCTCTCTCTATTCTCTCTCTCTCTCTCACTCTTGGACACTTAGAGCATTCTTGGAGCACTTTAGCATTGGATCAAGGAAAGCAAAGGAAGGATAAAGAAGGAACAGGGTAGCAAAGATCAAGCATGGAAGAGTAGGATCAAGCAGCTACAACGGGATTACTTGCAGGTATCGATTTGCATGTGTGATTTCCTTACTAGATTTGGCATGCATGGTACATGCATGTGTGTATTTTATTCTCTTGTTGTCATTGGCATGGGTTTTTCCAGGTGTGACAATGTTCTTTAGCCTTGCCTTGGAATTTCCGGATAGTAATGGTGTGGTGGGTTCTCTTTTACTTGGTTGAGATGGATTTCCAGATGGTTTCGAAACTGAGTGAGGTGATCTCTGAAAGAAAGAACACAAGGCCTAGGAATCCATGGACCAAAGAAGGTGGGATTGCGGTAAAGCCAGATTTTTGTACCTTGGTAGGCCTAGGAATCCTCGATCGGTGAATGGCGGGATATTCAGTAAAGCCTAGACGTGTGTGACCTAGATCAATCCTAGTAATCATCGACCGGTGAATGGCGGAATATACGGTAAAGCTTGGAGGGTGAAGTCTCGATTAGGACTAGGAATCCTCAACTAGTAAATGAAAATATATACGGTAATGCATAGAGACTAGGAGGCAATAAAATTCCTCATGTTGTAGGTGGAGAAATCTGGTGGCATCCATGCTTATTTAGGGCCTATTGATCCAGTGGGGATCACGGTAAATCTTGAGGAAACCTGGATTGGTTTGGTTTTGAGTCTCACTTTCATGCTTGGAATATGGCACGGGGGTGATTGGTTGAAAAAAAGATTTGGTTTAGTCAATCTATGGTCAGGTGGTTCATGGAAGTCCCATACTTGGTTGGCTTATGCATTCATTAATAAGATCTTCTTCTCCTGGATATTTCATGTGAAAATGTATTGGTTCATATGTGGTTTTTATGGTTGTTATATCCTTATTATTTTTGTTAGTTATATGTTGGTTATGAGTATGTTTTATGACATAATTCATGTATGGATTTTTTCATGTTTTGATTAGAAAATTAATGTACAATGAATATGTGTTCTAATATATGTGCAGCTATTGTGATATGGCAACAATGCTTCTTTACGAATCTCAGATAAGTATAAGACCCCTATGCTCAGATCTGTTTTTATGACTTGTAGATTACATATTAGTGACATGTTTGACGAAATCCCTGTCATGGCTAGTAGGGGTCAGATCAAGTACTTGTATTAGTGATTTCATTGGTAGCCTTGTTCCCTTGTTATAATTCATTTCTGAAGGTTTCACGGAGTTATGGGCAGTGGCTTGAGACCTAGCCCTGAAAAATTGGCTTAGAATCTGGGGCCGCTCGCACAGAACTGCCTAAAAAATTCCACAGTCATTGGCATTCCTTACTGTGGGAGTGACTGAAAGGCCTTAGTCACATGCATGGCTTGTCATGGGAGTGGTCGAGGATCCAAATCAGTGAAATGTCAAGTCACCTCAGGGGTTGGTCAACTATAAGGGTTGGTTGGCTCCTGAAGGTTCTGTAGCATGTGTGGAAGGTCAGTTTGGTTTTCTTACGTTGGTTCCACTTCCTTAACTGTACATGGGGAGTTGAATCACATCATAGTAGCCTATCGTCACATGTTTACCCCAGCGGACCGGTTAACTTGGGTAAATGTGGGAGGAGGGTGTTACAGAGTGGTATCAGAACATGGTTCACCCCTTGGACTGGATGGGTGGTGTGTTGGTCATGCATACATGTCGGTTGCATATGTGTTCTTTATGCTTGTGGCCTACATGCTTGTTGTGTGTGCATGGTGGTGGTCACAGTTGCAGTTGTGTCGCCATGTGAAATTTGATGACCTTTTTGGTCGTCATGAGTGTATGTCGGTTATGTATCAGTTATGCATGTTAGTGCCTATATGTTATTATGCATACATTGACATGGTGATAATTGTCGTGCATGAGGTCTATTGATTTTTGTAGCATCGGAAAGTGATCTAAGCCCCAAATTTTGTGGAGTGGCTTAGATACTGGTATTCCAAAGAACCCAGAAACCGTTTGTGAAAATTCCACTCGGTTTATGTTTTATTAAAACAATTAATTATTTTAATGGAGACCCTAAGTCTAAATTAGGGAAATTAAATAATTAAAGGACATTAATAAAACAGAGTGAGAATAATCTATAAAAGGCGAAGATCAAGTCTAATATAATCTTAGTCATTGATTAGAGATCTAATCTCGATTGTTGATTTCTCAATGAGAAGATTATAAAGGAAGGCTTGAGATTCATTTGGAAAGATACACACGAAGTGAATCTTGAGATCAAATTCTTCTGATGGAGCAATGCTCAGATGAAGATCAGATCTAAGTGGTTCATTTTAGTGAGGGCCAGAGTTGCTTCCGGAGAGAGACATTTTCTTAGTCGGAGAATCATCAGCAGAGAGAGGCAGATAGACCTCCAGCAGAGCTAGCACAGAGCCAGTCAGGCTACTGTAGAGCCAGCGCAGAGCCACACTGGGTTACGCAGAGGTTCACAGGGTTTTCGAGATTCAGATGTCAGATCAGATCCAAAAGCCGGAAGCTGGGGTGTGAGACCGAGAGGCCCAGATATGAGATTTCGGGAGTTAGATCGAACCTTTGTTGGGGTGACACAGTCCTTAGAGGAGGTGACACAGTGCCTACTCAGAGGTTGCACAGAGACCTCCAGAAGTAGTTCTTCTAGTGTCCGGATTAGCCAAATTTTCTAGTGATTAAGTGAGGTAAAACTCACATTTCTTTCTGCCAGTATTTCTCTCTATAACTGAATAACCCTTGAGGTATTCAAAGATGTATTCAGGATTTTCTACTGCTTAATAATAAAAACCCTCAAATATGTTGCATCGATTTTCCCGCATTGGGTTTTTCCGAGGACTTGTGTTCAAAATTAATTGTGTCCTATGTGTGATTGATTTCTTGCTAAGTTTCCTTGTTTCATAATCATATGTTATTCAGTGTAGGCTGCTTCAGTAGGTACTTCAATAATTCATGTTTGAATTAATTTTGTAAAAAAAAAGTACATAGTTGTTGCAGTGGGATTCCTAAGATTGTCAAATCTAGGAATTTTCACATGGTATCAAAGCGTTTGATGTGAAATAGGAAGAGCAGATCTGAATCTGAAGTGAAGGTCGAATTGTTGCAGTAGCAGCATATCGAATCCCCAGAGAGATTGTGTAGATATAGCCAGGAGGGGTGAAGTTTCAAGGTTGTCTCTCTATGAGTGAGTCAGTAGAGAGGTAGGACTTCCGTTTTGAGATTTTTCTGAGGTAGAGGGAGCTACACAGAGCTAGAGGGACGCAATTTTTCCGCAAGTAGTTGTTGGAGGAAAGAAGTGTCAGAAGAAAGAAAAATCACATAGTGGGGAATTATTCCTCAATGAATTCCTAGCCGAGGAATTCAACATTTTTCCAAGTTCTAAGCAGCAGATCTTTGAGCTCCAAAGGGAGTGTGTAAGCCTTACTAGGCTGTGTAGAGGGGGAGAAAGAGGAAGTAGTTCGACAATTTTTTGGCTGAGATGGAAGTTCATGGTCTTAGAGATCAGGCCCGATTAGAGGGTTCCTCTAACTATGTAATATGGAAGGAAATGATTCAATTCCTTCTAGATGAATACAATCTCAAGGCGTTCATGGAAAATGTGGTTGTTGTACCTACAAATCTGGATCAAAATAAAAAGTACAAGGCTGATATGGAAAAGTGCAAGAGGCTAATCCTTGATGGAGTCAAGGATCACATAGTCTCACATTTAGTTGGCAAGGGCACTGCTAGGGAGATGTGGGAAGCCTTGTCCTTGTTGTATGAAGGAACTTTCGAGCAGTGGAAGATGTAATTGGAGAAGAAGCTTTGCATGATCTAGATGTAGAAGGGGGAGCGCTTTGCTCTGTTCCTTACGATACTTCGAGAGATACGAGACCAGTTGGTAGTCGTGGGATCCACCCCAACTACAAACAACTATGGTGAGGCTAGCCCTTACACAGTCACGAAGGAGTGGTAGTTTTTTCTCTAAAGCATTTTGGGCAAGGCTATGCTTCCTGGTTGGGAGAAGATGTGGTCATCACATTAGGAGGAAGATCTGAGGAGAGATCTACTCAAGTGCAAGCTTGACGACATCAACGGTAGCAGATCGAAGCCTTTGGAGGAGGAGGAGAATGCAACCCTCACATAGAAAGGGCGACAAGGGAAACATAGACAAAAGAAAGACGTCTCGAAGGTGAAATTATTTAGATGTGGTGAGATGGGCCACTTTGCATCACCGTGTCCTTTGAAGAAAAAAGACAAGGATGAGAAGCACAATCCAACAGTTGCATCCACAAAGATCGAGAAAGATGAGTTTTCCATGAGTGTCCATGCTTCTCCAGGTGAGAAGTGGGGTGATATTGAACTGTAGTTCACTTCAAAATTCAGTTGGGAAGGATCCTTAAGGAGCCCACCTCATGGATCATTACCTTGCTACGGGAGCCCATGATTAGCAATAGCGGGATGGAGGAGTTTCAGTGAGAGCCGAGGAGTGATGAAGATGACAGTGTAGTAGGTAGCAGTGCCTATTTCTGGAGTAGCGCAAAGCAGAGCAGCAAAAACATAGCAGCAGCAGCGCAATGCACAGGAGTGCAGCACAATGCAGAGTAGTGTTGCACAGTGTAGAGCAGCAGCAACGCAGTGCATCATAGGGACAACACAATAGTTATCATTAGTCAAAGTCTTCAACACCGAGGTGCATCCACTGATCACTTGTTCAGTTTTGGGTGAGTTTATTTTTTTCTCTTAGCAGTTGAGTTGCAATGTAGATGCAATGTTAACATTAGCAGTGTTACCAGCATAACAAATTCAAAACTTGAGAGGGAGTTATAGTACAGATGTAGCAGTGGAAATGACAGTGTCATGGGAAGTAGTACAGTTGTAGCAGCAGTGCAAAGGTTGATGGACAACTTGTCAGACTTTAGTAGCACAGAGGATGCTTTAGGATCATAGCATTATGCAATAGACAGATTGTTAGAACACTTTCCTCGCTAATAGGGAGTGTTTATTTTTGTAGCATCGGAAAGTTATCTAAGCCCAAAATTTTGTGGAGAGGCTTAGACACTGGTATTCCAAAGAACCCTGAAACCGTTTGTGAAAATTATACTCGGTTAATGTTTTATTAAAACAATTAATTATTTTAATGGAGACCCTAAGTCTAACATAGGGAAATTAAATAATAAAAGGACATTAATAAAATAGGGTGAGAATAATCTAGAAAAAGTGGAGATCAAGTCTTATATAATATTAGTCATTGATTAGAGATCTAATCTTATCTGTTTATTTCTCAATGAGAATATTATAAAGGAAGGCTTGAGGGTCATTTGGAAAGACACACACCAAGTGAATCTTGAGATCGAATTCTTCTGATGGAGCTGTGCTCGGACGAAGATCATATTTAATTGATTACTTGCAGTGAGGGGAAGAGTAGCTTCAGGAGAGAGAGGTTTTCTCAGATGGAGAATCATCAGTAGAGAGAGGTAGATAGATGTCCAACAGAGCCACCGCCGAGCCAGTCAGGATGACATAGAGCTAGCACAAATCCACGCAAGGCTACACGGAGGTTGCGCAGAGGTTCATAGGGTTTTTGAGATTCAGCTGTCGGATCATATCCAGAAGCCGGAAGCCAGGGTGAGACCGGGAGGCCCAAATCTGAGATTCTGAGAGTCAAATCAACCTTTTTTGGGGTGGAAATATCCTTAGAGGAGGTGATGCAGTGCCTACACATTGAATGCATAGAGGTTGTGCAGAGACCTATAGAGGAAGTTATTCCAGTGTCCGGATCAACCGGATTTTCCAGTGATTGAATGAGGTAAAACCCACATTTCTTTATGCCAGTATTTCTCTTTGT
Organism: Pinus albicaulis; assembly: GCA_034641835.2. Lineage (NCBI taxonomy): Eukaryota > Viridiplantae > Streptophyta > Pinopsida > Pinales > Pinaceae > Pinus > Pinus albicaulis. Next base: position 322,302,057 of record CM076572.1, read on the forward strand.
AACTAAATAACCCTTGAGGTATTTAGAGATGTATTTAGGATTTTCTACTACTTAATAATACAAACCCTTAGGTCTGTTGCACTGGTTTTCTGACATTGGGTTTTTCCGAGGACTTGTGTCCAAAAATAATTGTGTCCTATGTGTAATTGATTTCTTGCTCAGTTTCCTTGTTTCAAAATCATATGTTATTCAGTGTAGGCTTCTTTAGTAGGTACTTCAATAATTCATTTCTGAATTAATTTTGTAAAATTAATTTACATAATAGGAGAAGTACACTCAGTTGTGGCACTAGGATTCTTAAGATTGTCAGATCTAGGAATTTTCACAAGGTCGTGGTATGTGGTTGGTATGGTCATGGATTGATAACTGGGTAATGGTTGAAATGATGTTTATATATTGCTATGATTATGATTATATGATGACATGATTATGTTTATACATGTATCTTGCTAATCTGGTTGATCTTGCAGATGAGATATCCTCCCCTGAACTATACTGATGTATGTTGATTATGTTATGTTTTTGTTTAGCTGACAAATTATACTTGTAGGAAAGAGATCAAATATTACTAGCAAGATGGTAGAATATAGTTCATGACACTCTCCCTATGGATCATATGAGGAGTGTGGTGATGGGAATTCTGCTGACTTAGCAGACACATTGAGAAGATTGAAGGCATAAATAAGAAGCTGCAAGGCAGACAATGACAAGATCATTTAGATACATGAGAAACAAGAAAAATTCAATGCAGTAATCCTTCAGAGTTTGTCAGAATTGCAGAGACAGGGACCACTTTGGATCAACCATGGGAAGGAGGATAGGACTAATGGGGCATATGGCAGTAGATATCGTGGTTTGTAGAAAATCCACGTAGATTAAACTGATAATTATAATAATTTAAAACAATATACTTGAATATACTCTACCAATTGCGGAAACCAATTTAGATCGTGAAATCACAAAACATGAAAGAGAAAGAATTCCAATCGCACAATACACAAGTATTTCCTGGAGAAAGCATCAGCTAAAAAACTTGCTATCTGTATATTACATAAGTCAGAAAATATGAGAAGATTACAATGATTTTCTCCAAGTTGAGAAACCTATGTACTATCTCTATCTGTCTCACTGATTCCTGGACAAGCTTGGTTCAATACTTAACCAATTTTCTGCCCCCCAGGATCCCTATTTCCTTGCATTGTTTCCTTGGGTAATTAGTCCCTATTAATTAGGTAAATTCCCAATCCATACTGCACAACCCATTAGGAGCCTTCCTCTAACTACATGCACCACCTATACAATTTGGATGATTATACAACTAATAGTCCACTTCCCTTGAACTCCAATCTCAACTAGGTCTTTATCAGAACTGACATGCATGAGTTATTTATGAGTGAATTTTTAGTTATCTAATTGATCACTACATGTGGTTCAAGTCCAAGTTCCAACCTTTGACCTCTCACTAGTTCCTCCATCAATTATAACTAGTTAAACTAATGTTAACTAAGATACATTGAGTTGATTAATTACAACTCAAAATAAACTCAACCAGGGCTCGTATAATGTAGGATATTCTCTAGATGCCTCTAGTTTGACCCTCAACTCAAATTAACTGAACCAACTAATTCATCCTAACTTAGTTAACTCGTACAAGTTGTATTGTGATGTGGAATAAAAATTTTATTCTAATTTAATCAACGGAAAATTAAATTAGAATATTTTCTTGTTTCCATTTTCAACACTCCCTCTCAACAAGAAAGGGATTATCTCATACCCCAATCCTACCTCTATGGAACTCGAATTTACCTCTTTGTAGTGCCTTCGTCAAGATGTTTGCATCCTGCTCCTCTGTAGGAATGTAATCTAACGACATAATCCGCTTCTCCACACAATCTCTGAGATGGTGGTACCAGATGTCGATATGCTTAGACATATCATGAAAAACTAGATTAACCTAGAGTTTAATGCAACTCTGGTTGTCACATTAAATCATCGTAGGATCCATATGTTGACCAAAAAACCCAACAAGGATCTTCCTCATCCATATAGCCTCACAAATTGCTTGACTAGTGACCATGTACTCTGCTTTTGTTGAATTGAGTGAAACTGATCTCTACTTCCTGACATACCAGGAAACTGTTGTTGACCCAATACTAAAGATGCCCGATGATGTTCTCTTCCTATCGGATGGACTCCCTGCCCAATCTACATCTGTGAAGCCTTGAAGCTTCACTCCCTTTGTCTGTTTGTACCAAATACCAAAATAAGTGGTGCCTTTGAGGTATCTCAGCACATGTTTGGTCGCCTTCCAATAGAGCTTGGTTGGATTAACCATTGCTTGACTAATCTGGTTAACCACATAACACATGCATGGTCTAGTGTTCACCAAGTACATAAGTGAACCCACAAGCTGCATGTAAATGGTAGCGTATACCACTTCTCCTGAAGTAGCATTTTCCTTCCTCAAATTCCATGCTAAAGGAGTCTCCATGGGTTTGCTGCTCTCTATGTGAAACTAATTCAATATCTCATTGGCATACTTTCCCTGAGAGACAAACAATTCCCCATCTCTTTACCATATTTCCAAACCAAGGAAATAATACAAGAGCCCGATGTCCTTTATCTCAAATTCTCTTGCAATATCCTATTTGCAAGATTTTATCAGCTTCTCATCACTTGTTAGAATTAAATCATCGACATATAATACTATAATCAATAATTTACCTTCAACCACAATATGGTAAAGGTTTGCATCTTCTTCACTTTTGGTAAAGCCCAACCGATGAAATAGTTGACGATCCTGGTGTACCAAGAACGAGGTGCTTGTTTCAGTCCATACAATTCTCGCTTGAGTCTACACACATGCAACTCTCTGTCGAAGTTCTCAAATCCTTTCGACTGCTCTATGTACACCTCTTCCTCAATCAATCCATTGAGGAAATTTGTTTTTACATCCATCTGATGTATCTTCCATCCCACCTACGTTGAAAGTGCAAGAATAGATCTGATTGAAGAGTACCTTGCTACTAGAGAAAAGTTCTCCATGTATTCTATTCCCTCTACCTGAGAGAACCCCTTGGCCACAAATCTAGCCTTGTGTTTCTCCACACTCCCATCTGTTGCTTGCTTCACCTTGTAGATCCACTTGGATCCTATAACTGTCTTGTCCTCTGGTCTTGGGACAAATTTCCATGCACTTTTTCTGATAATGGAGTCATAATCCTCTACCATGGAATCAACCCATACTGGTTGTTGCATTTCTTCCTCGAATGAGGATGGCTCAGTCTCTACACTCTCACTCATAAGAGCCATGTAGCTAGTGTACCGATCTGGGGACCTTCTCTTCCTGCGATGTGGTGTGGGTGCCTCCACATTCTCTCTAGCATCATGCATCAACCTGTCAGCCTCTCTAGTGTGCTTCATTCCTTCTCTAGTTGTTTCTACATGAGTGGGTGCTTCCACTCTCTGCTCCTCTTTTTGTGGTTTCTCCACATATTGAGTTTCTTATTTTGGAGCTAAGAACTCCTCCTCTGCATGCATCTGAAGCTCCCTCTCAAGGGAAATTCGCATGGCCTTGCCTTCATCTAATTTTACATCTCTAAGAACCATTTTCATCCTGTGAGATGGCAGGTACACCAGATAGTTGTGAGGTGTATCATTGTACCTCACAAATATTCCCAACTCAGCTTCCAGATTTTTCCATGCATCCTTGTTAACATGATATTAAACTGATGAACCAAAAATTCTAAAGTGTGCCATATCTGGCTTCTAACCAGAAAAGGCTTCTTCTGGTGTACTCATCATGATAATATGATGAGGACTTATTTTCTACACATATACAGTTGTGTTGCATGCTTCCACCCATAAGTGCAACGGTAGGCCCTGATCATGTAACATTGCTCGTGTAGCTCCCACAATGCTTATGGTATCTCTTTTTGAAACCACATTATGTTGTGGCTTATGAGGTGCTATCAACTCTCATGGAATTCCTTCTTATGCATAGAATTTCTTGAATTCATTCAACACATATTCTCCACCGTTGTTGCTCTTGAGAGCCTTCACCTTCTTGCATGTGTCTTTTTCAAAAAATGCTTTGAACTCACAAAATTTTGAGAACGTCTAGTATTTCTTTTGTATGAATAATATCGAACACTTGCATGAAAAAAATCTACAAAAATCACATAATATCTGTGCTTGGCCATGGAGGCTCTCGAGAACGATCTACACACATCTGAGTGAACTCTTTCAAGGACAACTTTCGCTAGATTTTCCTTATCATGAAACGAGGCCTTGGTGTACTTCCCCAATTTACACCCTTTGCATTTATCATACTACTCAAGTGTACCCTTGGGAAGTCCTATAGAAATCTGTTGCATGATCTTCAAAGCTCCATGGTGTATATGGCCCAATCTTCTATGCCATAACTCAGCGATGTCTTAGTTCTCCACCTTCTGTGTTTTCATGCTCAAGGCAGCACAATATTCTACATCCAATTTGTATAGGTTCTTTACCCGAAGCTTGATCTTCTTCACCTTTCCTGTGTCTATGTGATGACGGAACACCTTTCCCTTGCTAAATATCCCATCGTAGCCACGGTCTTCCAACATAGCAACTAAAACTAAGTTCTTCTTCAAACTAGGAACATACATGACATATTTTAATATGACAGGAGAACCAGACTCCCTATTAAAGGTAACAATACTAATGTTGATCGCCCTATAACTCCCATCATCTCCCATCTCGATGTGCATCTGGAGGTCCTTCTCCTCCGAGTCGTTGAAGAACTCTTTGTTTTCGGTCATATGGAATGAGGCTCCACTATCTGGGTACCACATAGAACCCATCACTGATGACACCATGCATGTGATGAGGGTGAAATCCAACTCAAATTTTGAAGCAAGAGCTTCACCTTCCGCTCCTCCGCAGGGATTCTTGTCGACCTTCTTGTGTGAACACTTCGTGGAATAGTGTCCCAACTAGTGACAATGAAAACATTTAATCTTCGGCAAATACTTCTTCTTGCCTTCCTGACCATAACCTGATTTGGAATGGGATGGATTCCCTTTCCCTTTCTTTGGCTTTCCAAACAAGGCACAATTCTCCTCATCATCATGCTTTGATGAGGATCCATCTTTGGTGTTCCGTCGAATCTCTTCTTACGCCAAGTTGGCCCACAATCGCTCCCACTCTGGTAGCTTCTCCCTCCCATTTATCGAATCCTGGTAGTTGTGCCAGCTCTCGAGAAGGCCTAGAAGTGCTAAGCTCACCAAATCATCCTTGGTAACTGCAACACCAACACTTCCAAGCTCATCTCAACATTGGGTGAGCTTGGTAAAGTTCTTTGGTATTGTGTCGCCCTTCTCCATCTTGATTTTTCTGAGCTTTCCTTCAATGCTAGCATCCTGTGGTCTCTATTTTTCTAAAAAAAATATGTTAAGACCTTCCACATAGCATATGGATTTTCCTTTCCATGGAGGTTCGAGACAATATGATCTTGAAAACCTTCCAATAGAATCCTTCTTGCCTTTGTTACGTTCTTCTTCCATGTCGCCAGATCTTGAGCATCTACTGTTACAGGCCTAGGAATATCATTATCTATGAACTCCTTCAGCTTGTTATCTTCCAACACTGCTTCCACCATGTCTCTCCAAGCTATGTAATTCAAACTACCCTCAAGGGCATATTAGAGTTTCAATCCAGAGAAAGACATCATGATGAAGAGTAGATCTGCAATTTCAATTCACTTGCATAGAGAAAACTCATATTCTTCTCTTCTAGAGTGATTCCTGCTCTAATACCATGCATAAAATCCATGTATATTAAACTAATAATTGTAATATGCTGAAGAAATATACTTGAATCTACTCTACCAATTGTGGAAACCAATTTAGATCATGAAATCACAAAACATGAAAGAGAAAGAATTTCAATTGCACAATACACAAGTATTTCCTGGAGAAAGCCTCAGCTAAAAATCTTGTTATCTATATATTGCATAAGTCAGAGAATATGAGGATATTACAATGCTTTTCTCCAAGATGAGAAAGCGATGCACTATCTCTATTTGTCTCATTGATTCCTAAACAAGCTTGGTTCAATACTTAACCAATTATGTGCCCTCCAGGATCCCTATTTCCTTGTGATGTTTCCTTGGATAATTAGGCCCTATTAATTAGGGAAATTCCCAATCCATACTGCGCAATCCATTAAGAAATTTTAATGGACAAAGGAATGTGCATCCATTTTTGAACAATTGAAGAAATTGTTGACGAATGCTCCAATGTTAAAGATTTCATATCCGGATAAATAATTTTTGGTGTGTACATATGCTTGCAAGAGGGGACTTGGTGGAGTCCTTATGCAAAAAGGATAGCTAGTATGTTATGAGTCACATAAACTGAATGAGAATGAGAAGAAGTATCTGACACATGATCTTGAGTTAACAATGATCATTCATGCATTGAATATGTGGAGGCATTATCTTCTTGGTAGGAGGTTTGTATTGATGAGTGATCCCATTGGGTTGAGGTATCTATTTGACCAGCTAAATCTGAATGTCAAGAAAGATAGATGGTTGACCATGATTAGCTGGTTTAACTTTGAGATAAGGTACATCAAGGGTAAACATAACAAAGTAGTAGATGCTCTTAGCAGGATGATAGGGGTGAATCATATAACAGCTATGATTCCTTATGGGACAAATCTACGGGATCATATCTTACAGGAAAGACAATAGGATGGCAGGTATATGGAGCTTATTCATAGGCTAAATCAAGGTGTAGGTGATCAGGATATGGACTATTGTTGTGAAGAAAATCCCCTATATGGACAGAGGCGATCTCTCTCGCTCTAGAGTGGGTCTAGCAAAGAACGAGACCAACTAATGAACCATTTCCTAGTTTGTATTCAAAATGGAAGAAGAAGAAGAATAATCTACCTCTTCTTGATGCTATTGTCCAGTCCTTTGGTGAAGACCTTGATTCTATGATCCTTCAGGATCACTCCTCGCTACTTGTGGAGTTCAAATACCTGTAAGAAATCAAGAGACAACAACAAGAAACGTCACAAGATACATAGCATACATCAAATACAAACTACCTAACAGATCAAGGGGTATTAGGCTACTTGCATAGATATCCAGACAAATATGGAAAGTGAAACATCAGATGTATTATTGATTATAGGAAAAAGGAAGCATACAAATGTGGCCTTGATGTTGGAAACCTCCCTTTGTTGATGTCCAATTCTAAACTGAGGCTCTTCAAGCAATCCTTCTCCCAAGTGGAAATTCAGGCATAATCACAATATAGGGATGCAAAGGACCAATGACCAGGCAAGACCCACCAGTAGTGAAAGGATGGGATTCAATTTATAGGCAGGGAGAGGGAGTTAGGGATCCATAAAAGAAGGAGGAAGGCACGCTTCTCAAGGGAAAATCCCCTAATGATAAGATAAAGAGCTCCAAATGAGAGAGTTTGATCATATCTACATCGAACCATATCCAGCTCGGTGTTCTGGAAGCTTCTAGTGCACAAATATTATCCTCCATTTGAGGAAACACTGCTAGAAGAGGTTCAACAAGCTTTTTCCTATCAAAAAGTATGCTTTCAGTGCTAGGTCAAAGTGTTGCAACATGCCATCAGCACAAGTAGGAAACTAGCAAAGAGTGTTGACCCAGAAATTTAGGTTTTAAGCTGAGCTTCTTCAGAAAATATTCAAGGAAACTTTCTATTGGTCTTCAAGGGATACCTTCATGTATTCTCCATGGTGGATATACTGCACAATTATCATTTTAGGGCACTCTAGGATCAAGGACGAGAAGTGAACGAGGTGAAAAATTACTGTGTAACAGATTCCCCCTAAAGCATGAAAGCATAACAGGGAGTGATGGGTGAAATTATTTACGAACCAAGGCAAGGACTCAGAATACCACCCGGAGACCTGCAAATCAAGCATATATAATAGATATCTGACATCTTTATACAAATCATGAAACATTGGCATTGGCATTTCCATCCGACTAGAAGGGATCATATATAAGGATACAAGGTATGGACGCAACCATACGAATGAAAGGATCAAGTAACAAAGGTCCATGGAATGGACGCAACCATCTGTATAGAGGGAGATATGTGTACAATCATGAATAAATCGTAACTCCACGCAACCTAGATTTATCAAACAGAATCCAAGGTCTTTATCTCTATCTCAACCCAACCAATAGTATGAATCCTATCATGTGAATAGATGTGCTAAAGTCGAACATGACAGAAAACCACCTGATTACCAGTCAATGACGAAAACCCTTAACATGCATGAGAGAAACCACTAATGATGACAATGGTTCTCAAGGTATAAAAATACAAGCCATGAGTGTGAATAATGTAGCTGAGGTCGAACACTAGCAGAATCATCTGATCGAAGGTATAATGAGGTACACTTGTCGTCGAATGTGAAGAACTTGCCATTGAGGCATGAAAGCTCTAAGGCACTAAAAGGTGTTTCTAGATCATTGATATGAATTTATGCAAGAACGCAAAATAATACGCATATAGCCATAAATACAAAGATGTAGTGGAAATAACACTTCATTTCATTAATATGAAAGAACTGAAATTTGTTTATAGACAGAATGGAAATAAACTAGCTAGGACGTTGGTAGCTTATCTTTGAGAAGGGATGTGGTGGCTATAGGCCTCTGAACTATGTTACAATGAGGCTTGAGGGCCTATTTATTATTTAGAAATAATGGAAAACCCTAAACATCCAAAAACCTAACCCTAGGAGATGAAACACCAAAACTATGGGCTTCGTTTGGGTAAATTGGTACATCAACTTCCCAGGGATGTAACTTTGGCATATGATCTCCATTTGATGTGCACAAAACCTCGTTATAAATATATTTCCAAGGAATACAAATTTTGATGTGAGAAACATGGAAAAACCCCTCCATTTTGCTCCCGGTTTTCCCAAAAAACGTCGTTTAGGGCCTCAAAACAGCTTCGGAAGTTCAAGACTCAAAAAACTGCTAAAAATAGTAAAATGTGCTACAAATAAGGAAACTGAAAAAATGAAAGAAACAATGGTGGGGCCCCAAGTGGAATAGGTGGGTGGCCCCCAATATCCACCTGGATCATTCCTCCCCCCTTAGGAAGCAATGGTCCCCATTGCATTGAGTTCCTCCATGAGATGAGAAAACTTTTGTTGAACTTGGTCCTTGGTGAACCACTTGCCTTGGTGCAGGAGTTGGTAGCTTTGAAAAACCAATATAGTTGGATCTTATGCTAGCAAGGTTTCTTGATTTGCATGTCCATGATACGATTCTTTGTGGCCTATTCCATGCAATCTGGGTTTAACTCTGTTGGTGTGAGTTGTTTTGCAATGTCTGAGGTGTCCCATAGACGTGGGAAGTAGGGGTGAAGGCGGTCCACATTAAACACTAGGTGCAGACCAAGGAATGGTGGAATACTGAGCTCAAAGGCATTTAACCTTGGTGATGGTGTACGACCCATATCGGAGTGGGTGAAGCTTGCGGTGGGGTCCAGCGAGGCGCTCCTTCTATAAATGTAGCCACACTTTTTCGCCCACCTAGAAGTTTTGTGGCACCTAATGTTGAACATGTCATTGCTTGTACTTAGCATTGGCTCTGTCCAATATTTCATGAACCTGTTGGTCGATGTGTCGAATGTGCTTAATGAAGATGTTCACTTTGTCAGCTTCAGACTGTACATGAGCTGAATTGGCATGAGTAGTCGAAAATGGCATGGTTACGTCAATGGGACATAGTGGCTAGAATCTCAAGCCCACTTGAAAGGGGTTGTGGCCGGTTGAGCTATGGAAAGCCCGATTATAATGATGTTGTACATAGGGAAGGCTCTCATCTCATGTGCATGGATGCTTTGAATTATACATGTGCAGAATGTGTACGATCATCCGATTGAAGACCTCTATCTAGCCATCAGTTTGGGGATGGAAAATTATGGACTTGGTGAGCTTGGTGTCCAACATTGTCCAAAGGCTGGACCAAAATGTGTTGAGGAACCTGTTGTCCTGGTCTGAGATGGTAGATTGTGGGATCCCAAAGTGCACCCACACTCATTCAAAGAAGAGTTTAGCAGTGGCTTCTGTTGTGATATTCTTCTTGCAGGCCACCATAATGACCATCTTTGAGAATCTGTCGGCGACCATGAAAACATAGTCATTTCCATGCTTAGTAGAAGGAAGGCTCGACATGTAACCTATGGAGATGGATTCCCAAGGTCGACTAGGGGTAGGTAGGAGAGTATAGAGGCCTTGCTTCTTGATGGTCGGTTTGGCAATGGTGCAAGCAATGCATAATCTTATGTACTTCCTGACATCATGTCGAAGGTTCGGCCAATAGAAATACTTCTACAATACTACCACTATTTTCTCGACCCCGAAATTCCTAATGACCTGACTGTAGTGCACTTCCCAAATCATCTTAGAACGCTCACTTGAAGGAACACAAAGGTGTCCCAAGTGACATATATGTGCATCCTAGAGGTGAAATTTTGGAACTTGTGTACCCTCCAAGGGTGTCTTGTATGTGTGGCCAAATTCCAGATCACTCTTGTAGAGAAGCGGCCAATCAGAGTCTCATGCCCACAAGAGTTGAGAACGATGGTTAGCACCATGATCGGTGGTCGACTGAGGCAATCTACAACATTATTGGTGTTTCCCTTCTTGTACCTGATGTTCAAATGAAAATATTGTAGATACGTGGACCACTTCTTATGGCGATCGCTCTGCAACTTCCCTTGTGTTTGTATGAACTGCAGTGGTCGATGGTCTATGTGGATGACCGTTTCCTTCCCCAAAATGTAATGCTTCCATTGTCGATAAGCCTGCACAATGGAATACATTTCTTTTTCATAAGTGGGATACTTGCAAACTATGTCGAAAAATGTCTCACTATGATATGCCACTAGATGCCCCTGTTGAGTAAGGACTACCCCAATAGCATAGTCAGAGGTGTTAGAGTCAGCCCTTGCTGCCCTCCGTCAGTGATCATTTCGTCTTTTGCATATTCATTATTAGGTGTCTCACTTGTTTCACTTCTTTGCATATCACTAGGATCATGCCACGAACTGACGAAGGGTTGTGTCATCTTGTGTTTCCTCATACTATACCTGCAGTGCTATTTTAAAAATTTTCCTCAAAAAATTATTCATAGTTATTGTCATGATATATGAGGTCATTAAAATTGTCAATAAGTGTCCTAGGTCTTGGTGTCTAGGGTTTTTGAGTCATTTATACACTAGTCATAAAGCCTGCAAGGTGAGGAAGGTCCAGTACTTGAATTTCTATTTTTATTATCATCAGCATTTAAAAAAAAAAAAATACATTTCTAGTCCAAAACCCTGTTTTGGAACTAGAAATTTGTCATTATCATTTTGTAATAAATTGTAATTGTTCCGCCATGAAGACATTGTAAAAGCAGACCCCTGGTCTTTTCTCTAGCCAAGATAGTCATATCCCTGCAAGAAGACAATAAAATCATTAGTATCGACCACAAAAAGCCAAAGGAAGTTTGTATTTGAAAAAGCCAAAGTGAAAAATTACAAAAACATTTGTAATATGGGTTTTGAATTAGATTTGAAATAAAATCTGATTGTGAAGATATTTGTGAGATGTATAAAGCCAAACAAGTTCATTTGAACCAATTTCATTCCTCCCAAATCGTATTTGCAAAGTTGAAGGGCGATTTCAGACTTTTGAAGGCCGTAGACAGAGTTTTAGGGCTGCGCGACCCAACTTGAGGCAGAGCGACCCTCCTGGGCTGCGCGACCCACGCAGACTCAGTTCAGCACTGTGGGTTTGCAGGTGCGCGACCCACCTGGGCTGCGCGACCCAAACAGAGCCTGCGCGACCCAAACAGAGATAGAGTTTTGGAATTGAGTTTGAGCGCCCAGATTGGCTCGGAATCGACTCCAGTTGCCTTCAAAACAGGTTTTCATCAATCACTTGGGGTTTTCAAACATATTTCTGTCATCAAGGGTGATTTCTAATATGCAAATGAAGGATTTAAAGCCCCACTGTTATAAGATTATTGTTTTCAGGGTTTGCAACGAAAATGAATGGTGTAAAGAGTGTGTTTGATATTTTAAACAGTGATATGGCCAGCCTTCTATACAAAATCAAAATCAATTTGTTATCATACCCATAATACCACTGCTACCATTGTTAGTGTTATGCCATGTTTAAACCTTTTGAGTCACATTCCTCATGTTTGTAATGAGTCACATTGCCCAATGTTAGCATATGCTCATGTCTTTGTTTCGAATGGCCCATTGAAACCTTTATGCTCATAACTCGTAGACAAACATGTCACTATTAAATACCATGCTCTCCTTTGACTAGATGTGTCCAAACTTTTGAAGGTTGCCTGCTCCTATTTGGTAAAAATTCCATTTGCATTCAAAACAGAGATGGTGCCTTTTCAGTCCATTTGAAACAGAGATTTTATCCATAATTTGATTCCTTGATGGTGTTTTGGCGGTGGGATATTGGTTGAGTGTTAAACATACATCCTAATTTTGCTTTCACTGCATTCATATCAGTGTACACATTGCCAAAAGTTTGATCAGAGATATGTCAGAGACAGAGTCAGAATATGAGCCGGGGTCAGGCAGTGATTCGGTGGCTGGAGGTAATGTGCCACGGAGTTCCCGCAGAGAAAACAGAAGTGGTGATCATCGCAGAGAGGAGCCTACCTCTTTGGCTCGGTTGCAGGCATGTCCATTAGCTATGGATTGTTTTCGATTCTTGTCATGTTTCAGATTTTGTGAGATGGTTGTGCAAACCCGACCTCATCGTGAATTAGCACGTCTGTTTGTTCTTCATTTGCGGGGTGATCGGGTAAACCTTGCTGGGGTTGATTTCATTGTATCGCCTTTGACTATTGCTCAAGCCACTGGCATACCGAACATAGGCGAGAAATGGAGCAAGGGTAAGCAGTTAGAGAAATTTCATTATGAGCCATACATTAAAACCGGATATGTGGCTTACTTGGGCAGAGTCTTTCCATTCCGATTCTTGAGAGATGAGTATGCACCACTCATGAGGCTCATCATTCAGTATTTTAGTTGTGAGGGCAGGTATGCTCGTCTTTTCTCATATCATGTTCGTTTGCTGATGCACTTCACAAGGGTGCGTATGATGAATATTCCTTATTTCATATACCGCAACACAGAGAAGATGGTTACATTTGTGCAGAAGAAGACGAGCCCAGTGCAGCAGTACAGGAGTATATATCATTTCGCTTTGATCAAAATCTTGGTGTCACATCAGTTGGAAGAACAGGGCATCACTTGGGAGGATTTCATTTCTAGAGACTTTTTCAGAGTGCCACAGCAGCCTCCCGAGGCAGTTTATGATGCAGGAGAGCCCTCAAACCAGCCGGACATGCTTGAGGTTGGGCATATCATTACTCCTTTGGTTCAGACATATCAGCGAGGCCACAGGGCCTTATTTGCAGCGACACGGCGGGTACTATCTCCACGTGAGGTGGAAGGGGTCCTGCCGACTTCATCGACACGGCGAGTATTATCTCCACGTGATGTGGAAAGGGTCTCGCTTTCTTCTCCAATGCAGGTACAGGTACAAGACAGGGGCAAGAGGCCCATGCATGATGAGGGCCCATCAGGAGGCCGGGACACCGATATGACAGTCATTGATGTTGATACGGGCTCTCCTAGCTCGAAGCTGAGGGAAGTCATCCAGGAGCAAAGAGCCGAGAATGACCAGCTGAAAGACCAATTGCAGAAAGCTCAGTGGGTCATTAACTATTTGGAGCAGCGCAACAAACAGCTCGAGGATGAGCTCACATTTTATGAGGTGCGCCAAATCCGTGAGGACAGGCAGTGGAATCGAAAGAGGCCCGGTGACATGACACCAGCTGACAGAGATACTGTACTCACGCGGGTGAATATACATCTTGAGAAGCTGTTGGCGAAGGCCAATCGAGACAAAGACATGCTTCGCCACATGAAAGGCCATTACTGGGCTCGCATGCATGTTTGCAAAGCGAGGATGAGGATCATGAAGAGGAGGTTGCGCAAGGCACTTCGACGGCGAAAAAGGCCTAATCCACTTCGGATTTTGGCCGAGGCTTCATTTACTGGGCAAGACACATGATGGAGGACCTCCGCTCCGAATTTGGGCAAATTCGGAGAAAATTTTGTCATTTCCAAATTTTTGGTCTAAAAAACAGGTTTTGCAGCTACGTGGGTCGCGCGCTCATGCGCTCACATTTTTTTGAGACACTTGCTGGAGGAGATTTTTACATTTTTGGATTTTTCATGGTTAATTATGCATCCTCTGAAGTCAACTTAGCATTTCAACAAAATCTGGATGGTCAAACAACTCAAAAACACCATGAAAATCACCTTGCTGCCACCTTTTGCACCAGCAGGAAGTACCTCTGGGAGAATGAGGTTTTGAAGGGTCAAATCAACTCCAAATTCAGAAATTCCACTTGGGTTGGAAAGTAGACATCCAGGGCTTTCCAACGAGCTATCATGAGCTCAATTTGGAGGTCGGGAGATACCTCAAAATCAGCCTGCAACATGAGCGACCCACGCAGTTCAGGAGCGACCCACCTAGAGATTTTTTTTGAGTTTTCAGCTGCCAGCTCAGTATTTCGCCTATTTTGGACCAGTTTTGCCTATGGATAGAATTCTTGGGTTTTTATGATGTAAATTAATGTTTGATATGTAAATTTGGCTTGTTTTTATCTCTTCTAGAAGATTCACTCTCAAATGAGTAAAAAATCATGTAATGGATCAGTTTCCACTCTTTTTAGAGGCAAGTGGTTAGCTGCCTAGATTGTAGTTCCATGATTAGAATTGGTTGAAACTGATCCCTGAAGATGGAATTCGACCCCTAGAGGTGGGGAAAGGGGTTAGAGTGATCTATATATTGTAATTTCCGAGGCATTCTACAGGTTGGACTCTTGGGATACTTTTGATACTATTGTACATACTTTTCATATTTTGGCTAAGGAAAGATCAGGGGTTTTGCGGCACTTTTTGGGATCCTTGTGGTGTTCTGTTCTTGATGATGTTTCTCCTTTGTTTACTGTAAGTTTCCTCATGTTTAATGTTGCCATCCTTTCATTATGCTTCTGAACTAAATTTAATGAGTGAAATAAGGTTGAATCCATTGTTTACAGTGCTTAGCCTTTGAATTCAGTTAGTTCTATATGTTTTCAGCTGTTTGGAGAGGATCCAAGTTCTTCTTTGCCCTTTTCAGCTCCTCGTCAGTCTAATCTATCCATAAAATCCAATTCGAAGCATCAAGATCATCACCTACCTCGCCCCAGCTTGAACTCTGCAAAGGTCTGACCTTATCCCCGGACCCAAAATTTGTTTTCCCATTACTCCAGCGAAAACCCAAAAAACCAAAAACCAAACATACCTATCTCTTTACTAGCCTAAAATCAGTTCTTATTGTAATTCATCTCGCATTCTATTGCTTATTTTCTCGAGATTGACGGAGAGAGCCCTCTCCTGTCCTCGTAGGGCTAGCTACGAGGCTGAGCGTGGTTTGATGTAGCCTTGAGTTTTACTTCATTTCAGCCTGAGGTAGATTTGAGTGCTAACATAGTGGCGACCATACTGGGGAAGATATCAATGGTTTGTTTGTTGATGTGTTTGTTCCACGAGTCTTAGACGGAGTCTGAAGTCATGCCAGGTAGCTTTCGAAACGCTTTTGTTATGCATAAGCGGAAGTAGATAAACGCTGCTTCAGTCGATCTCCGGTAAGCTTGTGTGTTCAGTACTTGATTTGTAAATCACCCCAGTGTACTTATTCGTTCTAGACCTTTTGGATGATTGAGTCTAGAAGTCGAAAGGCTGAAAATAATTGATTGTGTTCCTTGTAATTTTTGTTTTCCGAGAAGATCAATACACTGGCTTCAAGAAGAAATACTAGGGCGAATCCTGACCCTGATCCACCAACAATCTTCGAAAATCCGAATCTGATTCCAAGGACCCTTAGAAAACAAGGCAGTCAAGAGAGTTCTGAAAGAGAAAGCCAATTGAGTTTTGATAGTTCCAGAGTGCTTACCCGATCTGCATCCTGTCCTGTCAAAATCATATATGTTGATGAAATCCCCTTTGATGCACGGTTTGAAACATCCTTGTTTGTGAATTTTTCCGAAACTAAATTATCAAGATTAGTCCCAGATCCATTGTTTACTGAAGATTTGCAATATAGATTTGTTTCACAGTACTTGGATAGACAGCTGCAAAGTTCTATTGAGGATACTAATACTTTTGAATTTACTGAATCTGCTTCACAAGTTCTTGACCCATCTGAAATTGCATCAAGTTCACGGATCCCTATTGAACCTCCTTTTGTCCCTACCATTCCGGTTCAGCCTGAGTTTTCTGATCAGCAATCAATAGTATTTTCTCCGTTTCCATTGAATACATCTCATAGACCTACTACTCCTACTCCTCCTGTATCTCCTCGACAACAGATTGTTTTGAATCCACCAAGAGCTATGGCTGCTCGTTTTTCACCCCTTGTGTTACCCCAGCAGTTGAATGATATGCCCGCAGACTATCAGAGTAAGATCCCGACATTTGATGGCACTCCACAGAGTCTTCCTGCACAACAACATGTAGACAATATGGCAGATTTCTTTGATCGTTTCGAGATTGATGAAGAAAATGTGACCATGAGGCTTTTTGTGCAAACCTTTGGAGGAGAGGTACGGAAATGGTTCAGAGCCTTGCCACAAAGAAGCATAGATACATTGGCAGAACTTCAAAGGAAATTTTTAGATCGATGGGAGATGAAAAAGGATCCGCTGCAGATTACTTCAGAATATACGAATCTCAAACGTAATCCTGGTGAGTCTGTTCAGGATTATATCATTAGATTCAATACAGTGTACAATGCTATTCCAGATGATTTGAGACCGTCCAAAAAATCTTCTCTCCTTAAATTCCCGGATGGCTTTGATCCGGAGATGGCTTATTCCCTTCGTGATAGAGATCCACCTACTTTAGAAGATATGCAGAAGGTCGTTGTTAGTGTTGAGGCAAATCTGAATGATAAAAGAGCACGGTTGAAAGCAGAGAAAAGAGTGACAATAAAGGAAGAGCCTTCTACATCTATATCAGAACAACACTTAGCTCGTGAGTTGGAAAAGGCTTTAAGAAGAATAAATCTTGACAAAGCAGAAACACAGTTTCGAAACCCAAATTTCCGTGGCCAGCAGCAGCCACAATTTAGAATTAAGCAGCGTGAACAAAGAGCTCAAGAGCCAGCAGCCCAACAGCAGGTTAAGACTCCTCTTTTGCAGAATTTTGTGAGTCATGATTCCGATGATGATGATGATGTGTGAGGTGAGCAAAATCATTTCTTCACTCCTGATGATTTGCCTATTTATATTACTGAGGAAGAGGAGTATGGTGAAAGTTCAGTTGTTCAGAAAGATGAGGATTTTATCCTAACAAATGATGCCGATTTAGAAGAAGAGTCATATGAATACCAAAGAGGATATTTGAATGCATTGACTGCTCAGCAGAAACAGTATTCATTGAGAAATCGAGATGTGCCTATAAATCCCATTCAGAAAAGAAAGGAAGCTTCAGCACCGAAGACAGATTCACCAATACCACAGAAAAGAGGGAAAGAGACAATTGACCCCGCAGCAAGTAAAGTATCATCAGCTGAGAAGGTAAATCAGTCAAACATAGTGAAAGACAAGGCTGAAAAGAAGGAAATTCCAGCTAAAGAGGTCGAGAAGGTTTCAGCATTTAGCTTGGAAAATGAAATTTCCAAACTGAAAATATCCATTCCTTTGACGGAGATTATGAAGAACAGCAGCTACCGTAGTCAAGTCACCAAAATTCTGAACTTTGATCCAATGATCGACACAGTGAATGTTGAGGATGATCAGCCGGAATTGATTTTTGGGCCTGCATTGAATGGTGAGTCTCCTGACAGTAATGTTCCTCCTTTTTACATCAGTTTGAGGTTGCATGAATATATATTGCATAATGCTATGCTCGATTCGGGTGCTTCGCATAATTTGATGCCAAAGGCAATCATGGAAAAGTTGGGATTAGACATTACAAGAGAGTATCATGATTTGTATTCATTCGATTCTAGCCGGGTAAAGTGTATAGGACTCATCAAAGATTTGGTGGTAAGTTTGGATCAAATTCCAGCGAAGAATGTTTTGATGGATGTGGTGGTTGCTGACATTCCTCCACATTTCGGGATGCTCCTTGCAAGATCTTGGGGGGCCAAGTTGAAAGGTACACTTCAATTAGATTTCTCTTATGCTACAATTCCAGTCTTCGGTCAAATGAGAAAGTTGTATCGTGAGCAGAAGATGAAATACATGATAACTAGCAAAGAGAAGCCAGTCAATCATCCCGTGAACTATGTACATACTGATTTAGAGTCGTTTGTGTTGCTTGCTGATAGTTTTAATGATGTAGAAAGTCAATTAGTTCAGGCAGAAGACATACCAGAAATAAATGAGAATTTCAGAGAAGTTTTGCAAAAAGAAAGAAGAGAAAAACAAGCTGTTTTGGAGCAATCAGCTGAAGACAATGGGCAGCAAACAGAAAAAACAGAGCCGACACAGTTTCAGCATTTAGAGGACGATGAAAATGGTCTTTGGACCATGGATTTTGATGGTGCAGTGGGCAGCGATGGTGCTGGGATTGGTGTGTGGATTCGAAGTCCAATTTTCGCTCCTGATAAAGTTCCGAGCAATGTGAGAGTGTGTTCTTACAAGCTTGCATTCGATTGTTCAAACAATGAAGCGGAATACGAGGCTCTTATTGCTGGTCTTAAGATTCTCAAGAAGCTGAATGCGAAAAGGATTGCGGTATATGGCGATTCAGAATTAGTGATAAAGCAAGTTAAAGGTGAGTTTCAGGCTAAGCATCCTCGCATGAGGGCTTATCGAAATGCAGTTTTGGATATTCTGAAGTTGTTTTCTGATTATACTTTAACATGTGTGCCCCGCATACAAAATGGTGTTGCTGATGGACTTGCTAAGGCAGCAAGCAATCTTAAGATTCCAATGAATTCCAGCAACAAATTTGAGATACATGTGAAACATCGACCCACCGTTCCAGACAATCAGCGATGTTGGCAAGTTTTTGAGGATGATGAGGAGATTAGTGAATTTCTGCAGAATAAGGGTAAGTTTAAAGATACCTCCATAGATACTGAATTTGATGATGGTATTGATGACATACAGATAAATCAAATGGATGTGCTGCAACTAAAGGATAACATCATTCCTAAGGGATTGATTCCTTTGGAAGAGTTGTTTGATCAGGATGATGTAGCTCGTAAGCCTACATTGAGGCCAACATAGAAAGGTGTCAAAGATGTAAATATTGGGACAGCTGAGAATCCCAAGATGGTGAAATTGTCAAAGTCATTGTCACCAAAGGTAAGAGCAGAATACGTGAAATTGTTATCTTCATTTTCTGATGCGTTTGCGTGGGATTATTCAGATCTTAAAACATATGATACCAATATCATCCAGCATACTATTCCCATCAAACCAAATCAGAAGCCTTTTCGTCAAAAGTTGAGAAGGATCAATCCAAAACTGCTACCATCGATCGAGAAAGAGGTAAATAGATTGTATAAGTCAGGAATTATTGTGCCTATTCGTTTTTCAGATTGGATATCAAACTTGGTGCCCGTGAGAAAGAAGACAGGTGAGATCCGTCTATGTATTAACTTCAGAAATCTGAATAAGGTATCATTAAAGGACAATTATCCGCTGCCAAAGATGGATCACATATTGCAGCGAGTAGTTGGAGCATCAAGGATGTCGCTACTCGATGGATACTCAGGTTATAATCAGATTTTAGTGCAGGAAGATGATCATGACAAGACTGCATTCACCACTCCTTGGGGAACATTTCATTACGCAAAGATGCCATTCGGTTTAAAGAATGCAGGCGCTACCTTTCAGCGTGCAATGGACATGGCTTTTGCCAATGAGAAAGATGTGTTTTTGGTGGTTTACCTTGATGATCTAACTGTATTTTCTAATTATGATGAGGAACACTTATATCATCTGAAAATTGTTTTCCAGAAGTGCAGAAAATATGGCATTTCGCTGAATCCAAAGAAGAGCCTTTTCGCCATGGATGAAGGAAAGCTCCTTGGCCACATCATCTCGAAAGATGGCATTCGAGTGGATCCTGCACGTATTGAAGCCATTCAGCAGATTGAACAGCCCCGGAACAAGAAAGAGATACAGTCATTTAATGGTAAAATGAATTTTCTGCGTCGTTTCATTCCCAATCTTGCAGAGCACCTTAGAGAAATCACGAACATGCTGAAAAAGGACAGTCAGGTAAGATGGACAGAAGAGGCAGTAAAGTCATTCAATTTGGTAAAGATAGCTCTTTCTTCTGCCCCTATTTTAATCAGCCCCGATTACACACAAGACTTCATTTTATTTTCTTTCGCTTCTGAGCACACATTGGCAGCTGTTTTGATGCAAAAAAGGGATGGAGTTGAGAAGCCCATCGCTTTTTTCAGTCGGATCATAAGAGATGGGGCATTGAAGTATAATATCATTGAGAAACAAGCACTTGCGCTTATAAAGGCTTTGAAGGATTTCCGTGTGTACATATTGCATTCCCATATTACATCATATGTTCCTAACGCAGCAGTTAAGGATGTTTTGGTACAGGCAGATCCAGAAGGAAGAAGAGGTAAGTGGATCGCTGCATTGTTAGAGTACGATGTGGAGATTAAACCGACCAAGCTGATCAAAGGGCAAGGTCTCGCCAAGCTCATGGCTGAAACAAATCTGCATGCTCTAGACATAAATTTAATTGCTGCCATGTCCGATGAAGAAGAGGAAAGTGCGTCCGTTCAGGTATCCGATATTTTTGTTTCTTCTCCTTGGTATGCTGACATTTTATATGTGCTTCAGAATTTGTCTACACCGCCTGGTATGCCTCGAAATAAGAGTAGAACATTGAAGTTAAAGGCTGCTAAATTCTGCATTTTGAATTCTGCATTGTATTGGAAAGACCCTGGGGGTAGGTTGTTGAATTGTTTGGTAGAGGAGGAAGCTCAAAGAGTTTTGGAGGATTTTCACAAAGGTGACTGTGGAGGTCATTTGTTTTGGAAGACCACAGCGAATAAGATCCTAAGGGCAGGGTATTATTGGCCTTCTTTGTTTTCTGATGTGTTCAAGGTTGTGAAAAATTGTCATGAGTGTCAAATATTCGAAGGGAAGCAAAAACTACAGCCTTTGCCTCTAAAACCAATCGAAGTTAATGCACCATTCCAGCAGTGGGGATTGGATTTTATCGGAGAAATCCACCCAGCATCTTCCGGACAGCATAAATGGATCTTGACAGCTACAGACTACTTCACGAAGTGGATTGAGGCGATTCCCACTCGACAGGCCACTGATGCGGTAATTATCTCTTTCCTTGAAAACAATATTCTGTCACGCTTTGGGTGTCCTAGTAAAATAATCACGGATAATGCAACAGCTTTTAAGTCTAAGAGGATGGTTGATTTTTGTTTTAAGTACAATATTACATTGGGACATTCAACCGCATACCATCCACAAGGGAATGGCTTGGCGAAATCTTCAAACAAATCCTTGGTGAATATAATTAAGAAATTGCTGGAAATCAACAAGAAGGCTTGGCACAAAAAGTTGGTAAATGCATTATGGGCTGATAGGGTAAGTCAGAAAAGGTCTATTGGTATGTCTCCTTTCGTGTTGGTGTATGGGACGGATACAGTTTTTCCTACTTCACTTGCTGTCCCGGTGGTCAGATTGCTTCAGGAGGCCGGAAGTGAAGAGGATCCTATGCAGCGGAGGATTAATGAGATGATTCATTTACAGCAGACACGAGAGGAGGTATTTCAAAATACTTTCAAGTTGCAGGAGCGCATTAAGAAGATCTACGACAGAAAGGCAAAATCAGATAAGTTTCAGTTGGATGAAGTAGTTTTGAAATGGGATGCTCGAAATGAAGACAAGGGAAAGCACGTCAAATTTGAGAATTTGTGGAAAGGACCGTTTAAGATTGCAGCGTATCGGGGTCAGAATGCATTTCTTCTCAAAGAAATGAATGGAGATGATTGTCCTGGTGGACCGATCAATGGTCGGTTGCTGAAGCGCTATTATTTCTGAGTACTTGCTGCTGATCTCATTGTCATTGTATATATCATTTTACTTTTGTTTCATTGCAAGTGTGCACTAATCTCTCATTTTCAGTCTGGGGCCCGGAGCGAAGGCTATAATTCTGGAAATAGAGGTTGGTTGGGTTAAGATTGTAAAGTTAATTTTATCAGTCGTCTTGTTTAAAGTCATGTCGGTTTGAGTCTAGTCAGTTTTGGTCAAAATTGCAGTCTATCATTAGTCAAATCTGCAGTCAATAAAAGTATCCAAAGTTTGTCTTGTCAAGTTGAAATAATGATTCCATCGCCCAATGGATGAGAGGCACTGTCTGACTCCCCCAGAGATCTGTTGTTCTTGGCATCTCCATGGAGCCACCATCCCCATTGGAGCCAATGTTAGAGTCAGCCCTTGCTGCCCTCCGTCAGTGATCATTTCGTCTTTTGCATATTCATTATTAGGTGTCTCACTTGTTTCACTTCTTTTCATATCACTAGGATCATGCCACGAACTGACGAAGGGTTGTGTCATCTTGTGTTTCCTCATACTATACCTGCAGCGCTATTTTAAAAAATTTTCCTCAAAAAATTATTCATAGTTATTGTCATTATGTATGAGGTCATTAAATTGTCAATAAGTGTCCTAGGTCTTGGTATCTAGGGTTTTTGAGTCATTTATACACTAGTCATAAAGCCTGCAAGGTGAGGAAGGTCCAGTACTTGAATTTCTATTTTTATTATCATCAGCATTTTAAAAAAATATATATATTTCTAGTCCAAAACCCTGTTTTGGAACTAGAAATTTGTCATTATCATTTTGTAATAAATTGTAATTGTTCCGCCATGAAGACATTGTAAAAGCAGACCCCTGGTCTTTTCTCTAGCCAAGATGATCATATCCCTGCAAAAAGACAGCAAAATCATTAGCATCGACCACAAAAAGCCAAAGGAAGTTTGTATTTGAAAAAGCCAAAGTGAAAAATTACAAAACATTTGTAATATGGGTTTTGAATTAGATTTGAAATAAAATCTGATTGTCAAGATATTTGTGAGATGTACAAAGCCAAACAAGTTCATTTGAACCGATTTCATTCCTCCCAAATCGTATTTGCAAAGTTGAAGGGCGATTTCAGACTTTTGAAGGCCGTAGACAGAGTTTTAGGGCTGCGCGACCCAACTTGAGGCAGAGCGACCCTCCTGGGCTGCGCGACCCACGCAGACTCAGTTCAGCACTGTGGGTTTGCAGGTGCGCGACCCACCTGGGCTGCGCGACCCAAACAGAGCCTGCGCGACCCAAACAGAGACAGAGTTTTGAAATTGATTTTGAGCGCCCAGATTGGCTCGGAATCGACTCCAGTTGCCATCAAAACAGGTTTTCATCACTCACTTGGGGTTTTCAAACATGTTTGTATCATCATGGTGGTTTCTAATATGCAAATGACGGATTTAAAACCCCACAGTTATAAATTATTGTTTTCAGGGTTTGAAATGAAAATCAATGGTGTAAAGAGTGTGTTTGCTATCCTAAACAGTGATATGACCAGCCTTCTATAGAACATCAAAATCAATTTGTTATCTCACTCATAATACCACTGTCACCATTGTTATTGTTATCCCATGATTAAACCCTTTGAGTCACATTTCTCATGTTTGTAATGAGTCACATTGCCCAATGTTAGCATATGCTCATGTCTTTGTTTGCCCAATGTTAGCATTGTTTCAAATGACCTATTGAAACCTTTATGGTCATAACTCGTAGACAAACATATCACTGTTAATACCATGCTCTCCTTTAACTAGATGTGTCCAAACTTTTGAAGGTTGCTTGCTCCTATTTGGTAAAAATGTCATTTGCATTCAAAACAGAGATGGTGCCTTTTCAGTCCATTTGAAGCAGAGATTTTATCCATAATTTGATTCCTTGATGGTGCTTTGGCGGTGGGATATTGGTTGAGTGTTAAACATACATCATAATTTTGCTTTCACTGCATTCATATCAGTGTACACATTGCCAAAAGTTTGATCAGAGATATGCTTCAGATGAGTCGAATATGAGCTGGGTCGTGCAAAGGATTCGTGGTCGGGAGGTAATGTGC
Organism: Pinus albicaulis; assembly: GCA_034641835.2. Lineage (NCBI taxonomy): Eukaryota > Viridiplantae > Streptophyta > Pinopsida > Pinales > Pinaceae > Pinus > Pinus albicaulis. Next base: position 322,326,323 of record CM076572.1, read on the forward strand.
CGACGGACTCCCGCAGAAAAAGCAGTGGTGATCATCGCAGAGGAGCCTACTTTTTGGCTCTGCTATGGTTCCGATTAGCTATGGATTGTTTTCGATTCTTGTCATGTTTCGCATTTTGTGAGATGAGCAAATAAACCCGACCTCATCGTGAATGAAAATGCCCGTTTGTTCTTCATTTGCGGGGTGATCGGGTAAAGCTTGCTGGGGTTGATTTCATTGTATCGCCTTTGACTATTGCTCAAGCCACTGGCATACCGAACATAGGCGAGGAATGGAGCAAGGGTAAGCAGTTAGACAAATTTCATTATGAGCCATACATTAAAACTGGATATGTGGCTTACTTGAGCAGAGTTCTTCCATTCAGATTCTTGAGAGATGAGTATGCACCACTCATGAGGCTCATTATTTAGTATTTCAGTTGTGAGGGCAGGTATGCTCGTCTTTTCTCATATCATGTTCGTTTGCTGATGCACTTACAAGGGTGCGTATGATGAATATTCCTTATTTCATATACCGTAAACATAGAGAAGATGGTTACATTTGTGCAGTATGAAGACGAGCCCAAAGGCAGCAAGAGACAGAGTATATATCATTTCGCTTTGATCAAAATCTTGGTGTCACATCGGGATATGGTACAGGCATCACTGAGGATTTCTTTACTTTCAGAGACTTTTTCGTAGTGCCACAGCAGCCTCCTGAGGCAGTTTATGATGCAGGAGAGCCCTCACACCAGCCGGACATGCTTGAGGTTGGGCATATCATTACTCCTTTGGTTCAGACATATCAGCGAGGACACAGGGCCTTATTTGCAGCGACACGGCGGGTGCTATCTCCACATGAGGTGGAAGGGGTCCTGCCGACTTCATCGACACGGCGAGTATTATCTCCACGTGATGTGGAAAGGGTCTCGCTTTCTTCTCCAGTGCAGGTACAGGTACAAGACAGGGGCAAGAGGCCCATGCATGATGAGGGCCCATCAGGAGGCCGGGACACCGATATGACAGTCATCGATGTTGATACGGGCTCTCCTAGCTCGAAGCTGAGGGAAGTCATCCAGGAGAAAAGGGCCGAGAATGACCAGCTGAAAGACCAATTGCAGAAGGCTCAGTGGGTGATTAACTATTTGGAGCAGCGCAACAAACAGCTCGAGGATGAGCTCACATTTTATGAGGTGCGCCAAATCCGTGAGGACAGACAGTGGAATCGAAAGAGACCCGGTGACATGACACCAGCTGACAGAGATACTGTACTCACGTGGGTGAATATACATCTGGAGAAGTTGTTGGCAAAGGCCAATCGAGACAAATACATGCTTCGCCACATGAAAGGCCATTACCGGGCTCGCATGCATGTTTGCAAAGCGAGGATGAAGATCATGAAGAGGAGGTTGCGCAAGGCACTTCGACGGCGGAAAAGGCCTAATCCACTTCGGATTTTGGCCGAGGCTTCATTGAATGGGCAAGACACATGATGGAGGACCTCCGCTCTGAATTTGGGCAAATTCGGAGAAAATTTTGTCATTTCCAAATTTTTGGTCTTAAAAACAGGTTTTGTAGCTAGGTGGGTCGCGCGCTCATGCGCTCGCATTTTTTTGGGGCACTTGCTGGAGGAGATTTTTACATTTTTGGATTTTTCATGGTTAAATATGCATCCTCTGAAGTTAACTTAGCATTTCAACAAAATCTGGATGGTCAAACAGCTCAAAAACACCATAAAAAACACCTTGCTGCCACCTTTTGCACCAGCAGGAAGTACCTCTGGGAGAATGAGGTTTTTAAGGGTCAAATCAACTCCAAATTCAGAAATTCCACTTGGGTTGGAAAGTAGACATCCAGGGATTTCTAACGAGCTATCATGAGCTCAATTTGGATGTCGGAAGCTACCTCAAAATCAGCCTGGAACATGAGCGACCCACGCAGTTCAGGAGCGACCCACCTAGAGAATTTTTTGAGTTTTCAGCTGCCAGCTCAGTATTTCGCCTATTTTGGACCAGTTTTGCCTATGGATAGAATTCTTGGGTTTTTATGATGTAAATTCATGTTTGGCATGTAACTTTGGCTTGTTTTTATCTCTTCTAGAAGATTCACTCTCAAATGAGTAAAAATCATGTAATGGATCAGTTTCCACTCTTTTAGAGGCAAGTTGTTAGCTGCCTAGATTGTAGTTCCATGATTAGAATTGGTTGAAACCGATCCCTGAAGAGGGAATTCGACCCCTAGAGGTGGGGAAAGGGGTTAGAGTGATCTATATATTGTAATTTCTGAGGCATTCTACAGGTTGGACTCTTGGGATACTTTTGATATCATTGTACATACTTTTCATATTTTGGCTAAGGAAAGATCAGGGGTTTTGCTGCACTTGTTGGGATCCTTGTGGTGTTCTGTTCTTGATGGTGTTTCTTCTTTGTTTACTGTAAGTTTCTTCATGTTTAATGTATGCCATCCTTTCATTATGCTTCTGAACTAAATTGAATGAGTGAAATAAGGTTGAATCCATTGTTTACAGTGCTTAGCCTTTGAATTCAGTTAGTTCTATATGTTTTTAGCTGTTTGGAGAGGATCCAAGTTCTTCTTTGCCCTCTTCAGCTCCTCGTCGGTCTAATCTATCCATAAATCCAATTTAAAGCATCAAGATCATCACCTACCTCGCCCCAGCTTGAACTCTGCAAAGGTCTGACCTTATCCCCGAACCCAAAACTTGTTTCCCCATTACTCCAGCGAAAACCCAAAAAACCAAAAATCAAACATACCTATCTCTTTACTAGCCTAAAATCAGTTCTTATTGTAAGTCATCTCGCATTCTATTGTTTATTTTCTCGAGATTGACGGAGAGAGCCCTCTCCTGTCCTCGTAGGGCTAGCTACGAGGCTGAGCGTGGTTTGATGTAGCCTTGAGTTTTACTTCATTTCAGCCTGAGGTAGATTTGAGTGCTAACAAGAGGCATATGTCTCGATCTCAAATGGTTGCTGCAAGTCTGGTAATGTGAGCACTAGGGCAGAGCATAGGCAATGTTTCAATTCTACGAACACCTTCTATTGTGATTCCGACCAAAATAATTTTTCTTTCGCTCCTCCCTTGGTGACTTGACTCAAGGGCCGAGTGATATGAGAGAATCCCAACATTAACTTGCGGTAGAAATTAACAAGACCTAGAAAGCTACAAAGCTCTGTTAGAGTGGTTGGACTGGCTAATCCCGAATGACTTGGATCTTGGTTGGATCTACATGCACCCCCCGCTCATCAATAATGTATCCCAGATACTAAACCTGGGTCATGCCAAAAGTGCACTTCTCCAAATTCGCACACAAATTGTGTTACCACAGTGTTTGGAGGACCTATCGGATGTGGTGGAGGTGCTCTTCCCAAGTCTGGCTAAAGATTAAGATGTCATCGAAGTACACTACTACAAATGAGTTGGCGAATGATTGCAAGATGTCGTCCATCAACCTCATGAAGGTTACGGGAGCATTCGCCAACCCGAAAGGCATGACTAGCCATTTAAAAATGCTCTCCTTGGCTTTGAAGGCAGTCTTCCACACATTGAAGGGTTCGATTGGTACCTGGTGATGTCCATACTTCAAGTTGATATTGCTGAAATATTTCACCCCTTTGAATTGGTCTAGAAGGTCATCAATTTTTGGGATCGGGTATCTATTCTGGACAATGATCATGTTCAATGCCCAATAGTCAATACAAAGTCTCTAAGTCCCATCCTTCTTCCGCACCAACATGATCAAGCTCCCATAGGGCAATGAACTCAGCCGAATGTGACCTTTTTGCAGTAGCTCCTGAATCTGCGTCTTGATTTCATCGTTCTCCAGAACAGAGCGCCGATAGATCGGTCCATTGGGAAGTGGTGCACCTAGGGTCAAATCGATGGGGTGCTTGACTTGACAGTGCAGAGGCATCCTTACGGGTGAGGTGAAGATGTCTTTGTACTCCTCCACGACCTTGTCCATTTGTTGTTGTTGTGCGGAGGAGCCCTGTCTAGAGGTCATGGCCACAATCTTCTTCTTGCCTTGAGGGTGGATCATCAAGAAAAAAACTTTCCCGGTTTTGGAAATGAGCTTACTGCATTGTTTTGCAATAACCCAAGAGATAGTGGGAGGTGGTGGTACCTCTGGTATCCTGCAAAAATTATTTCCCAAGGTAACAATAACAGCATGAGGTCGGGACTCATACACACCATGTTTCTTCCACAAGTATGGTTGGCCTAATAATACATCACAAACATCAAGAGGAGCAATGTCACATAATACCTCATCCACGAATGGTTTGATGCCGTAGGGAAGGCATCACTACTCGCTGACGCAAAGATCCTGTCCTTGGTGAAGCCGCCTGATGGTGTACGATTGTGGGTGTGGTATGGTCGGCAATCCCAACTACTTCACGACCTCTACTGAAATGAGGTTTTTTGGCTCCTACTGTTGAAAACCCTTTACCACAACCCTTTACCCACATATGGGAGTGGAAGAGATGCTCCTCCTCCTCTGGAGCTTCTAGTTTCTCCTTCTGGATCTTCATGGTGGCAACGGCGGCGATGGGCTCTGCATCGATAATCTGCTTCCCTTTGTCATTCCCCTTGTTGGGTTCCGATTCAGAGTCAGATCATGCATCTGATTCAAAAACCTTCATCTTGGGCACCAGTGACTACTTGGCCTGACATTCACTTGTGTTGTGAGTGGAGCTCTTATGGAACTCACACCACTTTCCCGTCTCCTTCTTCGACTTCACGGTGTTGTTCTTTGCTTGTGGCTTTGGCAGGTTGTCTTGGACCACCATGCCTTGGCTTTGTCCTTTGTTTTGCGATTTGGGGGCACCTTTCCCTTGCTTTTGATTCACATATCCAAAGTATCAATTCTTCTGTTTGAATTTCTGCTTAATCTTGGTAGCATACCTATATGTCGTACCGAGTGAGGAGATGTCAATGAACTTCATTTCCTCCTGAATGTATATGTGCAGAAAACTGCAGCACTTCAACACCAAATGTTTCTACGAATCTTTGATACCCAACTTTGTATGTAGGGTATGGAACACATTCATCAACTCATGCACATCTTGATCCCTTTACTGTGGTAGCATAGTCCATTGTATGTACTTGTTCTCATAGTTCCTCACGAGATAATATTGTTCCTTGATGGCATCTCAGAAAAAATTCCAAGCGGGTATGGCCAAGAACAGAGAGGGTTCCCCCTTGTCCTTTTTCTCAAAGTAGGTTTCCAACCAGTCCTTGACATGGGGGGCGACTTTGAGGAGTGCAAAAATAATTTTCTCCCGGTCGAAAAAGTCATGAACCGAGAAATATAATTCTAATAGATTCAACCATCTATCTACAACATTTTCATATATTTGGCCCTCAAATATGGGAATGTCAAAGTTCACTTGTACCTTAAAAGGAGTTGCACCTCCAAAGTGGATGCTAGATGCAGATGTGTCGTCGGTGGGCAGTTGTTGAAGGATCTGGGAAAATTTGTCCATCATTGCATTTCTTTGTTTTTTAAGGGCCTCCTTGAGCAATATTTTGATAGGATCTCCTACTCCCTCATATTTTTTTTTGTCCCCCATGGGCGACCATCGAGGTTTGCGAGGCTAATCTTTCAAAGGTTCAACCAGATCAAGCCCTAACTCCTTATACCCTGACCTCATTGGGGACATGCAAAGAAGGATCGAGAAAGAGTAGACTGCTCTGATATCACTGATCCGAATTTATGCAGGAAAAAAACAGAATACACATATAAGCATAAACAAAAAGATGCAACAGAAATAACACTTCATTTAATTAATATCAAAGAACTACATTTTTTTACAGACAATGGAAATAAACTAGCTAGGGCACTAGTAGCTTATCTCTGAGAAGAGATGTGGTGGCTACACGCCTCTAAACTGTGTTACAATGAGGCTCAAGGGTCTATTTATTATTGAGAAACAATGGAAAACCCTAAACATCCAAAAACCTAACCCTAGGAGATGAAGCGCTAAAACTATGGGCCCCGTTTGGGTAAATTGGTACATCAACTTCCTGGGGATGCAAATTTGGCATACGATCTCTGTTTGATGCGCATAATACCTCATTAGAAAGATCTATCCGAGGGATACAAATTTTGATGTGAGCAACATGGAAGGAAGGAATTTCCATGTTTTTGGAAGGGAGGAACTTCCATGTTGCTCCTATTTTTCCCAAAAAATGTTATTTAGGGCCTCAAAACGGCTCTGGAAGTTCAAGACTCGAAAAAATGCTAAAAATAGTAAATTGTGCTACAATTAGGGAAAACGAAAAACTGAAAGAAACAATGGTGGGGCCCTATGTGGAATAGGTGGGTGGCCACCAATATCTACTTGGATCAATCATCTTCTCGGATAATGAGCTGCAGTCGACAGGAAGTGACCCGTTGAAGGAGGTTCATAATGTATCCCACATTATCGACATGAAACGTAGGATATAACAGGGTAGATGAAAGTAATCCAAGACTTTAAGAGAAGGTTGGATGAATTTTATGAATGGTAAGACACTGCATATAGGACTTCTCTTGAACATATCAGAAACACGACTCCAGAGTGTGGCAAAATTTGACTCAAAATGGGATCAAAGGTCATGATGACAAAATGGTGATAAGATGAGAGGAAAATAGATTTCCCAAACCCAAGAAGACAATTGACGAATAAGGATATCCCCAACCTGACACGAGAAACATAAAAGTGTCATGTTCAAGAGCAACATGCTACCTCAAAACATATGGGAAGTTTCACTTTCAATTTTCCCACGTTATTGCTAACGAGTACCTCTTTATTTTTTATAGCAAGCTTGAAGATGATAACATATTCTTAGCATATAAGTTCATTATTTGAATGAATCGATCCTATTAAGTTTAATGATCCCTAGGAAGGAGTAACTCAGTGTCTTTTTCATGTTAGAGTTTGAAAAAGAGACATAAAAGAAAACTCCATCAAGTCCCTTTTTGTAAATTGTCCCTTGAATCCGAAAAGGTAGAAAACAATATCCTAGAGAAACTCTTGACCATGTTCGATCAAGGTATTCATTTTCGTAAATAGTCAATCTCAACCCGAAAAAGGGGTAAATGCATACTGAGATGACACCAATTCATTCAATTTAACGAGATTGAAATGATAAGTACCCGGTGATCTTTTCATCTTTCGAGAGTGAGAAAATAGCTTAAAGATGACTCCACCTAGAGGAAAGAGTGGTATAAAGAGTATTAAATGGTTCTGGTGATGATGGAACTGCTTGAAACTCGTAAAGGTCAAGAGGCTAGCTAATAAGACCACCCATCGCAACGTTTCCTTAGGAAAGGGTAAAAACAATCAAGTGAGTGTGTATGATCGACCAAGCAGATGGTGAAGATGGAATGAGAAAACCAAGGCTCATACGGCAGAAGAGGCAGATAAAATGGAAATCACGAGAGCTGTTTATGAATGGTTTCATTTTTTACAGAAGCTTGAAACATGGGAAACTATTCTTGAGACTGGTTTCATTTTTTACACAAGCTTGAAACAAAGAAAAAACTATGCTTGAAAGTTAGCATGCCCCCAATATAATGATTCGATTTGAGGTACATGCCCCTGAAGCTTCATCTCATTCACCTAAGTAGACTAATGGTTACCAATAGGTGGATGGAATGAAATTTCATTTACGAGATCAAGTGAAACACTGGATTGGGAATTTATGAGATCTAATCAAAGACTCAAATTGAAAGGGGATTTGTTTCATTTTTTTACAAGGTTGACATAGTAAAAGAGCAATCCTCATGACACCTTGTTTCATTTTTTAATGAGCTTGATAGAAGAAAAGGAATTGTGCTCATAATAACTTGTTTCATTTTTTAAGGGGCTTGACACAAGAAAATGAACTATGCTATGACGACCTTGATCATCACCCCTAAGAGGTCATTGCTTCCAATAGGTTCTCATCAAATGGGATAAAAATGCTTTGGAAGGAAGATGTATCAAGGGATCTAATGGAAAGATCAAGTTCCAATGCCCTAAGTAGATGATGTACGATATCAATGACTATATCATCAGTAGGCGTGGGCATGGAACATGTTGCCACATAATTTACCTGTGGCGAGGATGATACCAGGGACATATTTAGGGATTTTGGTTGGTTGGGAGCCAAATTAGGACTAATTGAACAAAAATTGATCAACGGTCACAATTATTCCTTCATGCGGGAAGCACATCACACAAAAGAGAGAAGAGACAAGAGCTCATATGACATTAGTATAGTCACGCCCAAGGAGTTAGTTAAAATCCAAGGGGCCTTGGACAACCATCATGTCTATATAGACAATATTTCCTCCCAAAGTAATAGGAAACTTAGGAAGGATCCCTAACAGTTGACTGGTTCCTTTGTTAAATGCCAACAGATTCTGGGTAATAGGCACAAGTTGCAGAGAACCTAAAGCTTGCCAAGAAGTTGAGGACAAAATACTAAAATATATTCCTTCATCTATTATTGTGCTATGTAAGACCACATTATAAGCCTAAACTGTGATCTCAAAGGGCATGTAAGAAGGAAGACAATATCCTGTCAATTGACTCCAATCGAAGGAAGAAACCAGACGACTTGGAAGGGGTGCCAAGGGAATGAGATAACTGCCCCCTTGTGTTACAGTAATGGGAGGATCACCCTCATGTACCATGGGAATGGGAGGATTTCCCTCCAATTCATGGGAATATGAAGAAACAAGAAGAACATGAACGGTATGGTGTTCACTCTCTATGGGAAAGGTACGATCAATTGAAGGTGGAATCAAGTCAACCGTTTTCTCAACCAATGGTTGGTCAGGAAAAAAATCATGTGATTCACTTTCAGAGAGAGTGGGATTGACCAGAGATGAATTTTGATAAATCACTTGATCAACTAGTGGAGTATCAGGGGAAATATTTCGATAACCAGTAGGAAGACAAGGATGAGAAGTCGTAAGGTTACCCAACACTTTGGAGGCGTCATCCATATACGGAAAAAGGTGAATGGGATGATTGCCTTCACATAGCTTACAAGTAAATTTGAATTTACGAGTTTTCTCGTGGGCCTTACTATCATTAGTTGAGGGTTTGTCACTAGCATGATATCCAATGGTTGATTTGAAATGATGGACCATACCTGTAATATCCTGGGAATGCCAGGACAATCGCTAAGAAGGTGGTAACCCTTGCATAACTTGCAAGGGAATTTTAATTTATGGGGTTGAATGAAATATTTTTCAACATTAGTTGCATTGGTAGCAATGGTCGCTTGGTTTTCCCCTTGATTATTTTTCTTCTTCTTCTTCATCCTCTTCTTCTTCTTATTAGCTTCCTAGTTACTAGAATCTAGACTTTCACCAGGCAAAGAGGAAGAACGAGGCGAAGAAATAGGCGAAGAAGGCGAGGGGTCAAATTTAGGATCAACATGAGGTTGACACTGTTCAGGTGGAGGAAAACTTGATTGAGAAGCAACTTGGAAATTTGGAACCATGGGGGTCAAAAATAGCCAAACTGGAAAACCAATGGTTAATCCCGGGAGGGAAAACGTTGCCATATAGGGAGCACCAACATTTCCAAAAGAAGGAAAAGGACTAGGATTCCCATCTGAGAGATTCCTTGATTGGTAAACTCAGGAAATGTTTCCATTAGTCTCAACCTAAGATATGCTAAGGAGTTGTGCATAGGTAGGATGTTTTCGTGGACAATAAATTTTAGAATTAAATAAAATAAATCAAAAAGGGAAATCTAGTAAAAATGGATTACCAAGTATTTGTGAACTACAATATACACCTTGTAAAACCAAGGAATTGACATATGACATCCAATCTCCCCGAATTTTGTGTTCGGTGTATCACGTCTACAAGGCAGCTAACTTGGTTACCTATGGCAGGTTTGGAACCTAGTTGGGTCTCCTGAAATATACTCGACGGTACGTGGGAGCTCAGTTTGTCGTAGCATTGTCTAATGTGTAACCATTTTATGAGAGTGTCTCTTTATACTTATCATATGTGGATCATAGTCCTATATATTTCCATACATGGGACAGGGTATCACCCCCATGATGCAACACAGGGTGTTAACGACAGCTACTATGCTTAACAACGCTGAAACACGTCTCTAGCCTAGACCTCTAGATGTTTGTGTTAATTCCAAATGATCCTTAAGGTTAATTGAGTAAATTTTAAAGTTGATATTTGATTATATTTCAATTTTGGGCTCAATATCGATGTCACCTGAATCCATACATTGTAGCTAAATTAAAAAAAGAATCCATTTCATTTTGATGAACTCTAAACTAATGAGGGAAAAAGGGAAAAAATAATGCAACAAACAAGCAATGATGCCCCCGAGCTAGCTCAAAATTACTGAAATGCAACTATAAAATGAATTCACTTTCACTATCCCAAATACAATCTTACTGAAAATGAAGCACTCCTTTCTTCACTAAGATGTACTAAACATATTTTGTTTTTTCTTTCACTTTGGATGCTCAAATTCAAACTAATGCAATTAATGAACTAATCACATAAAAACTAACCAAACGAACAAAGAATTGAAATGAAAATTCCTTTCACTTTCTCTTTTTCGAATGGAAAACAAATCGTTCCAAAACTACTTGAATGAAAATGACTTTCGCTTTTTCTTTTCAAAACGAAGGAAGAGCAAACCAATTCAAAAGTTCTAAATGAAAGTGAATTTCACTTTTTCTCTTTCGAAATGGGAAATCAAAACAAAAATACACTCTCAAGATTGCAAATCAAAGAATCATGATCTATGTTCAACATCCAATCAAAGGTGATTTCGAAGTGCAATAATGATTCAGTGCAAATGAAAACAACTTTGAAAATACAAGACAAAAGTAATATGAAGTAAGTGTTTCGAATGATTGTAGTAGAGCTTTGAGACAGAGCCAACCAAACTCTTGATGACACGCACAAGCGAAAAGTGAAGGACAACTGACCTAGAAACCTTGGAGGGTGATCCAACTTCACTCAAACAAAATCATGGTGAAAGAGACAAATTCATCACTCAAGCAAGGCAATCAAGCTAACATAGTGGCACCAGATCATATCAGACTAGAAAGACACTTAAGAGGCAAAGAGAAACTGGAAACTAAAGGGAAACCCTATTTTTTTCTAATATTTGTGATCAATGCACATGTGAAAGGAAAACGCGTGCTAAAAGGTAGATCAATGCGACTGTTTTATATAAAACAATGTTGGCAATGCTTCTGTAAGGAGATAAAATGTGTTAGGCGAGAAATTAAAGGAAAAAATAAAAATAATTTCAACAACCAGACCAGACTTGGCACCCTAAAGAAAAAATCAACCACTATGTAGACATATAGAGACCCAAATAGACTCAAATATTGAGGATTGGTCAAACCAATAAAAAAAACAAATGGGAAAAGGAGAGACAAAGAGGCTATAGCTCCCCAGCGGAGTCACCAATTTTGATGTGAAGATAATCCCCTCTACGGAAAAAGGCAGTCTCTCTAGCCCTAGAGTGGGTCTAGCAATGCATGAGACCAACTCATGAACCCTTTCCTAGTTTGTATTAAAAATGGAAGAAGAAGAAGAAGAACCTACCTCTTCCTGATGTTATCGTCTAGTCCTTTGGTGAAGAGCTTAATTCTAGGGTCCTTTAGGCTCGCTCCTTGCTTCTTGTGGCACTCAGTGTGACAATGTTCTTTAGCCTTGCCTTTCCATTTTCGGATAGCCATGGTGTGGTGGGTTCTCTTTTACTTGTTTGAGTTCAATTGTCGGTGGTCTCTGAAAGAAATAACACAAGGCCTAGGAATCCCTGGACCAGAGAAGGTGGGATTGTGGTAAATCCAAATTTTGTGTACCTCGGTAGGTCTAGGAATCCTCGACTGGTGAATGGTGGGATATATGATAAAGCCTAGAGGAGTGTGCCCTCAATCATGACTAGGAATATTTGACCGGTGAATGATGGGATATATGATAAATCCTGGAGGGTGGAGTCTCGATTAGGCCTAGGAATCCTCGACTGGTGAATGGCAGGATATACGGTAAATCCTAGAGACAAAGGAGGCAAAAAATTCCTCATAGTGTAGGTGAATAAATGTGGTGGCATCCATGCTTGTTTAGGGTGTAGTGATCCAGTGGGGATTGCGGTAAAGCCTTAGGAAACCTGAATTGAGTCCTACATTCATGCTTGGAATATGGCACGAGGGTGATTGGCTGAAAGAAATATTTGGTTCAACTAATATATGGTCAGATGGTTCATGGATGTCCCATGCCTAGTTGGCTTATGCATTCATTAATAAGAGATTATTCTCCTAGATATTTCATGTGAAAATGCACTGGTTCATATTTGGTTTTTATGGTTGTTATATCCTTATTATTTATGTTAGTTATATGTTGGTTATGAGTATGTTTTATGATAGACTTAATGTATTGATTTCATCATCTTTTTATTAGAAAATGAATGTACAATGAATATATGTCCTAATAGATGATAATGTAGCTATTTTGATATGGCAACAATGCTTCTTTACAAATCTCAGATAAGTAGATCTGTTGTTATGACATGTAGATTACATATTAGTGACATGTTTGTTGAAAATTCTATCATGGCTAGTAGGGTTCAGATCAAGTACTTGTATAATTGATTGCATTTGTAGCCTTGTTCCCTTGTTTTCATTCATTTATGAAGGTTTCATGGAGCTATGAGTAGTGGCTTCAGTCCTATCCCTAAAAAAGTGGCTTAGAATATGGGGTCGCTGGCACAAAATTGCCTTAAAAAGTCCACTGTCGTTGCCATCCCTTGGTGTGGGAGAAACTGGAAGCCCTTATTTGCATGCATGGCTTGTCGTGGGAGCAACTAAGGGTCCATGTTAGTGAAAGGTCAAGTCACCTCAGGGGTTGGTTGGATCCTGAAGGTTTTTTAGCATGTGTGAAAGGTCAGTTTGGCTTCTTTACATCAGTTCCACTTCCTTAACTATACATGGGGAGTTGAATCATGTCAGAGTAGCCTCTCGTCACATGTTTACCCCAACAAACCATTTACGTTGGGTAAATGTGGGAGGAGGGTGTTACACCTAATAAATTCTTGTAGTGATATAGTAGCCCAAGGACTCAACCTTTTTGTAGCAGTTTTAATTTTTTATGCTCTTGACATTCCAATCCTTCTCACCGGTGCAAAGATTCTTCAGTATCAATGACAACACTAGAGTTTTCCTTAGCTGAAATACTCATGCACGTCACCGCTGAAAAATTTACATTTTTCAGTTCCAACGGGCCACATTTATGATCACTCACAAAATTATGATATTTTAAAAGTCTTCTTAGTAAGGGCGTCAGGCATCGAGTGAAACATATGGATGTTGGGTCTGAACCAGTAGGTTACGACGTCAAATCTGAATTCTAAGGTATCATCGACACTATAATTATTAATGCTAAAAGACCCCTTTGTGTGGGGGAATGTGTGCGAAGTGTAGAAGTGGCTTTGAACTCCACACAACAAAATCCACATTCACACACTATGTGTTGTTGAATGATAAAGCTTCTTCATATAGGCAAATTGAGAAATTTTTGTCGTAATTGGTGAGTATGTTATTGACATTTGCACAAGTCTATCCATACATAGTTGATCGATGATTGGGAAGTCTTGTGCAAGAAATAATACAAGGGTGGGATTTACAATCCATAGGTAACAAAGTGAGTTCAATTTTTCCATGGATAAGGAAACTCATGGAGCCCTATACCCCATAGTAATTGATAGATAGAATAAAATGAGTTGCAAGCGGGAATATGTGCAATAAAAAAACCATACGAGAGTAGCTTTCTAGTCAGCTTTTAAGGCTCATTGTCTCCAAAGCCAACATCACCCTCAACTCATGCTATAAAGACTCCAATCAACAACACATCTAGCTTCAAAACCAATACCCAGATATAATAGACGCGATAGAAAAAAAAATACCAATGCATAGAGGGTGAGCATCACACTACTAAGTTTTCTAGACGTCTTTGAGATGGATACCTAGTCTTGCTCTTATGTCCATGGTGTTGACTTTCCACGATCCTAATGTCTAGGATAGAATATTAAATCTCAGACACTACCAAACCAAGAATCTCAACAAATATACTTTTTACAAAGGAATATAAACAACAGTAAATCACACATGCACAAATATAGATAACTTTTTACACAATTTTGTACAATAACCCAAATTCGTTATATTAATCCAAATGAATAATACAACAATATAGGGATCTCGTACCAGGAATAATGGTCCTCATACATCCACTAGTACAAGAATACAAAATTGGGGCTTGGTGTCAGTCCATAGATAACCAATCTACCCTCAACAAGATACTCTGACCATATGGCTGTCGCATGCTCTATCAGCTCCTCTCGGTCGTACCCTGTACCTGTGTGGTCCTTTGGATCCCCATCTATAGCTCTTGCCTCTAGCAGTGCTCTAAGTACATATGGCCACTAACTTCGGATATCAATCTGCTCATTATTTGTTCCTTAGTCCATCAAGGGCACAACACATTGAGACTCTTGTCGAGTTGTTCAAAACTCTGTTTGTGAACACCTCTCAATCTTGCCACTGTTTCTCCTTAGTTACTCAGGGAATTTAGTCCACTATGGTCTTCCTGGGTTGCTCCAGTGAATAGAAACATAGGGCATGGAGGGTTTCCACCTATCATTACAATATTTCCATCTCCCACAATGAACACGGGCTAGGAGGACCTCCCATCATCTACTGTAGAAGTACTTCTTCACACACAAGACTAGGGCTACTCTACTTCTCCTCTGGCTCATCAAACCTTGAGCTCAGGAAACTATCACTCTAGGAACCACCTAAGTCCATGATAATGGTGCACATCGGGCTCCAACCTGGGAACTATCACGTTATCCTCCAACTGACCATAAATTCCCAATCCAATGTCCACACTTGTTCTACTCTCACACTGCCCTCCAAAAAACCAGGAGTGACCAAGCCTTGCTATAACATATGCTCCTAGTTATTTCATCCAACACTTATGGAGACCCTTCCACATGGCTGCTAACAAAATTCAAGTTTTTTCCTCTTCTAGGACACCCATCCACTTAGAAAATCAAATCATCAAGAGACCATTTTCAACCATATTGTTGCTTCCCTCTTGCCCTTGGGTTTTGTGCATAATGTTGTAGCTTCTGTCACTGATTAGGGCATGAAACACTCTACCAAATATTCTACAACAATCCTTCGATCGTAGTGTTCCCTTATCTAGATACTTATCACTCTTTTCTTCCCATAAATCCATTCCTAAAGATTGTCATAGACCTTGGAATACTTCACAAGGCACCCTACAATAGTTTGCATGTTACAACAAGGAGATGCGTCACATGTCCAAGGGTTACACCCTATGTCAACTTGTGCTAAATTCACAAGGATTTGTGGCTTGATGAAAGGACCTCCTCTAGTCCTATTGACACTCAAAATAGTCCCTTCATACACTGTTGTAACAAACCTTCTTCTGCGACTGGAATAAAGACAAAATGCATCCTAAATCATGCACAAAAGAACACTATACTCATCTTGTTTGGTTGTGGTCCGCCTTTCATTGAGTGTTGCTTAAATACCAGGATTTTGGGCTTATTTACAACCCTTTGAACAAACCCACAACCCCTCACAATTGTGATCTAGGGTTTTGGCCTTCAACCTAGGTCTGTGGCTCCCTTCAAGGATGATAACCATCCACCAAAGCATCTCAAACGCAACCCAAACAAGTCCATAAAATTCCTTAAGATACTTTGCCTTACTGCTAGGTCATTTTGGCATCCAAAAAATCACAAAGAGGCATGAACTAAGCCTCTTCTCATTCGCTATAATCAACCCTAACCTGCAACCCAAAAGAGAAGTATCCTCCTCCTCTTTTCCCCAATGTGAGTTCCTCTCTTGTGTTATAAGATCCCCCCCAAATTATCTCACACCACTCTCCTTTTGTAGGATACAAAGGGCTCCAATGAAATATTCTAAGGTGGCTTGAAAACTCATCATGTGGCTTGTCTAACTCAAGCCTACATGAATCTCAACCCACAAGCCCACCTTCTAACTTAAAAAAAATTAATATATCTTTAATGAAAACTTAGAATCAAATGATTCTCAAAGCATTGGATTCGTCTCACAATTTATTATCATCCTCATCCATCACATGTCGTAATCTCATCACATTTTTGGCCCAACAACATTGAGTGCAAAACCCCAGGCTTGGGTTTCAAGCCCACAAGTCACTTTTGTGGCACTCTAACCTCCAATCCCTAAACCCTGGGGCTTGGAGTACCTCTCAAGCTACAAAAATAAACACTCCCTCTTAGTGAGGGAGGTAATTCCAAGACTAGGTAGTCTCCATCATCATATACGTCAACATTAGCCCATCTGGCATCCATAACTCTAGCATACTCTATAGAATGAAACCCGCAATATTGGTAGTGTCTCTACCTCATCACATCTGAACTTGAAGATCCCAAACCTCCATAGGGTTGCTCCCTCTGAGCCTACACGATCTCTACTAGCTCAATCCTGCAAGCACTCATCCTCTTGGGTCAAGTACCACTCATGAAAATCCCTCCAATCTCGGATATGTAACATCACGATATGATGAAGACTCTAGTCTGCCACTATCTAGTCTATCCTGATCATAGTGATCTTATCCAAGCCAAATAAACCCTCTATCTACCCCAACCATCAAAACACCCTACAAAAAACTATTGTTCACCAGGCTCTCCACCAATCCACCTAAACTCCTAGCCAAACTCATTACCAAGCTAGTCAAGACCACATCTCCATGTCTTCAGCTGAACCCTCTACTCTATGATCTATACACCCAAAAATCCCTCTGATTTTCTTTGTTGTGCATACTCTGATTCATTGTCCCTCAAAGTAGCTCAGACACGCTTTGATACCTTGCTGACTTTCCACGATCTTTTGTATAGAATATAATCTTAAATATCAGACGCTACCAAACCAAGAATATCTACAAGGATACTTTTCACAACGGAATATAAACCACATTAAATCACACATGCACAAATATAGACAAATTTTTACACAAATTTGTACAATAACCCAGCTTCGTTATATTATTCCAACTGAATAATACAAAAATTTAGGGCTCTCGTACCAAGGATAATGACCCTCATACATCCACTAGTACAAGAATAAAAAACTTGGGCTTGGTGTCAATCCATCGATAACCAATCTACCCTAAACAATATACTCTGACCATATGGTTGTCGCATGCTCTCTTAGGTCCTCTCGGTCATACCCTATACCTCCTCGGTCCTTAGGCTCCCGAAACCTCGGTTATCAATCTTCTCACTAATTGTGCCTTAGTCCATAAAGGGAACAAAGTATCGAGACTCCTTTTGAGTTGTTCACAAATTCGTTTGTGAAAAACTCTCAATCTGCCCACTGCTGCTCCTCAGCTACTCAGGGACTTCAACCCACTATAGTCTTCCTCTGTTGCTCCAATGAATACCAACATAGGGAACAAATGGCTTCCACCTATCACTACAATATGTCCATCTCCCACGATGAACACGGGCTAGGATTAATTCCCATCATCTATTGTAGAAGTGATTTCAAAGGAGTGTATTAGTTTTTTGTGCTAAGTGTCCTTTCAATAATAAAAACAGGTACAATTTGTCTCCATTTGTTTGCTTAAGGAATGAGTATTTTAACCATGAAACATAGATGAATTTGTGAGTTTTAAGCATGAAAATAAGCCTAAATAACAATGTACAACAATGTATAACAGAGAATAAAAATCACACATAAATTTTACACAACAAGCATGATGAAGCAGTTCACCCCTCCTAGGCTACATCTGTTGGTCCAGCTCCCAATGGCATGTCCCTCTTTGTCATTATGCTAAAAAATGCAAATACATGTGTTTACAAGCCTCTAATGGTTGTTTTCTCTGCACTAGTGGCTCCAGAATGCTCAAACTAGTCTATATATACTATTGTTTCACCCAAATTGGTCGAAAATTGACCTCCCAAGGCTTTTCCCCAATCTCAGCTACAAAACCTCCACTAAAAGTGGAGAACAACAGTTAATTTGGAAATTATCCTAAATTTTAGGTTGGCGCAAAAATTCCCGCCAGTATTGACCATTTGAATTGAATGCTAGTGGTTAGGGCGGGGTGGTCACAAGCCAACCCCTGCCTAAAACTCCGCGGTTATGGTTTTAAAAGTCTGCATTGAAGTTGGAGCGGAACCCGAAGGCATCCATGTTCCGAAGACCTTTTTGTGAAACCATCACATTAACTTATCACCATACCACACATGTGATAGCGTTATATTTTGTTGGATGTCATGGTATAAGTAAACTGTCATACTGCAGATTAATTTCACAGGGTTCCCTATGACCGCATCCAAGAAACCGTCGGAGAATAGTTTGGTTAACCGTTGGTGATAGCCATTGGTTCTTGGTCCGAAGACATATGGGGAGGCGGATGGCCCCCTCCAACCCCCAATCATCGTGTGGATAAACCATAAGATAGTGCGAAAACCATGGTTGGTTAACATCCAACGCATAGAAGAGTTGGTAAGAAGGTTTTTTTGGCAGGTGGTAGGTGTTGAGTCTCAATTCTGCATCTTTTCCATACACTTTTTTATACCTTTTTCACTCACCTGAACCTCCCAAGTTGTCAATATCATTGTATGTTAATTTTAAAAGAGCATCTAACATGGTTTTTAACTATATTTTTGTGTCTGCTGTTTGATTTAGATTTTGTTCATTTAGCTGCGAAATCTTGCCACTTTCTGCAGCTGCTGCAACTTTCCGCAGCTATTTTGTGAAACTCTATGTTACAGGTGTCTACAGGGAAAACGAGCCACATGGGCAGGTTAGAAATGATGTGGACATGGTTCGTGTCCTATTGGTTCGAGCAAACTCATCTAAAGAAGCCGCGGTCATAGATTTACTTTCCAACACGGCCATGATCCTAGATCCGTGGACGTAATGGTCTACGTGTTCTCCACCAGCATAAACTTTAGGAGACAGTTATATTTCTTTTGTTATATATAACGCGTTTGCATACGCATATAGAGTTAGTCTTGATTAGTCTCTGTTATCTTTTATTAGTCTGCTCTGTAATTACGCTGCCTTAGTGCCGTAATACTACCATACTGTTATGACTGCATTTTAATATAAGAAGACTTTGTTTTTCAACGTAATTCGTATTTGAAGATCGTTGCCAAGGCTGGTGTAGAGGGCCCCTGCTCAGCTAAGGTTTTGTGCAATAATGTATAGTTCTTATTTCATTTCTTTAAAGCTCATTGTGCCATAATCCATTCACATGTTTATACATTGCATTTTTCATGATACATATGCTTCATTTCTGTTTATAAACTTTCCTGCTTTCCATTTCACTTCTGTCTTTGATGTTTTATGTTGTTAATCACTGATCAGTGTTCTTGTTTCAGGTTATAGATAGGCAGCTCGGGCATTTTCATAGCTTTTTGACTAATGACATGGAATTAACATTATTCTGCTGCTAATTTGTTTTTCTTAGTTTCTGTTTAATTTCAGTACTGCTTTGTTTAATTCAATTTTTCTCATTTGCTTCAGTAGTTAAATTTAGATATATTAAACTGCTCATAACATCTTCAGTTGCCTCCGAAAGCCACAACTGGACTGATGGTGAGGGATTGTATTATGAAATGTGTAATTTAGTATTAGTTTCATTTCTGCAAATTTAGATATATTAAACTGCTCATAACATCTTCAGTTGCCTCCGAAAGCCACAGCTGGACTGATGGTGAGGGATTGTATTATGAAATGTGTAGTTTGGTATTAGTTTCATTTCTACAAATTTAGATATATTAAATTGTGCATGAAATATTCAGTTACCTCCGAAAGCCACAGCTGGACTGATGGTGAGGGATTGAATTATGAATGTATGATTTGATATTAGTTTACTTTCTGCAAGTTAGATATCAGTTACTCAAGTTGTTTATGGTTACTTCCGAAAATCATAGCTGGACTAATGATGAGGGATCAGAAGACAAGTTGATGTAAATTGATCTAGATTTAATTTATTGCAACTTTTGGATTTCTTTCAGCATAATTTATTTTGTGTTTAGACAGCAGCAAGAATAGTTTGGTTTCATGCTCACTAGTTCATTGTTTTGATTCATTAGACTAGCAGCACCTTTTCATTTCAGCAGCATATTTTCATTTCCTTTCAAGTTTTGTCATTGTAATTTTCAAATTCCTTTTTAAAGTTTCAAGTTGGTAAATCATTATAGAGGATATCATTTCCTTGAACAAACATAACCATACTTGTTTTCATTTTAGAATTTCCATTTCATCTCAGAAAACCAAAAACGACAAAAAGTTAAGAAATAGGTTATCTTGCACATATAGTGCGCCGCACTTCATCAGCTTACGAATTTCGGATTGAAAAATTAAATGCAGCAATTTAGGACACACTAAATTGACCAAACAGTAGGTCTGGGTTCGACCCCCACTCCGCCACAAATTTTTATTAAACATGTCAAATAAACCTCCGCCAAACTTGGAGCTTGGCTCCAATTTAAACCTCTGCCACTATCTGTAGAAGAGCTCCTCCATATTTAATTGAATACAATGATTAGTGGGTTGCAAACTTAGGATATACATACATCCACACACACACACACACACACACACACACACACATATATATGTCCAATTTAATTCCACCATAAACCTTAGTCCATAAATAATTCGACCTTAATCCCAACTGCCTGCCATGGGGAGGTACGTGGCATGCCACGTGGCCCTTCCCCATTGGCCATAAAAAAATGATATGCCAATCATTAATAAAATCAACTTAGACTGAGGAATTTAAAAAAAAAATCACTTCCTAGTCATCTTCGGCAAATCTGGCGATGTCACTTGGCATGAAGTCATTGACTTCTTCTATAGAAGAATTCCTGCATTGCTGACTGGACCTGCCATATCAACACTGTACCTATTATGCTAATTTTTTGCCTGTTTTGGAAAATGGATAGAACGTGATATCTCCCTTATACGACATCGGTTTTTCGAACTGTTCGCGGTGTCGGAATCACAATGACGAGACCTTTCCGATCGCTAAGGTTTGGTACAGTTTCAAGCACTTTCATTTTTAAGCATAACACATGATCTCCTAATCACACCTCCCCACTAGGAAGCTTTTGGAGCCCAAAAGCTCTTTGGATTACTGAACATGACGATGAGGAGACTGTGTCCCCACTCTTCCAATATTTATCCACTGAAATTTCCCTAATTTCATTAACTGGAGCTTTTTATGAAAAGAAAAACTTTTGCTTGATTTCATTGACCATCCATTCCTGTCTTTGACACTATCATACTGCAAATTTTATGAAATTGCAAAAAAACAATCTAACTTTGCAGTAAACATCTTGTTTCTACATTGTTCTATAATCAAAGGAAACTTGGAATTTATCTCACCTTGCACTATGTCCTTATGGCGATTTTTTGTTGCTTTTGCCTTGAACTTGTGTCGACTCTGGACCAAGTTTCTTCGCCATTGTACCATTCCTTTTGGAAACCAGCAATGAACATTTCTGAATCCCGTGCCTTCTTTTCCAAGTTGCTTTGTCCTCTCTTTGACCTTTGCAACTTCTTGCACTGACACCTTTTTTTCAGCACCGTTCAACACCAATGTCGACTGCTGCAACTTCTTGTCATCTTCTTTCAAAGAAAACCTGCTTTCAAACTGAAACAAATCATTATATACATCAACATTTGTTTGAAAAGGATGATGTAAAACATCTCTTTGTTTAATCACCATCAATGTCAAGTTTTGGCTTGCATTGACTAGCCTCTTCTTTTACCCTGCATTAACTAAAGAAGTGTCTAATTTCTTGCAATGAGATCTCACAATATACTCCTTGCCATCTTTGAATAAATGGTATTTGTTCTCATGGCGATGGAAGATTGCTTTCCTGTCATACAAGTAAGGACTACCCAACACCATACCCATTATATCAAGCGGAACAACATCTAATGCAACTGTGTCAATGAAATGTGCAGTTATTGCAAAGCGCAACATGCACTTCTTTGAAACCTATAAATTTGCATCCTTACAAATCCAACTAAGTGGATATGGTTTTGGATGTGGAATGATCTCAATATTAAGTTTCTTGACCAAGTATTCAGAGATTAAGTTTTCTTGTGACCCACTGTCAAACAATGTGTCAACCTTGGTATGTCTAGAAGTGACCCTCACATGAAACAGTTCAATTCTCTCTTCTTCATTTGGAGCTTTTATGTGTCAGTTAGATATACTAGAACTGGGTTTAGTTTCAATCTCTTTCCCCTTCATGTTCTTTAGTCCCATAGCTATGATTTTTGTTTCATCTCCTGAATATGACCCTAAGTCTTTTTCAGCTATTGCAACATTTTTTCATTTCTCCTTGCCTTTCTCGTTGGATTTCAAACTTTCTGGTTTCAACTCTGGATGAAGTTTCCAACAATGGTATTAATCATGGATTGTTTTAGAATAGTTTTTGAAAAATAATTTTCCCTTCTCTTTTTTGATATTTTAATTTCTCTTTTTCTTCCATTTGCCTT
This sequence comes from Pinus albicaulis, assembly GCA_034641835.2. Taxonomy (NCBI): domain Eukaryota; kingdom Viridiplantae; phylum Streptophyta; class Pinopsida; order Pinales; family Pinaceae; genus Pinus; species Pinus albicaulis. The sequence goes on from CM076572.1 coordinate 322,348,894, forward strand.
TAAACTCATTTTCCTCATTCTCATCTATGTTTTGTTTTCACCTTGCCTCTAAGTGTGTGGCTTGTACACAAACTTCATCTAGGCTTGTAGGGTTAAACATGAGGATAGTATGTCTTAGGTAGGTATGTAAGCCTCCTATATACTTGAGCAAAGTGTCTTGGCTCTGCAAATACACTCCTAATAAAATATCTCTTCTCTTAAATTCTTTAGTATAAACTTGTACATTTTTTCCTTTCAATTGTTTAAACATTTTCCAGTCCATTATGGATTTCTGCATGTGAGCTAATGGATAAAACTATTGTTTTATTGCAGAAATGAAATCAGTCCATGATAGGATAATCTTACCATGCTTCTTGATCTCCTCCTTTGTCTTGGATTCCCACCAAACAAGTGTTGCACCTTCCATTCTCAATGAAGCTAGTTGGATTTTGGTATCATCATCATGAAAGTTTTGGATTCTCAAATAGACCTCCAATTTCCTAATCCAATTATCTAGCTTTTTTGTTTTGACTTCACCATTAAACATTAGTAATTCAAACTTAACATAAAGTTTTAGAAAAGGAATTTTACCAGTGTTCTTTGACTTGTATGGCTGATGTACTGAAGATGTAGTAGAGGATGATGAGGATGAAGATGAGGGTGATGATGGTGACTTTCCACTTTCTCAATTTCCTCCATTTCCCTTCTTTGATTTATCTTCATCATTGTGGCCTCCTGATGATCCTTGTCCTTCATTGTGAATTTTGGACCTTTCTTCTTCTAGTTTATCATTCCTTTCTTGATAAAGGACTCTAACCATCTCAGTCAAGTCAAGAAATTCTTTTCTGTGCACTCTTTCTTCCTCTTTGGGATCCATCTCTTCATGGATTTATCCTTCTCCTGGAGGCATGCTTAATGCCGCCTCTGCTTCTTTTGGAGGTGAGCTAGGTGGTGGAGAATGTGGCAATATTTCCCTCCTTTGCTGTGGCTCACTTTAAGAACCTCTTGCTTCCACCAATTTGCCTTCTCCTCTCTTAATCTTGAGCCTAGTAAGCATGAAAACCCTTGCAAACAGTTAAACAAATATTTTCACACAAAAACACCAGAGATTAAACTCTAGCTCTGATACCAACCTGATTTGAAAGGAGTGTATTAGTTTGCTGTGCTAAGTGTCCTTTCAATAATAAAAACATGTACAATTTGTCTCCATTTGTTTGCTTAAGGAATGAGTATTTTAATCATGAAACATATATGAATTTGTGAGTTTTAAGCATGAAAATAAGCCTAAATAAAACTATACAGTAGTGTATAACAGAGAATAAACATCACCCATATGTTTTACATAGTAGGCATGATGAAGCAGTTCACCCCTCCTGGGCTACATCTGCTAGTCCAAGTCCCAATGGCATGTCCCTCTTTTTCATTATGATAAAAAATGAAAATACATGTGTTTACAAGCCTCTAATGGTTGTTTTCTCTGCACCAGTGGCTCTAGAATGCTCAAATTAGTCTAGATAGACTCTTGTTTCACCCAAATTGGTTGAAAGTTGACCTCCCAAGGCTTTTTCCCAATCTCAGCTACAAAAACTCCACTAAAAGTGGAGAACTATAGTTAACTATAGTTAATTTGGTAGTTATCCCTAAATTTTAGGTCGACGCCAAAATTCTCGCCAGTATTGACCGTTTTAATTGAATGCTAGTGTTTAGGGCGGGATGGTCACATGATGACCCCCCGCCTAAAACTCCGTAGTTATGGTTTTAAAGTCCGCATTGAAGTTGGAGCGGAACTCGGAAGCATCCATGTTCTGAAGACATTTTTTTCGAAACCGTCGCATTAATTTATCACCATATCGCGCATATGATAGTGTTATATTCTTCCGGAGGTCATGGGATAAGTAAACCGTCATACTGCAGTTTAATGTCACGGGGTTCCATGTGACCGCATCCACGAAACCATCGAAGAATAGTTTGGTTAGCCGCTGGTGATAGCCATTGGTTCTTGGTCCGAAGATATATGGGGAGGGGGCTGGCCCCCTCCAACCCCCAATTTTCATGCGGATAAACCATAAGATAGTGCGAAAACCATGGTTGGTTAAGATCCAACGCATAGAAGAGTCGGTGAGAAGGTTTGTTGGCGGGCGGTAGGTCGTGGGTTCGACCCCCACTCTGCCACAAAATTTTTGTTAAACATGTCAAATAAACCTCCGCCAAACTTGGAGCTTGGATCCAATTTAAACCTATGCCACTATAGGTAGAAGAGATCCTCCATATTTAATTGAATCCGCTGATTAGTGGGTTGCAAACTTTATGATATATATATATATATATATATATATATATATATATATATATGTCCAATTTAATTCCACCATAAACCTTATTCCATTAATAATTCAACCTTAATCCCAATTTCTTGCCATGGGGGGGGGTACGTGGCATGCCATGTGGCCCTTCCCCATTGGCCATAAAAAAAATGACATGCCAATCATTAATAAATCAACTTAGACTTCGGAATTAAAAAAAAAATTCACTTCCTAGTCATCTTCGGAAAATCCAGCGATGCCACTTGGCGTGATGTCATTGGTTACTTCTGGAGAAGAATTCCTACATTGCTGACTGGACCTGCCACATCAACACTATACTTTTTCTGCTTATTTTGGAAAACAGACAGAAAGCGATATCTCCCTCATACGACATTGGTTTTTCGAACCATTCGCGGCGCTGGAATCGTAAGGACAAGACCTTTCCGGTTGCTCAGGTTCAGTATAGTTTCGAGCACTTTAATTTTTAAGCATAACACATGATCTCCTGATCAAGAAGTCCTTCTTCACACACAAGTATAGGGCTGCTCTACTGCTCCTCTGGCTTATCAAACCTTGAGCTCAATAACTGCCACTCTAGAAACCACCTAAGTCCATGAAGATGGTGCACACCAGTCTCTAACTTGGACACTATCACATTGTCTTCAAACTGACCACAAATTCCCAATCCAATGTCCACACTTGGTCCACTCTCATGCTACCCTCCAACAGACCACGAGTAGCCAAGCCTTATTGTAGCATCTGCTCCTAGTTAGGGAATAAAACACTGATGAAGACACTTCCACATGGCTACTAATAGAATTCACAAATTTTCCTCTTCTAGGACACACATCCACCTAGGAAATCACATCATCAAGATACCATATGCAACCATATTGGTGCTACCCTCTTTCCCTTGGGTTATGTGCACTGTTGTAGCTTCCGTCATTAATTAGGGCATGTAACACTCCACCAAATCTGCTACAATATCCATTCAATCATGGTGTTCCCTTGTCTAGATACTTATCACTCTTTGCTTCCCTTCAAGCCCTTCCTAAAAATTGTTATAGAATTGGAATACTTCACAAGGAACCCTACAATAGATTACTTGTTACAACAAATAGATGAGTCGCCTTTCTGAGGGTTACAACCTCTGTCCACCTGTGCTAACTTCACAAGGAGTTACGGCCTAATGAAAGGAACTTCTCTAGTCCTAACGACACTCAAAACACTTACACTTCCTTTATACACTGATGTAGAAACCCTTCTTCTGTGACCTGAACAAAGACAAAATGCACCTTAAATCATGCACAAAAGCACACTATACTCACCTTGTTTTGTTGCGGCCTGCCTTTACTTGAGTGTTTCTTCAATATGCTAGATTCTGGGCTTATTTCCAGTCCTCTAAATAGACCCATAACCCCTCACAACTGTGATCTAGGGCTGCAACCTTCAACCGAGTTCTGCAGCTCCCTTCAAGGATGATAACCATCCACCAAAGCACCTCAAACACAACCCAAACAAGTCCATAAATTCCTTAATAAATCAGCCTTACTGCTAGGTCATTCTAACATCCAAATAGTCTCAAAGAGGCCTAAACTAAGCCTCTTCTCCTTCACTGTAATCATCCCTAACTTGTGACCCAAAACAAAATTATCTTCCTCTTTTCCCTATTAATAGTTCCTCTCTTTTGCTCTAAGATCCTCCCAAAATGATATCATATCACTCTCCTTTTATAGGATACATAAGGGCTCCAAAAAATTCTTCTAAGGTGGCTTGCCAACTCATCATGTGGCTTGCCCAACTCAAACCTACATGAAACTCAACCCACAAGCCCACATTCTAACTTCAAAAATTAATATCTCTTCAATGAGAAGTCAGAATCAGACAATTCTCAATGCACTGGACTTTTCTTGTCATCTACTATCATCCTCATTGAGCACATGTTGCAATATTGTCACAGTTTTGGCGCAACAAAATTGGGGGAAAAACCCCAGGCTTGGGTTTCAAGCCCACAAGTCACTTTTTGGCACTTTAACTTCCAATCCTTGAACCCTAGGGCTTGTAGTAATTCCCAAACTATAAAAATCAACATTTCCTCTTAGCGAGGGAGATTATTCTGAGACTAGTTAGTCTCCATCATCATCTCCAGTGACACTAGCCCATCTGGCGTCCATCACTCCAACATACTATATAGAATGAAACCTACAATCTTGGTAGTGTCTTTGTCTGATCGCGTCTAAACCTAAAGATACAAAACCTCCATAGGGATTCTCCTTTGAGGCTAGACTCCCTCTAAGCTTACATTATCTTCGATGGTTCAATCCTACAAGCACTCATCCTCCTGGATCAAATACCACTCGTGAAAATCCCCCCAATATTGGATATGCAACATCATGATCCGATGAAGACTCTAGCTTGGCAATATCTAGTCCATTACATGAAGCCATCCTGATCATACTAATCTCTTCCAAGACAAAGAAACCCTCGAGTTATCCCAACCATCCATGAAAAATCAATGGGAATCCATGATCAATAATCTACCCTACAACAAACTGTTGTTTTGCAGGCTCTCCACCAATCCACCAGAACTCCCAACCAATCTTGTTTCCAAGTTATTCAAGACCAAATATCCATGTCTTCATCCCAACGCTCTGCTCCTTGATCTAGACACCCACAACTCCCTCTGAGTTGCTTTGTTGTGCACACTCTGATTCATTTTCCCTTAAAGTAGCTCAGACACACTCTGATACCATGTTGACTTTCCACGATCTTGGTGTCTAGGATATAATCTTAAATATCAGGTGCTACCAAACCAAGAATATGAACAAAGTTACTTTTCACAATGGAATATAATCAATAGTAAATCACACATGCACAAATATAGACAAACTTTTATACAATTTTGTACAATAACCCAACTTCGTTATATTAATCCAGCTGAATAGTACAACAGTCTAGGGCTCCCAAGGATAATGGCCCTCATACATCCGCTAGTACAAGAATAAAAACTCGGGCTTAGTGTCAGTCCATCGACAACCAATCTACCCTTAACAATATATTCTCAACATCTGGTTGTCACATTCTCTCTCAGATCCTCTCTGTCATTCCTTGTACCTTCCGATCCTTCGACTCTCTATCTGCAAATCTTGCCTCTATCAATGCTCCAAGTCCATCTGGCCACTAAACCTCTCGTATCAATTTTCTCACTAGTTTTGTAGAAATTATACAAACATATGTTTATCAATGGATTTAATCCGATCAAGCAAAGTACTAAAGCTAGATATTGAATCCTTCTACAAATCAATTGAGGAAAATAAACACGATTTCCAATCATAACAAGTGCAGAAAGAAACAAATAAAATCACAACACATATAATTTCACGGGGAAAGCTTGCTTCTCAAAACCCCTCTATCTTATATTGTATATTCATCATGGAATCATGAAACAATTACAATGCACTCTTCTCACAAGATTCTCATGCACTCTCACAACTGTATCACACTGACCTCGACAAAATTGATCAACACTTAGCCAATTTCTTGCCTCTAATCAGCCTGTCTTGCTTGCGCATTTCATGTGGAATGCAATCCCTATTCTTGAGGAATTTCAGCCTTCCGCGCAAGGATCATGGGAAATCCAATGGATGTCTGGTTTCATGTGGGCAACCTACTAATTATACAAATGATAGTTAACATCCCTTTAAACTTTGTCTCAATTGGGTCTCCACTGGAACTGACATACATGCAGCTATTAATAGTAAATCATCAGTTGCATGGCATATCACTGATTGTGAATTAAATATGATTTAATTCACTTGATATCTCACTAGTCAAACTTTTAGGTCCCTATATTACTAGTATAGTCCCTTATTGTTATTAGTGTAACCCCCTTATTATTATTATTGTACCCTTGTAACCCCCATTTTGTTATTATTGTGCCCTTAAATTATTATTGTTAGGTCGGCTAGGATTACATTGTGGCCCACTAGGATTACATTATGGCCACATGGACTCCTATACATAGAAAGGAGGTTTTGTAAATTGTATCATCCAAGAATTTTTCATTTATGTAATGTATTGGAGGTTTCCCCCTCGAAGTGGCTCATTTATAAGGCGTTTATATCTCTTTTCTTCTTTTTTTGGAGCTGGTTACACAACATTTGGTATCAGAGCTTTGGATTCTAGGGTTTCGCTGCTCCAAACAGGTCATCGTGGAATTTTCGCTATAACTTTTTTTCTACGAAGTTTCAGAAGCTGAAATTTTTAGGGTGCGAAGCTGAAATCCTGAGGAATATTGTCTAAAAATTTCAGAGCTTGGTTCGCAATATTTTCGGAGATATCATCTGTGGAAGTTAGGCCTTTTTTCAAGCTCCTAAACAGGTCATCGTGGCATTTTCACTATAAAAAATTTTCTACGAAGGTTCAGAATCTGAAATTCGTATGGTGCGAAGCTGAAATCCTGAGGAAATTCGTCAAAAAATTTCAGAGCTTGGTTCGCAATATTTTCGGAGATATGATCTGTGGAAGGTAGTGCCTTTTCAGGCTACTGAATTTCATCTCAAAGAGGTGATCGTGGGAAAATATTCATAACTCTCTCTCCGAGCATCGGATTGGAGTACTGTAGAAAGTGGTTGCTAGTACATAGACTGTAGTTTCTTGGATATCAATTTCAGATCCTAAGGACGAAATAGTGACACGTGGCAAGTCGTACAAGTTCGTTGTATTGAACCGGTCCATAATTAGGTCATTGTGGGAGATTGGACACAAATTTGTCTTGAAGAATCCAAATCAAGTCAGAGCTGTGAATAATAGTGTTGATTGATTCAGGTAGCACCCATAATTTTATTCAATGTAAGGTAGCCAAGGAATTAAATTGTTTCCTATACCCAACATCAGAATGTCAAGTGATGGTTGCAAATGGAGGAACTATAAATTGCTTTGGAAAAGGCCATAATATCAAGATAACCATGGGGGAATATGTATTGACTAGTCTAATGCTTTCCATTCCTATGGGAGGTGCTGATGTTGTACTAGGAGTACAATGGTTACAATCTTTGGGGACGGTAGCTTTTAATTTTCAAGAACTTTTCTTGAAATTTTTTTCAGACGGAAAGGAAGTCGAATTAAGGGGTATTGCAGGGAAGCCGGGAAAGATAAATAAGCTCTAATTTCATGAAAAAGCTTCTAAAGAAATAACAACGAGGCGTAATTGCACAATTATGCTCACTAGAAGTTCCACCATCAAAATCATCTATTTCTGCAGATCTCCAACAAGTCTTGGAAAATCATTCCAAGGTGTTTGAAACTCCCAAAGGACTCCCACCTATTCGTGATCATGATCATGCTATTCATTTGATTCCAGGAAGTGTTCCTCCAAACATCAGGCCTTATAGATATCCTTACATCTAAAAGAGCGAAATTGAACGTATGATTGCAGAAATGTTAGAGGCAGGTATAATTCAACCTAGTCAAATTTCTTTCTCTGCTCCTGTAGTATTGGTACACAAGAAGGATGGATCATAATGAATGTGTCCAGATTATAGGGAGCTCAATAAGCTCGCCATTAAAGATAAATTTCCCATTCCTGTGATTGATGAATTATTGGATGAATTACATGGAGCAATTTATTTTACCAAGTTGGATCTTCGTTCATGATATCATCAAATTAGAATGAAGACTGAAGATATTCCAAAAACAACATTTCGAACTCATGAGGGTCATTACGAATTTTTGGTCATGCCTTTTGGCCTTACCAATGCACCTTCTACATTTCAAGGGTTGATGAATTCCATTTTCAAACCCTTCCTTAGAAAATTTGTGCTAGTATTTTTTGATGATATACTAATCTATATCAAGTCTTGGAAGGATCATGTTGAACATGTTGACAGGGTGCTCAAACTATTGCAGGAGAAACAATTATATGCAAAAGCATCCAAATGTTTCTTTTGAGTACAAGAGGTGGAATATCTGGGTCATATTGTATCTCACGAGGGTGTTAAAGTAGACCCTAACAAAATTAAAGCCATTAAGGAATGTAAAGTCCCCACAACCATAAAGCAGTTGCGAGGATTTCTTGGGTTAACAGGGTATTATCGCAAGTTTGTTAAGAATTATGGGAGAATAGCAGCACCTCTAACAACATTATTGAAGAAAGATGCATTTTCATGGACTCCTGAAGCAACTAAGGCCTTTGAACGTCTTAAAGAGGCAATGTGCCCAGCACCGGTCTTAGCTACACCAGACTTCACAAAAACCTTTATTGTGGAATGTGATGCCTCAGGAAATGGAATTGGTGCAGTTTTAATGCAGGAAGGAAGACCCATTGCTTTTGAAAGTCGTCCAATCAAAGGAAAGTATTTACAGAAACCTATTTATGAGAAGGAAATGTTAGCAATACCGCATGCACTAAAGAAATGGCGAACTTACCTAATGGGAAGACACTTCAAGGTACAAACTGATCATGATAGTCTTAAACACTTTTTGGAACAAAGACTATCTTCAGAAGAGCAGCAAAAATGGGTCACAAAGATGTTGGGTTATGACTTTGAAATAATATACAAAAAAGGAAAGCTTAATGTTGTTACAGATGCACTCTCAAGAAAGAATGAAGAGGTGGAAGCATTGCTTTGTGCCATTTCTATTATCCAACCAGATTGGATAATCGAAGCAAGAGATGAATGGAAGAAGGACAAAGATGTATGGACACTCATTCAAAAGTTGCAGCAAGATCCTAGTACATCCGATACATTTAGTTGGAAAAATGATTCCTTATGGTACAAAGATCGCCTATATCTTTGTAAGAATTCCAAACTAAAACAAAATATTCTTCTGGAATTGCACACTTCTCCTTTAGGAGGACACTCAGGATTTTTAAAAACTTACCACAGGGTGAAGAAAGATTTTTTTTGGGATGGCCTTAAATCTGATATTCAAAAGTTTGTAGCGGAATGTTTGGTTTGCCAGCAGAATAAAGTGGAGACAATTAAGACCCCGGGACTTCTACAACCTTTATCCATTCCAAGTCAACGTTGGGAGGAGATTTCAATGGATTTTATCACAGGTTTACCTAAGTCCGAAGGAAAGAGTGTCATCATGGTGGTAGTTGATGGACTTACCAAGTATGCACACTTTTGTGCATTATCTCATCCATTTAAAGCAAGTACAGTTGCTACTACATTTATGGACATAATTCAAAAGCTACATGGAAGCCCAAGGGTTATTGTGAGCGACAGAGATTCCATTTTTATCGGAAATTTTTGGACGGAGTTATTTTCTTGTTTGGGTACTCAATTAGCTCATAGCTCATATTATCATCCTCAATCTGATGGTCAAACTGAGATAGTAAATAAATGTTTGGAAAGATATCTTTGTTGTTTTGTATCTGATAAACAAACACAATGGGTCAAGTGGCTACCTCTCGCTGAATGGTGGTATAACACTTCCTTCCATACTGCAGCAAAAATGACCCCATTTATGGCACTTTATGGATATCATCCACCATCCATCACATCATCTTTAAGGGAAAATTAGAAGGTTCAAGCAGTGGAAGATCACATCGAGCATCAGCAAGAAGTTCTCCAACTCTTAAAGGATAACCCGAATTTGGCACAAAATCGAATGAAACAACAGGCAGATCAACATCGTAGCGAGAGAAGTTTTGATGTAGGAGATTGGGTATTTTTACGGCTACAACCATACAAACAAATGTCCCTCAAGCAAGCAAAGAAGGATAATAAATTATCGCCAAAGTACTATGGTCCTTACAAGGTGTTGCAAAAGATCGGTACTATGGCATACAAATTGGAGCTTCCTGCTTCTTCGCGAGTACATCCAGTTTTCCATGTTTCATGCTTAAAGAAGGTTATAGGTGAAAATCTTCCAGTTCAAACAATATTGCCAGAACTTGATGAGGAGGGAAAAATCATATTGGAACCGGAAGCGGTCACGGAAACAAGAACTCGACAACTACGGAATCGATCAATTTCAGAGTATCTCATCAAGTGGAAGAACTTACCCACTGAAGATTCTACATGGGAGGATGAGAAGTTTATACAGAAGCACCCAGAGCTACTCAAGCGTTGAGGACAACACTTTTTTGGAGGAGAGGGGCATGTTAGGTCCCTATATTACTAGTATAGTCCCTTATTGTTATTAGTGTAACCCCCTTATTGCTATTATTGTACCCTTGTAACCCCCATTTTGTTATTATTGTGCCCTTAAATTATTATTGTTAGGTCGGCTAGAATTACATTGTGGCCCACTAGGATTACATTATGGCCACATGGAATCCTATATATAGAAAGGAGGTTTTGTAAATTGTATCATCCAAGAATTGTTCATTTATGTAATGTATTGGAGGTTTCCCCCTCGAAGTGGCTTATTTCTAAGGCATTGATATCTCTTTTCTTCTATTTTTGGAGTTGGTTACACAACACAAACAAACAATTACAATAAGTTCAACTGATTTTAACTCACCTAACTGAGTTAACTGATTACTCATGCATTGAACTAATGCACTAACTGCAATTCGAACTCCATAACTAATAGAATCACTCTACATGCCTCATCAACCACCCTCAACTCAAAATTCATGAGTTGAACAAGATTATCACACTCAGTTAACTATTACACGTGATTATGAGATAAGATTACATTTTATTGTCCAATTTAATTAAGGGAAAATTAAATTAGACACTACACCAATTTATTAAATTAAATTGGCTATCACACTAATGTATCGCTAGGACCTGTGGTAGCACACTAGTGTGTGTGCTCCAATTTCTTGTTGACTTTCAATACTCCATCTCAACAAGAAAGGGATTATCTGCCACCCCGATCCTGCCTCTATGGTATTCGAATTTTCTCTTGGAGATCTTTTTCGTCAGAATATATGCATCCTGATCTTCTGTGGGAATGTACTGAAGTAACATAATGTGCCTCTGAACACAACCTATGAGGTGGTGGTACCATATGTCTATGTGCTTGGACCTATCATGGAATACCATATTAACCAAGAGTTTAATGCAACTCTAGTTATCACAATGTATCACCTTCGGATCCATCTGAGAACCAAAAAAACCAACCAGGAGCTTTCTCATCCAGATGACCTCACATGTAGCCTGACTTGCTGGCATGTACTCTGCCTCGGCTGAAGTGAGTGCCATAGATCGCTGCTTCTTGTTGTACCAAGAAATTGTTGTCAATCCTATGCTGAAGATCCCTCCTGATGTGCTCTTTTTTTCTGATGAACTGCTTGCCCAATCTGCATCCGTGTAGCCTTGAAGTTTCACTCCCTCTGTCTGTCTATACCATAATCCATACTCTGTAGTGCCCCTGAGATATCTCAAGACATGCTTCCCCGCCTTCCAAAAAAGCTTGGTCGTCTTAACCATAGCTTGACTCAGTTGGTTAACTGCATAGCAAATGTCTGGTCTGGTGTTCACCAAGTACATCAGTGAACCTACTAGCTTCATGTAGATAGTAGCATCCACTACTTCTCCTAAAGTAGCATCCTCTTTCCTCCAATTTCCTGGAAGAGGAGTATCCATGGGTTTACATCTCTCCATGTGAAACTTACCCAAAATTTCTTTGGCATACTTGTCTTGAGAAACAAATAGTTCACCATCTTGTTTCCATATTTCTAAACCAAGGAAATAGTGAAGGAGTCCCATGTCCTTCATTTAGAACTCCCTTGCAAGATCCTCCTTGCAAGAAGTTATCAGTCAAAATTAGATCATCAACATAAATTACGATTATCAAGAGCTTACCATCAACTATAATCTGGTACAGGTTTGCATCTGCTTCACTTTTGGTGAAGCCCAACCCGGCGAAATAGATGTCAATCCGAGTGTACCAAGCACGAGGTGCTTGCTTCAACCCATACAGTGCTCTCTTGAGTCGACACACATGCGACTCATTGTCAAAGATATCAAAACCTTCTGGATGCTCTATGTACACTTCTTCCTCAATAAATCCATTGAAAAACACATTTTTCACATCCATATGATGAATGTGCCACCCCATCTGTGCTAAAAGTACAAGGATAGATCTAATGGATGAGTACCTCGCAACTGGTGTGAAAGTCTCCTCATAGTCAATCCCCTAAACTTATGAGAATCCCCGAGCCACAAATATGGCCTTGTACTTCTCCACACTCCCATATGCTGCCTACTTCACCTTATAGATCCATCTAGATCCAACTACTGATTTTCCAACTAGTCTTGGGACAACTTCCCATGCACTGTTCTTAACGAAAGAGTCATACTCCTCAACCACAGCGTCAACCCAAATTGGTTGTTGCACTGCTTCCTCAAAGGAGGATGGTTATATCACAATACGCTTGGTCATAAGAGCCATGTATCCAGTAAACCTGTCTAGAGACTGTCTCTATCTGCACAGTGAAGTAGGTGCTCCTACATGCTCTGTCGCATCAAGTCTCAATCTATCGGCTTCTATGGCGCGCCTTCTACCATTTCTGGTGGATGGCTCTGCATGAGTGTTTTCTGCCACTCCATGATCCTCCACATGTGGTTGCTCCACATCTTGAGGTTCATTCTTTGGAACCAAGAGTTCCCCATCTGCATGCAAATCCAGCTCCCTCCCAAGGGACAATCACATGGCTTTCTCCTCATCAAATTTTATATCTCGTCTCAGAACAATCATCATGCTATTTGGAAAATACACTCGATAATTGTGGGTTGTATCAATGTACCCCACAAATATCCCAATCTCAGCTATTGGTTTGAGCTTCTTTTTGGCGTATTTGGTCACATGCACATAAACAGATGAGTCAAATTTTTTAAAATATGAAACATTAGGTTTCTTACCAGAAAAATCCTCCTCTGGTGTACTCATGCCAAGTATTCGACGAGGACTACGGTTTTGCACAAATACCGTTGTGTTGCATGCCTCCGCCCACAGATGCAACAATAGGCCTTGATCATGTAACATCGCTCATGTTGCACCCATAATTGTTCTATTGTTTCTTTCTGCGACCCCATTCTGTTGTGGGTTATGAGGCGCAACCAACTCTATATGAATTCCTTCTTTTCTACAAAATTTATTGAATTTAATGGAGATGTAATCACCATCATTTTCACTCTTAAGATTCTTCACATGCTTCCCTGTGTCTTTCTCCACCAGTGCTTTGAACTCAAGAAATTTTGAGAATGCCTTATCTTTCTTCTGCATGAATTAGATCCAACACTTTCTAGAAAAATCATCAAAAAAGATCACATAGTACTTGTGCTTTGATATCGAAGAAGTAGAGAATGTTCCACACACTTCTGAGTGAACTCTCTCAAGGATTTTCGAAGCTTGATTCTCCTTCTCGTGAAAAATGGCCTTTGCCTACTTCCCCATAGTACATCCCTTACATGTGTCTAACTGTGCAAGATTACCCTTGGGAAGACCCGTAGAAATCTGCTGCATGACCTTCAAGGCTATGTGGTGTAGATGGCCCAATCTCCTGTGCCATAACTCACCCTCATCTCGGGTCACCACTTTTTCCGCCTTACCCATCAATGTTGTGAAACCATCTACATCAAGTTTATAGAGATTCTTTCCACGAATCACAATATTCTTGGCTTGTCTTGTGGCTTTGTGTCGAAGGAAAGCTTTCCCTTCATTGAAAACCACATCATATCCTCTATCCTCCAACATTGTGACTGAAACCAAATTTTTCTTTAAGCATGGTACATGAATTACATCTTTTAATAAGAAGGATTTACCTATCTATCTCTGGAATATAATTGTACCAATCCTAGTAGCACTGTATCGCCCGTCATTTCCCATTTCTATATGCATCTGGAGGTCCTTCTCCTCCAAGCTACTGAAAATTTCTTTGTCTCTCGTCATGTGGAAAGATGCACCACTATCCAAGTACCACACCGATCCCATTGCACTTGACACCATGCATGCAATGAGCGAGATGTCAAGCTCAAATTGCGAGGCCAAAGCCTCACCAGCTGCAGACCCTGAAGCCTTCTTATTATTCTTATTTTGTGGACAATTAGTGGCATAATGTCCATGCTCGTGACAATGAAAAAACTTCACTCTAGACATGTTGCGCTTCTTGCCATATTTTCCAGACTCCGATTTGGAATAGGATTTATTTCCTTTTCCCTTCTTCGCCTTGGCAGACAAAGCAAATTTTCTTCATTATCTGTCTTAGATGAAGATCCATCCCTGGTATTCTGCCTGAATTATTCTTGCACCAAATTCGACCAAAGTCGTTCCCAATCTGGCAGCTTCTCCCTCCCATTGACAGAGTCCTGATAACTATGCCAACTCTTGAGAAGTCATAGAAGAGTTAGGCTCACCAAGTAATCATCTACGATATTAATTTGGGTGCTCCCAAGCTCATCTCAACATTGGAATTTTTTTTTAAAATATTTCGGAATGGTGTCGCCTTTCTCCATTTTGATTTTCTTGAGCTTGTCCTTTAGTTCCAATTTTCTATGATCACTGCTGCTCTGAAACATATCTGTCAAATATTTCCACATTGCATATCATGTCACTTTTCCATGGAGACTTGAGACAATGTGGTCTCATACTCCCTCCAGTAAGATCCTCCTCGCCTTTGCAACCTTATTTTTCCAACCATCATGATTTGCAGCATCTGCTGCAACGGGTTTGGGAATGTCATTATCAATGAATTATTTCAACCCATTTTCCTCCAGTACTGCCTCCATCCTGTCTTTAAACGCAATATAACTGGAAATTCCCTCGAGTGCATACTCCAATATCAAGCCATTGAAAGCCATTTCGATCCTGATCTTCTTGTCGCACCAAGAATAATTTTGAAAATTCGAATTCTATTCAGTCACAAAGTCAACTTCTCCTCCATTATAGTGATTTCCTCCGCCCTGATACCATGTAGAAATTATACAAACATATGTATATCAATGGATTCAATCCTATCAAGAAATGCACTAAAGTTAAATACTAAATCCTTCTACAAATCAATTGTGGAAAATAAATACGATCGTCAATCACGACAAGTGCAGAAAGAAACAAATCAAACCACAACACAATAATTTCCTGAGGAAAGCTTGTTGCTCAAAACCCCTCTGTCTTCTATTGTATATTCACCATGGAATCATGAAAAAATTACAATGCACTCTTCTCACAAGAGTCTCCTACACTCTCACAACTGTCTCACACTGACCCAAACAAAATCAATCAACACTTTGCCAATTTCCTGCCTCTAATCAACCTGCCTTGCTTGCACAATTCATGTGGAATGAAATCACTATTATTTAAGAATTTCAACCTTCCAAAAATATGTAAGGATCATGGGCAATCCAATGGATGTCTAGTTGCATGCATGCAACCTACAATGATACAACTGATAGTTAACATCCATTTAACCTTTGTCTCAACCGGGTCTCCACTGGAACTGACATGCATACATATATTAATAGTAAATCATCAGGTGCATGACAGTTCACTGATTGTGAATTAAATATGATTTACTTCACTTGATCTCTCACTAGTGCAACAAATAGTTACAATTAGTTCAACTGAATTTAACTCACTAAGTTAACTGATTACTCATGCATTAAAATAATGCACTAACTGCAACTCGAACTCCATAACTAATAGAATCACTCTGCATGCCTCACCAACCACCCTCAACTCAAAATTCACGAGCTAACTGAGTTTATAACACTCAGTTAACTATTACAAGTGATTATGAGATAAGATTACATTTTATTATCCAATTTAATTAAGGGAAAATTAAATTAGACACAACACCAATTTATTAAATTAAATTGGCTATCACACCAATGTATCGCTAAGACCTGTCGTCCCACACTAGTGTGTGTGCTGAAATTTCTTTTTGTCTTTCAGGAAGTTGTGCCTTATTCCATCAAGGGTGCAACACATCGAGACTCCTGTTGAGTTGTTCACAACTATTTTTGTGAACAACTACTCAGGGAGTTCATCCCACTATGGTCTTCCTGCACTACTCCAGTGAATACCAACACAAGGCACGAAGGGCTACCACCTATCACTACAAGATGTACATCTACCATAATGAACATGGGATAGGAGGACTACCCATCATCTGCCGTAAAATTCCTTCCTCACACACAAGTCTAAGGCTTCTCTACTGCTCCTTTGGCTCATAAAACCTTGAGCTCAACAATTTATAGTATAGAAACAACCTAAGCCCATGAACATGGTGCACACCAGGCTCCAACTTGGGCACTATCACGTTCTCTTGTAATCGACCATAAATTCCCAATCCAATGTCTACACTTGGTCCAATCTCACACTGCCCTCCAACAACCCACAAGTGACCAAGCCTTGTTGTAACATCTACTCCTAGTTAGGGCATCCAACACTTATGGATACTCTTCCACATGGATGCTAACAGACTTCACAAGTTTTCCTCTTCTAGGACACCCATCCACCTAGCAAGTCACATCATTAAGGGACCATATGCAACCATACTATTGTTTCCCTCTTGCCCTTGGGTTCTGTGCATATTGTTGTAGATTCCATCCTTGATTAGGGAATGAAACACTCTACCAAATTTGCTACAACATTACTTCAATCATAGTGTTCCATTTTCCAGGTACTTATCACTCTTTTTTTCCCTTCAATCCCTTCCTAAACATTGTTATAGACCTTGGAATACTTCACAAGGCACCCTACAACAGTTCGCTTCTTATAGCAAGGAGACGAGTTACCTTTCCAAGGGTTACAACCTCTGTCAACTTGTGCTAAATTCACAAGAAGCTATGACATGATGAAAGGACCTTCTCTAGGCCTAACAACACTCAAAACAATCCCTTCATACACTATTGTAGAAACCCTTCTTTTGCGATATTAACAGAGGAAAAATGCACCTTAAATCATGCATAAAAATACACTATAATCACCTTGTTTTTCCAAGAATTTCCTTTCCTTGATTGTTTCTTCAATACACTGGATTATAGGCTTATTTCCATCCCTCTGAACAGACCCACAACCCCTCATAACTATGATCTACGGTTGTGGCCTTCAACCTAGGTTTGTAGATCTTTTCAAATATGATAACTGTCCACCAAAGCACCTCAAATGAAACCCAAACAATTCCATAAAATTCCTTAAGAAGCTCAGAATTAATTCGAGGTCATTTTGGCATCCAAAAAATCACAAAGAGGCCTGAACTAAGTCTATTCTCTTTTGTTGGAATCAAACCTAAACTCCGGCCCAAAAAAGAAGTATCCTCCTCCTCTTTGACCTAATGCGAGTTCTCTCTTGTGCTCTAAGATCCTCCCCAAATGATCTCATATCACTCTCCTTTTATAGAATACACAAGGGCTCCAAAGAATTCTTCTAAGGTGGCTTCACAACTCATCATGTGGCTTTTCCAACTCAATCCTACATGAAACTCAACCCACAATACCACCTTCTAACTTCAAAAATTAATATCTCTTCAACGACAACTTGGAATTAGACGATTCTTGATATGTTGGATTTGTTAGAGTTGGTATCTTCATCCCTTCGTCAGAGATCAAATTTCTCTTGTTTCATTTCATTTTAGGTGTCTCACTCAGTCCAGTCAGTTGCATTCCATTAGGAGCATGGATCATCTGACGATAGTGGCTTTTTTCTCATATCCCTCATGTCTTATACCTTCTGACCTATTTCTGTTCATTAAAATCATTTACAGTCATTTTTGGTCTCATAAATTGGAAAAGAGTCATTTTAGGGTTTTTAGTCTCATTAGGTCTAGGGTTTAGTTAATCCGCTCTTCAGAATGCCTAGTAATGGCCACCACACACATGAGGAAGTTTGAAATGAGGTTTCAGTGCAAAAAATTTCATCATCATATGCTTAACAATGATTTTTCTTCAAAAATCTGTTTTGAAGAAAAATAGTCTATTTCATATTTATGTAATAAATGCAATGTGATTTTCAAGTTTTTCAGTTGTAATAATACTCCATTGGCAACCCTGGTCGCCTTTGCCAAAGCTCCATGCCATCCATTCCCTACAAGACAGACGGAAAAGCTCATCATTCAGTCTAAAAGCAAAAAGGAAGCAAAACAGAATTCTTTTGAAAAGTGTCAAAGTTTGCAACATTACAAAGTGGGTTTTCAAATAGAAAAAATCAAAGTCTTTGGTATATATATGATTTTTATGTTTCAACACTCCATTTGTATGCCAAAGAGACAAAATTGAGAAAAGAAGAAGCTGTGAGGAGCGAAGCAAGAAATTGTGGGCAGAATGTGTTAAAATTGTTGAGCGCGACGCATTGGGCAGCTGTTGTGACGCATTGGGCGAGTGCGACGCGTTGGGTCGGCTCATTGTATGCAAATTTGTTCCTGCACGGCGCATTGGAGGACACGGAGCACTGGGTTTGGCGCGCGATGCACATGGCAGAGAGTAACTTCATTGCTATTTCTTCCAATTCATCAAATTTTCCCGGCCTCTCTTGGTCCAATTAAGTCCATACAATAACTCCATTGCTCATGACAAGTGTTTGGTATTGATTATGAGAATTTAAGTGGAAAAACTCAAACCCTATTCTCTTGTTTGAGGATTGCTTCCTTTAGGGTTTTGAAACTTGTTTTGTGCCAAATATTTCCATTCTCCACCTTGTTTTTTCCACTCCTCACTGTTTATCTTTTCACCACAGTCCCCTTTTCCTATTCACCTTATATCCCCAAGTCAATCAATCCCTATCCCATTCCCATTGTCCCCATCCCACTTGTAGATTTTCCCAAACCCCAAGTTTATCCCAAATAGTTAAGTGGCTGTCCCTAAACCTTTCAACACACATATTTCAAGTGGCAAACTCACAATTTCACTTGATAATAGTCCATCATTCCCATTACTCTACCCCTCCATATTCCCTCCCATATTACCACATATTTGGCAATTAAATCAAAAACACCAAAATTTCTTATTTACATCCAAGACAACATAGACTTTGCATAGACCTTGGACATCATGAAAACAGATACTGATACATCTTATGACCGAGACAATGATTCCACCACTGAAATACATGCACCTAGAAGGCCTCATAAGAGTGGCAGACATGTGAGGGAGGAGCCCACTTCATTGGCTGAATTGCAGGCTTGCCCACTTTCCATGGCATGTTTTCAACAGAAGTCTTGTTATCAATTTTTTGAAATGGTTGCTAGGGTCCATCATCATCAGGAGCTGTCCCGTTTGTTTGTGTTTCATTTACATGATGGTCAAGTCACCCTTGCCGGTGTGACATTCACTTTAACACCGGAAACTATCTCTCAAGCAACCGGAATACCAAATGTTGGAGAACAATGGAACAAAAGACAGCAGGTTGACAGGGTACATTATGAACCATATATCAGGCCTAGCTTTGTGAAAAAAATCAGCAGAGTGTTTCATTTCCAGTTCTTAAAGGATTCCTATGCTCCTCTGATGAAACTTATTATCAAATATTTCAGTTGTGAGGGCTGGTTTTCACGTCTCTATGCCTATCATATCAGGTTATTGATGCATTTTACCAGGGTGAGGATGATGAAACTCCCTTATTTCATGTGCCGGAATATTGAGAGGATGACCACTCTTGTGCAAAGGAAAACTCCTGAGCAGCAGTACAACAGTATCTATCACTTTGCACTTATCAAGATTGTGGTTATGCATCAGCGCGGCTTGCAGGGCATTTCATGGGAGGATTTCATTTCTAATGATTTATTCATAGCTCCTCAGGTTCCTTCGGAGGTTTTTCATGAGGCAGGTGAACCTTCATATTAGCATGAAGGTCACGAGACACAGACCACCAGTGTGCCGGTTTTTGTTACCTATTAGAGAGGCACTAGAGGGTTATTTGCAGCAGCCTGGCGAGTATTATCTCCACCGTGCAGGGTTCCGTGACGGCCGATTGGCGAGCCAAATGACGATGTAACATCAAACTGCCAAGCTCAAGGACTCAGGCCTTTCCGGACTCGCGAGAGGGCTTTCATATAAGTGGGGATATCGGTGTGTTTGCTTGTGGTGTTCTGATATTAGGCTAGTTATGAAGTGAGTTTTTTGATTTTTGGTTTTTTAAGTTTGTGAGGGATAAAACTGATCAAAGATATAAAATGGGTAACAAGAAGTTAGATCAACTGGGCTATGGGGTCAAAAAGGTCAAGGAAGTTATCAGATGATGATGTAAGGCTGCTGTAGGGCCGATTTGATTCAAGGTAGAAAGGATCTTTGGGCAAAATGGAGTAAATGGACATCAAGTTTGTGAAAGACGAGGGATTTCAAGTGTAACTAGTTGATAGCAGACATAAACATGTTATAGCAAGCCATTAATCATGCTAAATGTAACTATGAGCTAATTAATACATAGAAATCAAACATTCCAACCATGCATAGAAGTATAAGACCCTCTAACTTTGGGAAATGGCTATCAGACTTTGGGGAAAACACATAAGAAGGACTAACAACTCATAAAACTATGCCGGAACGCCTAAACACAGTCTTTAAGTTATTGGGCACTTGGACAAACAAGCTTTCATAGTTTTAGGCAAAGGGCTAGATCGGGACTACGCCTCCTTGGTTCAACAAGATGATAAGCTAATCAGTCAAAGAGATAGTTTTATGGACAGAAATATGGACAATCATAGGTAGGCAGGGCACACCATACATCCTACTCAACATGCATAGAACTTATGAATAAAACTAGCAACAATACCTTAAGTTACTAAAGAGCAGTTAAGAATTCTTTAGTATAACTAAGGAAGAAGAAAACATAAAGCTATGAAGATTCAGGAACTTTGAGGTGCCTCCATGGGCACATCTCAAAACTAATCTCTACTGATCTATAGCAACAAGAAGTATGTATCATGAATGAACACTAGAAGACAACAACAAAGTAAGAAACACTATACCATTCTACCATGTCATGGAATCCATCAACAACCTTTCATCATTCATCAAAAGCATCCAAGAGGCAGTCCAAAATCATAACACAAGTATGTTCTTCAAAGCTCATATGACCAATATATTGATTCTTCTCTCAAGTTTAGCCTCTGTTTTACAATGAAGCCTTGTGGAATAAATAGGCTTGAGTGAGGAAAACCTCATGGAGCAACTAGCTATCCCATTGGCCTAATCAAAATATCTAAACTTGTCCTTGAGGCTTTGCAAAGCCCAAGGCACAAAGTATCCCATAAAATATCTAAAAAAATGCTAAAAACGGAAATTATATTGACTTTGCACCATTTTCCAAGTGTAAAAATAGCTTAACGCACATTTGGAAAAAGCAGATTTTTGAGGTTCAAAAATTGCAAAAATACTTCAAATTTACATCAGAAAAAGGTCCCCTGACTTGCTGGAGACAAATGGCAGCCTTCCCGGTGTCGAAACGAGGCTCATGATAGCTCGTTGGAAATATTTCTGTGTCTAATTTCCGACGCAACTGAAATCACCTCAAGCTGATGCCTGGAAGTCCTCCAAAACTGTACCTGTGTGTAAAAAACCAGGAAATAGCAGACTGCTGATATGAGGGGCAGAATGTGCAAAAAGCGAGCATTTTTCGCCAATTTGAGTGGGCGAAAGATCTCCAAATGCTCTGAAAATCGCTGGGGACCTGCTCATAGAATTATGGCATCCACTGGTATCATCCTTCTCCCTTGACAAATCCTCAAACTGAAATGGCGAAATTATGAGTTTTCGACCAAAAACCCAAAAAATGCCAAAAAACAAAAAGTTGTCGAAAAGGGCTCAAAATTGGCACACATGACCCTCAGGGGTCCATAGCAACATGCTTCGAAGCTGATGCCAAAATATCAAGGGCTGATATGCTTTTCTCCTCTTTCCGTGCCGGGTGCTTCCTCTTTGCCTTCTTCAATTTCTCTTGGGCTGCCTTTAGTTTGCGCCTGGAAAACTAATTCAACTTTTGAAAGTGATGAGTTCTCTTCCTTTGCAGCTCTAGATCTCTGTTCGCTCTCTCAAGCTTCATCTCCAAGTGCTTGTTAGCTCTTTCAAGCCATGCCTCTTTGTTTTCTTCAATTTCCTGCTCAAGGAGTGCAGTGAGAGGAAAGGCTTGGAGATGGGCTTGTTCTTCTTCTTTCTACTTTTCCAAGGCTCTTTTAAGCCCTATGGTCCTAGGCCTCTTCCGCCTAGGCTGTTCTTCCTCTTCTTCCTCATCAAACTCACCAATGAGTTCTTCTATCCTCGCTTGCGCCTTGGCTGCCTCATTCTTATATTTGATCGCCCGTGCTTCATGAACAGCTGTGTGAACATTCATCTGTTTGTTTTGGATCTCTAAGAAGTGGTTGAAATTCCTTTCCCTTTGAAGATCCTCCTCTAATGCCTCAATTTTCCCCTCTTTATGAATTAGGAGGTTTTCAAGAAGGCGGGCCTCATTATCACTAGGATCGCTTTGGATTGGGATGACAGTCAACTCACGTCCATGCTTTGTAATTTCTCCAACTTTGCTTTTCCCTTTGAAGGCCAATCTCGCACTTTTCCTCCTTGGCATGCTAGTAGGTGTCCTTTTGGGTGATTTTCTCTTGCTAGGAACAATCTTTGTCACTGTTAGAGTGGCAGCCTTAGACCCTCTCTTCCTTGTTGTGCTGAGCTTTGTTCCTTTGGGAGGAGGAGACATAACTGATTTACCTTTGACATCTTCTTGAACTTGCTGCTCTTCTTGAGGCTGCTGGATGTTTTCTTCTTGCTGTTCACTTTAATGCTCCTATTTGCCAACCTTAACTTGTTGTTCTACATCAATGCCTTGTTCATTTGGTGTTTCAAACTGCTGCCCTCCTTCACCAAAATCAAGCTGCTGCTGTGCTTGGATTTCCTGCCCAACCTGCTGTTCTTCCTCTTGTACCTGATGTTCATCATTTTCTGTTTGTTGCTGACCTTCATCTTGTATTTGTTGTTGTTCATCCCTTTCCTCTTGCTACTGTTCACTCCCCTCTCCTCCTTCCTGTTGACTTGGTTGTCCTGTAGTCATTCTGAGCCTTCTAGGAGTAGGCCTGCTGGACAAAGGTACCGGGCGATGGATAGGCTGAGTGGGAGACACATGGACAGGAGGAACAGTAGAGAAATCTGGATGACTGATGAATACATCCCATGGAACCTATTTTTTCTCTAGCTGGTGTAGGAAGATAATCTTGATCAGAGAATGATGGAAAAGGGAAGGTATTTGCATAGGTGGGGCCTTCTTCTGGATAGTAGATGCCATCTTCTCGATGCTCTTGAATAAAAAGTAAGGGAGGTTTAGTTGCCTGCTTCTAGTAAAATGCATCAATAATCGGACATGGTAGGCATAAACTCGATCAAACCTCCCTTCACAAGTGAAATATTTCATTATGACTTTCATAAGAGGATCATAGCTATCAAGGAGATATGAAAAAGGGAAAATAGCAATGAAAGCATCTCTATGCTCAGGCTTGATGAAAGGCTTGTAATCTTCTCAGTCAAGATGAGCCTGTTTGAACCATTTTTCGCCATGATACGGAATCTTGGTGGCCTTGGACACATACCTTGGAGAAATCTTGAAATCAAGACCTGCCACTTGGAAATGTTTTTCTTTGAATCTCAGGGCGCATAAGTGTGTTAGTGGCGAAAAAATTTTGACTTCTTCTATCTTCTGGCAGAAATCTAGGCAGCCTACTTCATGGAAGTTGAAAAGGACAGATGGATGAGCATTAATATCTTCTGTAGAGATTGGCTCATATCTTTTATGCGGACTGCTCCTGCTGTCTTGCCTTGGAGGCATTTTGAACTGAATATGCTTTGGAAAAGACAAACTGCCTCACTGTGTGTAAACTGCCCTGCTTGGAGTCAAACTGTGTCAATTTACTGCTTTGACAGAGAAACAATGTGATTTGGATGTTTTGCAACAAGTTTCTTATAATACACAACCTCTGCTCTCTTAAACTAGCCTTCTACCTTTGAATGTACCTCAGCCAGGCAGATTTCTCAATAGGATACCATATAGTAAAGAGGAGAGAGACTGCTGGGTAATTTTCCTGTGCACAGTGTTAAGAAATCACTTTTTCTCGTGAATTTGTTAGAGGCCAATCAACACACCTATATCTGTGTCTTCAAGATAAAATTCCCAATCATTAAAAACCTGCTCTTTCAGAAATTGGCCTTCCACCTTGAAAATATCTCAGTCAACAAATTTTCAATATGATATAATATAGTGGAATGAAGGACAGACTGGATGAAGAAGGATGTATACAGTGTCAAAATTTCCCTGCTTGGTGATCTTTGGAAGTTAACAACACATCTTTGTATTTTGGATCAATAGTGTACTTTCCAATTATTCCAAAACCTACCTTGTCTAAGTGTGCCAATAGTCAACAAATTTGCATCTATTGTAAACAACCATAAATATGTTTAGACAATCAATATCATAGGCCTGGAGCAAAAATGACAGAGTTTAAAAGACTACAAAGTTTTTAGGCAGAGGCTATGTGAGTTTTATTTTTTCAAAACAATCAAGGGCCCCTTATAAATGTAACCCTAGCCTTTGTAGAAAAAATCCTTTGTTCAACCTGAAATCCGTTTATCAAACAAGCATGAAGACCCAAAGTCAATCAAGCAGCTGCACAGTGAAGACTGTATTTGTATGAGGAGCAGGAGCAACCTTACCCTGTGGTCTTTCAACTTATAAGCAACTCTTTGTCAAAAACCCCCTTTTCTGATTACACTTCACTGTTTTAATAATGTGGCAATGTTTTGAGGACAGTGTGAAATGTTTTTCTTTAGACATAAGCCCTGTCTCTCTATAACAAAATCTTCTTCTTGCCTCTATAGAGGTTTCTTTTGAATTGGCAGTCAAGATCTCTCAACCAACAAACTTCTTTTAAGCAGAACACTGCCCTTATTTCCATCATATATTCTTTCCTGTAGGTGCTTTAAATGACACATCCAGCATTTTATTATAGCTTTACACCTTGAAAACTTACACAGCAAACAACACTATTTTTCTGGTACAGTGACAGAGTTTTGAAAGTTCTGTATGCTATGTTATGAGGAAATTTGTAAAAGTTTAATACACTGTTTTCTCTTGGGCACTTTTAGCAGTGAGTCTATCATTCAAACACAGCTTCATTAGGTCAAACTGGACAATTTTTTCCAACCCTTACTCTCGCACCACAGTTTGATTTAAACTTTCATATCACTTCAGCACTTTTGAAACCGAGGGGAATGGTATGTAAAAATACCTTCAAATTCGATGGAAATCCTTTGGGGAGAGTTCGAGTAGCACCGGGGGTCCTTCAAGCCTGCGCGACACTCTTCAGGGAAAGAACGGCGCGCAACAAACGGTGTCGGGTGGCTCTGTCGGGTCGGGCGGGCGCCGTGTACAGGCGCATCGCACAATTTTACAGGCGCGTCGCGCGTACACTGACCGCCTGTGCAAATCCTCTTCCAGGCGCGTCGCGCAAGATTCCAGGCGCGTCGCGCGGCTACAAACGAACAAAAACTCTTTGAAATGTGCTCAAAAACTGTTTTGATGTCTGGGGATTGCGGAGGCAAACTTCAACTTCTTGCTTGGTGTATTGAAAATGAACGCTTGGACCTTTCCCCACTTCTTTAATATGTCAACCCCAACGGTCTTAGAACTTTGAAAAGTAACCTTGGCGTTTAGCTCCGCTTTTGTTTTAACCTTTGTAATGTTGCCTTGGTGTATCTCTTTGACATTTGAAATCGCGTTGGCTTCATTTGAGGGGTACTCCCTTTTTGAAATGATTTCGGCCACAGAATTTTATATGCCCTTTAAAAAATGTCAATAAAGTTTTTAACTCCTTTTCAAAGAAAACAAACACAGTTTTTTTCAAAAGGCCAGAACTCTGTTTCACTTATGCACAGGTGTTCGAAGGGTGATTTTTGCCAGTTTTGTTCCTTGGGTGACAACTTTAACAAAGAACTTCAAACTTTGAAAAAATAACTCAATAACCTTCATCATCTCTGCCACTGGGTTTAATGGTGCTGGTGATATTTATGAGGTAAAGTAACCCTTCTTTCAAAACTTGTCAAGAAAATACCTGAAGACTGACTTGTTTCTGAAAGGACAGGGTTTGTTTTGTCAACCTATTTTGACAGTCTCGGTCTTTAACAACTTATTCAACCTTTTCTCTTTTGCAGGTGCAACAGGTCTCTTGGAAACACAGTTATCAGTTCCTTTTAATAGTGCAGTGATCTTTCTTTGTAACAGAATCATCCATAATTTCAAACCTGTCCACTGCTTTGACACTTTAGGTGATATTTTTAACAAGGAAAAAACATTCAAAATCTGTCAAAGAGTATTTGAAAGCTGTTTTGTTATTTAACAGGAGATGGTATGTCTTCTTCCAACTTGTTTGATAAATTCTGCTTCCAGGTGATTTATAAGCTCCTCCTTTGATTGTAAGTGCCATATTTTAGTTTCATCCATTCATACCATATTTCTCTGTTTGCTTGAAAGGCGCTCCTTTAGACTTCTTGGCATGTGACAGTGGGGTGTTGTTTGACCCTTTCTCTTAAGGAAACTGCCCCTGTTTGTATCAAGGGCCTACATATTCAAATTGTCTTCTGTCCACTATGAGGTATAGTTTGACAGACATTTTCCTATGGGTAGGAAAAACAATACTTTTTGAAACATAAACACCATCTGTCACCTGTGTAAAGCTTTATGCTTTCTTTCTTTGTCTCTTTCCACTGCATTTTAGATCAACCAGTCTTCAAAAACATCCAATGCCTTGGCCATCTGCTCATGAACGAAGGAGGCCCTTCACTTGGAAAAGTATCTGAAGATTGCTTAATAAACTTGCCTGACAAAGATTTTCCTTGGATGTGATGGTAAGCAAACAACTTGAAAAACATCAATACTGTCACCTCTGCTTGCAATCACTACTGTACTTCAGGAAAACCCTAGTCAAGGTGTCACTGTCTCACTGTACTGCTCTTTGCTGAGGGGAAATGAGATATCATCATTTGCTTTGGTCAACTTATGGAAAATTATTTGAAAGATAGTCTCTGTGACTATGGAGGTCAGCACCCTTTGAAAAACAAACACCTTTTCTTCTGCCTGTGTAATGACATGATTTGTGAGCATCTCTTCAATTTGGTCTTGTGGAAAAGCAGGCTGCTTATGATTGGAATTTTTTTTACTAATGATATGTCTCTCTAAAGTTTCATCAATTCACATGATTTGAGAAATTCTCATGACTTCCTTTACAAGACCAAACTCTGTTTTCCTTTGAACTTGCATATTTCAGATTCTATCCCTGCTGTGATTATCACTTACACTCAGAAAACCTAGAGTCTCATTTTCACTGTTCAGTAAAAAGCAAACCTGGACTTTTGCAATCCTTTAAGTCAATACTGGCCAGCGCCCTCTGCTTGTAGATGAAGGAGGCACCCTAACCCTCTGCTTGTAAATGAAGGAGGTTCTGGGCCATGACAAATTACCAGTTTGCTGTGACAGTGGTGTCTTTCTCTTCCTGTGATTTTCATGCTGGAAGGAAAACTGCAAGGTCTTTATGAGTGACTCTATGTTTTGCAGATATATCTCAGGCTCATGTTACATTTAGAAGCAACTATTCTTCTAATTGTAGATTCAAGAAATTTCTTCTGAGATGATGTTATTTTTCCTGCCTTTGTAGAAACCATGAAACACTGTGAAACACCTAATAATCAGCTTGAGACTGTGGTTTATGCAGTGCTGAGACCTAGGGATATAAGTGGCGTGACTTAGAGCTGTGATCAACTTGATTTGCAGAGTAGGAGGTTGGTCATGATTTGTGTTGTGTCTCAATCTAGTCTCCTAAACTGAGTTCATTTAATTGTCAACCAGGATTTGTAAACTGCTGAAGTGAAATGTACCATATGTACCTAGGTGCTTGTTTCCTAGTGCGTTGTGTGTAGTATTTTGTGATGTTTTGGTCTTTTATGTTGATTTATGATGTTTTTGGTCTTTTGAAGTTTTATGTTTACAATGAAAATGCCTAGAAAACTAATGAAAAGAAATTGGTGGTCAAGAACACAGTTGAGCCTAATGTATGGAATGGCAAATGTAATCAAAAACACTGAAGCAACATCTAAACTATGACTGAATAGAAACAAGAGCTTAATGATGACAAATGACACAAACTAGACTTTGAGAAATGATCACTAAATATGCAAGTTTTCTAACTAGATAGTTAGACACTAATCAAGATGCAACATTCTATTCTAAGCTCATCTATTCCATGACTAATTCCTAGTTCTATTCTGCAATTTCAATTGAATGTCACAGAGTCTATACTCAAAGAGTTATTGGTTTCTTTTCAAGGTGGTTCTGTTGAGGAAGAGCTCTGTTTATGGTGAGGAATTTGCAGAGATATTTCAGACCTTGTAATGATGTTTATCTTCTGTTCCTAAGGTTATGGATCACTGGTGGTTTTCAGAACAAAAAGATATTTGTAAATAATGAGGGCTGTCTTATGAGTCCTATCAGCTAAAGTGATTTACTGTGCAAAGGGTGACAATGTGACTATGAAATGTAAGTGCAATGAATTGATTTAAACATGAGCTTAAGATGCTTCTAAACTAGAACAATGTTAAACCATAAGTCATCATCAAACTTTGAAATGAAGTAGCTGGACATGAATTAAATGAAAAATGAAACTCCGGAGCGTTCTAACTAATATGCATTATTCTATGAAGTTACACAATCTGTTGTTCATCATTAGTGGTATTTTGGAAAAGTTCCTTCTTGTGGAAGAGGTAGAACAATTCTGACTGTGGACTTGTATGCAATTGAAAGCAAATGAACTGAAAGCAAATGACAAACTTAGTTATCACATCACGGTCATGTCTTGAACTTCTTAAGGATGTCTTGGAAGAATTTCTTCTTGTGGAAGAGTGATTAGGACAAGTGCAACTGTGATAGTGAAGACTAAAAACTACAACTAATTCCTACAATACTATAGCTATTCATCATTCATTGTTATGATCTGTTGGAAGAATGTCTTCTTGTGAAAGAACTGGAATGAATATAACTATAGTATCTAGTTAAAAACAAATAAAAATCCTATCCTACAGTACCATAGTCATTAAACATTCATCATTTTAATTTATTGGAAAAGTGTCTTCTTGTGGAAGAACTGGAACGAATACGACTACAGTAGCTAGTTAAAAACAAATACAGATTTAACTCCTATCCTACAATACCATAGTCATTTAAACATTCATCATTTTAGTCTGTTGGAAGAGTGTCTTCTTATGGAAGAACTAGAATGAGTACGACTACAGTATATAAAACAAAACAACTACTAATTCAAATGCAGAACGTAAAGGCAGCTAGGAAAAACTTATCTAGTTTACGCAAAAGAAACCCGTGCAAGGGGCAGGGGCCCTCTACCACTTGACGGCATTCAACTCCAAATTAAATCACGCCTTCAAGATAATTTTGTCTGCTCCATTAACGATGCAATAGTTTGAACATAATGCTCTGTGTCTTCAAAGACGTAACACAGAGTTTTCACAAAATCTAGCAGCAAATCTAATACAAAATATCTAACTAAGCTCTCGGCCTACTCAAGAGTTTATAAAGTAAATGCAAGTAACAATAATTACAATAATTTAGGAATGATGTCTTCCTTATCCAAATCATCTTAGGAGTCTTTGAGGTGGCTGCGTGAAGGAGAAAAGACACCTGGACTGTGACAGTCCTAGTAGGAGTCTTCCTACACAAATGTGTTCACACGTGCATAACCGTACCCAGAATTCATTTCCTCTTCCATGACGAGCAACACACCATGTAGGCACGATGTGGATCATGCCCATATGCGTTTTTCCTCCTGAGGCCAACTGGAACATACTCAAACATAAAGGTAGCTGCAGAATCGCCGGTTAGCTACGGAATGCCTGCATTCTGCAGCTGGTTCCGGTCAAAATGCTTAACAATGGCAACAATCACAAAATTCAACAAGTCAGTCATGTAAACCATTCTAGAAGTAATTTTAACTATTTTTATTGATAAATTGGGTTTAAAATGGAAATGGACAAAGGAAAAATGAGGTAAAATGAGGTGAAGGAAAGCACAAATTTGAGGCTCAACAATTGGTCTGTAGCAGATGAAGGTTTTTTGGCCTTTTGATGTTTGCCAAGGGTAAAATGCCTTAAAGCGCCACTTCCTAACATAGGGGAGACTTTTGAAACAGATTTGGATTTTTCCTTTTGGAGCTGATGGGCAGACCAGGAGGGCTGAAGCTAGAAAAAATAGTGATAATGGATTTTAATTTTGACAAGGGCGGACTGAAAAGTAAGAGGGCAAAAAAAGTTTTATGAGGGTTTTCTAGATGACAGATTGACATATGGAATTCAGCTTCTAGAAAACTCAGCTTATGGATATAGTCATCACCAACATGTAAAAAATACTGATGGCTAACAGTGGCTCCATTTGGGGAGGGCAGCTCCTCGTCAGGAGGTGTCCAGAATTCAGATCTTTGGCTTATGAAGACCAATGCCTTATCCATTGGCGCAAAATTTACTTTTCTTTTGATGTTATTTATGAAAAGTGACAGCATGGTTAACATCAATGATACTTCTACTTACCCCACTATCTTTCCTAACATTTTTTCTTCTCTTTGGCGCATTTGAACTAGCAGCCTTTTGACAATGCATATTTTTCTTTTTGCAAAATGAACCTATCTATTTCTACTCTTATATCTGCCGGGAGTTCAGATTAAACTGATGAACTCCTTCATTACTCTACCTAAAGCTAGATCGACTGTCAAGATTAAGCAGTTTGACAGGATTTTATTCTCTAATCTAAAACATGAAATTCAAAAATGATCAAATCAGGATTAAGCAGTCTGATTTGTCATGCATTTGCGGCATAAAAGACAAGCTGCACACAAATGTTATTTTGCAATAAAGGGAAACTAGACAAGCGGGGTTAAGATGTACAATGTATTTTTTCATCCCTCGCTTCTCTCTTTGGTTCTGTTTTAGGCATGTGGAACCAGAAGCTCTCCCTAATCTAAGCTCTGTGATAAGTCAATCTTACACAATGTTGACTATCTTTGCACTCACTAACTTATCAGCAAATAAATTTAAACATGCTCAGCTATGATTAGGCTAGATAGCTGAACAAGACATTGAAGCACTAGTAGCGGCATTTAGACTTGCTCGCTTTCTGAAAAACTATTTTTTGGAACATGGGGCCTTTGTCCTATCTTCACTTGCCCTCTTTTCTGTTTTTACTATTTTTTTTTTTTTTTTTTTTTTGACTTTCCTATCTTTTACTGTTTTTGACTTTTCTATCTTTTCAATATTTCAAACAATGGTATGTACAATGAATGGAAAGTGTCTTAAACTCAAAAATGGAGCTCCTGACAAAAATAATGCTTTAATGTCCTGCCATTTACAGGACCTCCAAAAATTTCAGTCCCATCAGGTTCTTGCAAGAAGAAAGCATTGTTTCCACTGACTGAGCTGATGATGTAAGGCCCTTTCCATAAATTTTCAAACTTGCCATGTTTACCTTTATCTTCCCTTCTAGAATCCCATTTTAAAACTTTATCTCCAATCTGAAAATCATTTTCCTTAGTTCTCCTGTCGAAAATCTGTTTTATTTTGTCTTGTGCTAACTGAGCCCTTTGGTAAACTTCTTCTCTGGTTTGTTGTAAATGGATAGTCTGATTTACTCTCCTTTGCATGTTATTTTATTCTATTTGGACTTCTTGCAATAGTTTCATTATCGGAACTCCTAGGGATGTTGGGAAAATGGCATCTATACCATAAACTAGCTGGTAAGGAGACATACCTATGGATTTCTTGGTGGTTAATCTATCAGCCCATAAGGCGTGTACTAGTTTCCCATGCCATGCTTTTTGATTTTGTTCAAGAAGTTTTTTTATAATGTTGACTAAGCTTTTGTTAGAAGACTCGGCTAAACCATTACCTTGAGGGTAATAGGCTGTGGAATGTCCTAATGAAATATGATACTTGTGACAGAAGTCTATCATTTTCTTGGAAGAGAAGGCAACGACGTTATCTGTAATGATTTTCCTGGGACAGCCAAATCTGGATAGGATATTGGTTTCTAGGAACGTGATGATGACTGAATCAGTGGTGTTCCGGGAAGGTATGGCTTCTATCCATTTGGTAAAGTAATCAGTGGCTGTGAGGATCCATTTATGTTGAGTGGATGAGGAGGGGTGAATTTCTCCAATGAAATCTAAACCCCATTGCTGGAAGGGTCCTTCAACTATGCTGGGATGTAAGGGCAAAGGTAAAAGCTTTTTCTTGCCATCAAAGATTTGACATTTATGGCATGTCATAACTAGTTTGTGAGTATCGGGGAACAAGGTAGGCCAATAATAACCGGCTCTAAGGATTTTGTTTGCAGTGGTTTTCCAGTAGAGATGGCCCCCACATTCCCCTTCGTGCATTTCATGCATAATTTTCTCTGCATCAAACTCAAGCAAACATTTAAGCAGCATACTAGTGGGATTTTTCCAATATAGAAAACCATCTAAAATGCAAAACTTTAAGGATTTTTGTTTAAGGAATCTTGCTTTTGTTTTTGATAAAGTTGGAGGAGCATTTAGATAAGTTAATACATAAAGAATATCTGCATACCAAGGTGAATCCAAAAATGTCTGATCAATAGGGGGAAGTGCACACTCTTCCTGTTCTTATAAGGCATCGACAAAATTTATATCTAAAGCTTGGAGGTTGGTTTCAGCCATTAATCTTGAGAGTCCTTGTCCTTTAACTAGTTTGGTAGGCCAGATTTCTAAGTCATATTCTAAGATGATAGCGATCCATTTTCCCCTTTTACCATCGGGATCTTGGTTCAGAATGTCCTTGACGACAGTATTAGGGACAAAAGCTATGACATGAGAATGCAAGATGTAAACTCAGAAATCTTTCAGTGCTTTTACCAATGCAAATGCCTGTTTTTCCATGATGTTATATTTCAAGGGAGCATCTCTCAGGGATTTGCTAAAAAAGTCAATGGGTTGCTCTTGTCCAGCTGCATTTTTTTGTAACAACACCGCAGTTATTGTGTGTTCTGAGGCGAATGAAAAAATGTAAAAATCTTTGGTGAAGTCAGGGCTTATCAATACTGGGGTCTCAGTTAAGGCCCTTTTGATTAGTTCAAAAGATTTTTTGGCTTCTATAGTCCATTTAACCCCGACCTCCTTTCTTAACATATTTGTGATATCTTTCAGGAGTTCAGCAAGGTTTGGGATGAATCTTCTTAAGAAATTTATCTTTCCGATAAAGGACTGTAACTCTTTTATGTTTATGGGGTGACTTATCTGTAAGATACCTTCGATTCTCTGGGGGTCTATTTTAATTCCTTCTTCCGAAATAATGTGACCTAGGAGTTTTCCTTCCTCTAGACCGAAAAGTGTTTTCTTGGGGTTCAGGGATAAACCATACTTTCTGCATTTGTTAAAAACCTTTCTTAAGTGTGCTAGGTGTTCTTCATCTGATTTAGAATATACTGTTATATCGTCGAGATATATGAATATGAAAACACCTATGTCTTCTGAGAAGGCTATGTCCATGGCTCTTTGAAATGTGGCGCCAGCATTCATCAGTCCAAAAGGCATTTTAACATACATAAAAGTGCCCCAAGGGGTGGTGAAAGCTGTCTTATGTTGATCAGTAGGATAAACCAACACTTGGTTATAACCAGAGAAACCATCAAGTAATGAGATTCTTTTAGCGCCTACTACCTTCTGAAGTATGTGGTCCATTTTGGGCAGAGGGTAGTTATCTTTCAGACATGCCCTATTCAGGTTTCGGAAATCTATACAGAGTCTGATTTCACCAGTCTTTTTTCTAACTGACACTAGATTTGAGACCCACTCGGAGTATCGGAGAGATACTATTATCCCGGCATCATACATCTTTTTAATTTCCTTTTCAACCAACGGTAGTAATACTGGGTTTATCCTTCTTAAATTTTGTTTGAAGGGCTTTTGGTTTTCTTTGAGGGGAATTTTATGTTGGATGATGCCGGTGTCATATGACTTCAAATCTTGGTATCCCCATGCAAACACATCTTTAAATTCCTTAAACAGTTCAATGTATTTATGTTTTATGAGAGGCGGGAGGGTTTTGGATAGTTTAATGTTTTTGGGCTCTTCTGGACTTCCTATGTTGTATTCCTCTATGTCACCCTCTGTAGATTCCATTTTAGGTTTTTTGGCCACATCATTAAAGTCAAACAATTCTTTTAAAGGTGCGAGCCCTCTGGGTATGGTGTCATTTCACAGTGTAAGACTTCGAGCTCCCTTTGGTCAATGTCCTCTTCTATTTCCCTGTCATATGGATGGTCTACCAGGTTTAGATTGGTCCACAATGGTGGATTTAGCTCTTGGTATTGACTTTGGCTGGGTTTCCTTTCTTCGTCTCCTGAGTCCGTTTTGGTTATTTCAAACTCATTCCTAGATTGTAGGAAATCATCAATTTGATCATCGTCTTGGAATATTTGCCAATGGTCAAGATTATCTGGTACAGTAGGGCGATGTTTAACTTGAATGTCACATTGCTCACTTATACATGGTATTTGGCTATTGCTTGCAGCAAAGGCGAGCTCATTTGCCAGACTGTTTTGAATCCTAGGGATATAGGTGAGTTCATATTTTTCAAAATTTTTAAGGATATCCAAAGCTGCATTCCTATATTCTCTTAGTCTTGGATTCTTTGCCGAATATTCACCTTTGATTTGCCTGATTACAAGCTCTGAGTCTCCTTGGGCCGATACTCTCTTGGCGCCTAAGTCCTGGAGTAAGTGTAGACCAATGAGAAGGGCTTCATATTCCGCAATGTTATTAGTACATTGGAATTCCAATCTAAAAGAATGACCTTATTTAGTATTGTGTATCCAGATGCCTGCCCCTGAACCTGTTTTGCCACAAGAACTGTCAAAGCTTATACTCCAAAGAGCTTCTTTTTCATACATGATATTAAGCTGTTTTCCAGGTTTCTTGGGACTTTGGTCGTCAATTTCTTCATTCAGCCATGGTTTGAATAAGTCTTCATTTTCTTTTATCTGTTTGCTTATATCACTTTCATTGTATAATATAAAAGAATCTAAATTGGAATGAATGGAATAGATGGGGGTATTGTTTGGCTTATCTCTGTTGTTAACTATGTATTTCATGCGAGTCTCTCGGTATAACCTCCTTGTTTGGTTGAAAAACGGGATAGTAGCAAATGACATATCCATTTGAAGGCTACCTTGTATTTTGGCAGCCCATGCTCTTGATAGTAGCATTCCATACTTGGGTGGGATATCGGCCACTACTACATCCATGACTAAGTTTTTGGCTGGTAGTTGTGTGAGGGAAAAATCTAGATTCTTTATCAGTCCTAAACATTTGACCTGGCTCGAGTCGAAAGAATACAGGTTTTTGTAAGGTTGAGTCACTTCCAGTCCTAGGTTTTCCATGACTGCTTTAGGCATGAGGTTATGGGAAGCACCAGAATCTAACATGGCATTATGTAATATCTTGTCCCGTATATTTAAGCTTATATAGAAAGGAGAAATAGATCCTTCTTGGTATTCACCTTCTACTTTAGGGCCAAATAAGAGCTCGGGTTTGTCATCAGTTAAATTCAAGGTATCTGCCTTGCTCTCTAGATCGAGGACTTTGAAGATTTGAGATCTATATCTACCTATAGTTATTAGCTCTGTGAGGGGTATGGTAATTTTTATTTTGGAAATTTCTCCTTCGAAACTAAAAGGAGTAGGTAGTTTGGGCAGATTTGTTTCAGCTTTCTCAGACATAACCTTTTCTATGTTCTTAATCTGCTGACTTTGGCTTGGGACTTCGTTTGATATAGTTAACTTTGGGTTTTCTGCAGAGGTACTAGGAGTATCTGAACTAGTACTTGTCTGAATGGCCTTACCTTTGTTTTGGTTAGTATTTTTGGCCCCAATTTTGTTACTATCCATGGTTTTATCTAGGATGTTATCAGAGATTTTGGTTTTGTCAGGACTATTCTTTTTGGAATGGTTTTGGTTTTTTCTGCTCCTAAGATTATACTGCCAGTGAGCTTCTATTATGGCATTCTGAAAATCTATGGCAGGGTCATCGAGATCTTCATAGTTGGTCTCATCCTGATTAGGAGAAAAAAACGCTTGTTCTTCTTCTATGAGGTACACCTCACTCTCATTATCGGATCCTATGAGGTTTAAAAGTTGTTCATCAAGAGGTTCTGAATCCCTGTCATCCTCTTCCACATAGTTTTCATTGAATGGTGGCCTAATATGTTGGTCATTTTCCCTTGGTCTGTTTTGTGGCTGTTCCCTCCTAAAGTTTTGGTTTCGGTTTCTGTTTGGAGGGTTTGGTTGGTTGTCCCTAATAGGAGCCTTTTCATTTATCTTTTCCCACATTTTGGCCATGGATTTGACTAAGTCATCTATTCTGGGATCTAGGGAAGGTGATGAAGTGGAGACCTCATCTTTATATGTGACCTTTCTTTCTGATCTAGTCCTGGCTCTTTTTTCTGCTAAGTTGGCATCTGCTTTTATGGCTATTTGTTGCATTTCCTCTAAGGTAGGGGGATCCTTGTATCTCAGATGATATGTCATGTCTGGATCAAACCCCTCGGGGAATTTTTCCAAGGCTAAACCAAGTGGGGGTTTGAAATGAGGTGGGAGGGAGTTATATACACTGTTGAACCTAGTACAATAAGCTTGGACACTCTCCCCATTTTCCCATTTTAGGTTGTTATATTCTGACAGGATTTGAATGGGGTTTCTTCGGATTTCCCACCTATTTCTGAAGACTTGATGTAGTTCTGGGATATCATGGATACTGTTTGGAGCTAAGCTTTTGAACCATGCTTTGGGTTCACCCCCAAGACTTTGGGCAAATATTCTCATTCTGACGGTCTCGTCTTGTACCTCCAGGTATTCATAAGCATCATTCATCCTACTTATATGTTGTTGAGGTGTAGTGGTGTCTTCTCCAGTAAAGTGTGGGATTTTGTCTTGATATTTGTTTGGGAGAGGAGCTAAAGGCGGTGGCAACACCAAAGGTGCGTACCAGGCTGCCATGACTGGAGCTAATGGATGATGTACAAGATGAGGACTAGTAGGCTGAGATGAAGTGGTTTGAACAGTGGTGGTTTGACCAGGTGTGGCAGATGAACTTGGACTAGTGATCTGGTTTTGAGCAGATCTGGGATGATAGGAGCCAAACTGATAAAGAAGCTGGAAATCAGGAGGAGTGGTAGGTGAAGCTTCTCTACTAGGACTCTGTGGTGGGTTTAGGGGTTCAAGATCGTCAAAGTTTATCTTACTATATGATTTGCTTCTGGGAAGAGTTTGTGATGACTCTAATTCAAAAGGTGAATTTGTTAGGATAATGAGATGTTTAGGTACAGATCTTGTTTTTCGGATGGATCTACCAGCAGCTAGATGATCAGTTTCGGAAGCTTGCCACAGAATCTTCTCTGGGTCATCAACTATGATAGGGGGATTTGGGTCTGGATGAGCTCTGGTATTGATTCTTCGTGAAGCCAGATTTTGGATCCAGAGTTTAGAGAGAATGGTATTAGTGAATGCTTTGGATGAGTGGTTTCTCTAAAGCTCTACTAAGGTGAAGGATGGTAAAAATAAAAGGGATGGATTAGTGGAGTCGCCAGGTGGAACTGGGTTGTTTTTGTGAAGATAGCTATGGTCCACCAACAGTAACTAATCTGGGAATGTTTTTGGATTTTCTGAGTTTAGGTGCAGCCTATGGTTTAAAGTATCCTAGACTTGTTTCAACACTTTTGCTAGGGTGATGAGAACAAAAAGAGTTTACTCTAAATGGATCTATGGGCTGCTTGCTGGTTTAAGGTATCTAAAGGACCAAAGAGTCTATAAGAGTTTGCTAGACTATCATGTACTCAGTGTCCCACCATCTCCCGCTATGTTAGTGAGCGATGGGATAGGTCTTATCGGATAGTAGCCTAGAGTTTGGTAAAATAGTAAGGCTTACTAGAGTTTAGTGGAGTCGCCAGGTGGATTATCAGTTTGTTTTGAGATATACTTGTATGGTCCACCACCAATACTGTCAAAAGCCAATCTAAGGGAGTGTTTTGGGGTTTTTTGAGTTTTATGTGCCTACAAGG
Source organism: Pinus albicaulis (assembly GCA_034641835.2). Lineage (NCBI taxonomy): Eukaryota > Viridiplantae > Streptophyta > Pinopsida > Pinales > Pinaceae > Pinus > Pinus albicaulis. The sequence continues at coordinate 322,387,229 of CM076572.1, forward strand.
TTTGGAAGAGTTTTCTATAACTGACTCATCATTTTGCTAAGATGGTGAAAGAGATATTTTCTACCCTTCAGACAATATCTAAATTTACTAAGCTTGATTGAGACTTCAGGAGTTACTAAGGTGTACTTAGATTGTCACTAACTCGGAAGGTCCTACTGTGAGTGTCACTATGTTAGTGAGCAGTGGGATAAGTCAATCAGATAGTATTCTTTAAGGTCTCTTAAGGTCTAGGGAATCTAAGTTTGTTTAATACTCAGAGTCCCACCGTGATCGCCATTATGTTAGGGTGGCGACGAGGTGGCTAAATCGGATGGAATTCTAAAATTTAGCAAGGTAGTAAGGCCTACTGGAGGCTAGTGGAGTCGCCAGGTGGATTTTTAGTTGTTTTGAGGTATATGTGTATGGTCCACCACCAATACTGTCAAAAACCAATCTAAAGGAGTTTTTGGGGTTTTTTTGAGTTTTTATGTAATCCTAAGGTTTGGAAGAGTGTCCTACAGCTGAGTCATCATTTTTCTAGGATGGTGAGACAACCAGATTCTACTCTTCTGAGTTTGACTGAGATCTAAGAGTTCCTAAGGGATACCTAGGATGTTTTGACTCAAGGTCCCACCGTGATCGCCATTATGTTAGGGTCCCGTGATTTGGCTGATTGGCGAGCCAAATGACGATGTAACATCAAACCAAGCTTTGGAGCCCAAGGACCTAGCCTTCCTGGACTCAGAGAGGGCTCTCTCTATATATGTAAAAGATATCGGTGTGTTTGCTTATGATGTTCTGATATTAGGCTAGTTATGAAGTGAGTTTTTTATTTTTGGTTTTTTAAGTTTGTGAGGGACAAAACTGATCAAAGATATAACATGGGTAACAAGAAGTTAGATTAATTTGGCTATGGGGTCAAAAAGGTCAAGGAAGCTATCATATGATGATACAAGGCTGCTGTAGGGCCGATTTGATTCAAGGTAGAAAGGATCTTTGGGAAAAATGGAGTAAATGGACATCAAGTTTGTGAAAGATGAGGGATTTCAAGTGTAACTAGTTGATAGCAGACATAAACATGTTATAGCAAGCCATTAATCATGCTAAATGTAACTATGAGCTAATTAATACATAGAAATCAAACATTCCAGCCATGCATAGAAGTATAAGACCCTCTAACTTTGGGAAATGGCTATCAGACTTTGGGGAAAACACATAAGAAGGAATAACAACTCATAAAACTATGCCGGAATGCCTAAACACAGTCTTTAAGTTATTGGGAACTTGGACAAACAAGCTTTCATAGTTTTAGGCAAAGGGCTAGATTGGGACTAGGCCTCCTTGGTTCAACAAGATGATAAGCTAATCAGTCAAAGAGATATTTTTATGGACAGAACTATGGACAATCATAGGTAGGCAGGGCACATTATACATCCTACTCAACATGCATAGAACTTATGAATAAAACTAGCAACAATACCTTAAGTTACTAAAGAGCAGTTAAGAATTCTTTAGTATAACTAAGGAAGAAGAAAACATAAAGCTATGAAGATTCAGGAACTTTGAGGTGCCTCCATGGGCACATCTCAAAACTAATCTCTACTGATCTATAGCAACAAGAAGTATGTATCATGAATGAACACTAGAAGACAACAACAAAGTAAGAAACACTATACCATTCTACCATGTCATGGAATCCATCAACAACCTTTCATCATTCATCAAAAGCATCCAAGAGGCAGTCCAAAATCATAACACAAGTATGTTCTTCAAAGCTCATATGACCAATATATTGATTCTTCTCTCAAGTTCAGCCTTGTTTTACAATGAAGCCTTGTGGAATAAATAGGCTTGAGTGAGGAAAACCTCATGTAGCAACTAGCTATCCCATTGGCCTAATCAAAATATCTAAACTTGTCCTTGAGGCTTTGCAAAGCCCAAGGCACAAAATATCCCATAAAATATCTAAAAAAATGCTAAAAACGGAAATTATATTGACTTTGCACCATTTTCCAAGTGTAAAAATAGCTTAACGCACATTTGGAAAAAGCATATTTTTGAGGTTCAAAAATTGCAAAAATACTTCAAATTTACATCAGAAAAAGGTCCCCTGACTTGCTGGAGACAAATGGCAGCCTTCCCGGTGTCGAAACGAGGCTCATGATAGCTCGTTGGAAATATTTCTGTGTCTAATTTCCGACGCAACTGAAATCACCTCAAGCTGATGCCTGGAAGTCCTCCAAAACTGTACCTGTGTGTAAAAAACCAGGAAATAGCAGACTGCTGATATGAGGGGCAGAATGTGCAAAAAGCGAGCATTTTTCGCCAATTTGAGGGGGCGAATGATCTCCAAATGCTCTGAAAATCGCTGGGGACCTGCTCATAGAATTATGGCATCAACTGGTATCATCCTTCTCCCTTGAAAAATCCTCAAACTGAAATGGCGAAATTATGAGTTTTCGACCAAAAACCCAAAAAATGCCAAAAAACAAAAAGTTGCCGAAATGGGCCCAAAATTGGCATGCATGACCCTCAGGGGTCTGTAGCAATATGCTCCGAAGCTGAGGCCAAAATATCAAGGGATGATATGCTTTTCTCCCCTTTCCGTGCCGGGCGCTTCCCCTTTGCCTTCTTCAATTTCTCTTGGGCTGCCTTTAGTTTGCGCCTGGCAAACTGATTCAACTTTTGAAAGTGATGAGTTCTCTTCCTTTGCAGCTCTAGATCTCTGTTCGCTCTCTCAAGCTTCATCTCCAAGTGCTTGTTAGCTCTTTCAAGCCATGCCTCTTTGTTTTCTTCAATTTCCTGCTCAAGGAGTGCAGTGAGAGGAAAGGCTTGGAGATGGGCTTGCTCTTCTGCTTTCTGCTTTTCCAAGGCTCTTTTAAGCCCGATGGTCCTAGGCCTCTTCTGCCTAAGCTGGTCTTCCTCCTCTTCTTCATCAAACTCACGAATGAGTTCTTCTATCCTTGCTTGCGCCTTAGCTACTTCATTCTTATATTTGATTGCCTGTGCTTCATGAACAGCTGTGTGAACATTCATCTGTTTGTTTTCAATCTCCAAGAAGTGGTTGAAGTTTCTTGCCCTTTGAAGATCCTCCTCTAATGCCTCAATTTGCCCCTCCTTATGGATTAGGAGATTTTCAAGAAGGCGGGCCTCATTATCACTGTCATCGCTTTGGATAGGGATGACAGCTAATGCACCTCCATGCTTTGTACTTTCTCCAACTTTGTATTTACCTTTGAAAGCCAATCTTGCGCTTTTCCTCCTTGGCTTGCTAGAAGGTGTCCTTTTGGGCGATTTTCTCTCGCTAGGAACAACCTTTTTCACTGTTAGAGTGGCAACCTTGGACCCTCTTTTCCTTGCTGTGCTGAGTTTTGTTCTTTTGGGAGGAGGAGAAACAACTGATTTACCTTTGACATCTTCCTGAACTTGCTGCTCTCCTTGAAGCTGCTGGATGTCTTCTTCTCGCTGTTCACTTGGCTGCCCCTGTTTGCCAACCTCAATTTGCTGTTCTGCTTCAATGCCTTGTTCAATTTGTGGCTCAAGAGGGGTCTCAATTTCCTGCCCAACCTGCTGTTATTCATCTTGCACCTGCTGCTGCTCCTCATCTGCTGTCTGCTGCTGCTCCTCAATTTGTACCTGCTGCTGTTCCTCAATTTGTACCTGCTGCTGCTCATCTTGGACCTGCTGTCCTTCACCTTCTATTTGCTGCTGTTCCTCATCATCTAACTGCTGCTGCTCATCCCTTTCCTCTTGTTGACTTGACTGTCCTGTAGACATCCTGAGCCTTCTAGGAGTAGGCCTACTGGACAAAGGTACCGGGTGATGGACAGGCTGAGTGGGAGAAACATGGGCAGGAGGAACAATAGAAAAATCTGGATGGCTAATGAATAAATCCCATGGAACCTCTTTCTTCTCTAGCTGGTGTAGGAAGATAATCTTGATCAAAGAATGATGGAAAAGGGAAGGGATTTGCAGAGGTGGGGCCTTCTTCTGGACAGTAGATGCCATCTTCTCTATGCTCTTGAACAAAAAGTAAGGGAGGTTTAGTTGCCTGCTTCTAGTAAAATGCATCAATAATCGGACATGGTAGGCATAAATTCGATCAAACCTTCCTTCACAAGTGAAATATTTCATTATGACTTTCATAAGAGGAGCATAGCTGTCAAGGAGATATGAAAAAGGGAAAATAGCAGTGAAAGCCTCTCTATGTTCAGGTTTGATGAAAGGCTTGTAATCTTCTAAGTCAAGATGAGCCTGTTTGAACCATTTTTCGCCATGATACGGAATCTTGGTGGCCTTGGACACATACCTTGGAGAAATCTTGAAATCAAGACCTGCCACTTGGAAATGTTTTTCTTTGAATCTCAGGGCGCATAAGTGTGTTAGTGGCGAAAAACTTTTGACTTCTTATATCTTCTGGCAAAAATCTAAGCAGCCTACTTCATGGAAGTTGAAAAGGATAGATGGATGAGAATTAATCTCTTCTGTAGAGATTGGCTCATATATTTTATGCTGACCGCTCTTGCTGTCTTGCCTTGGAGGCATTTTGACCTGAATATGCTTTGGAAAAGACAAACTGCCTCACTGTGTGTAAACTGCTCTGCTTGGAGTCAAACTGTGTCAATTTACTGCTTTGACAGAGAAACAATGTGATTTGGATGTTTTGCAACAAGTTTCTTATAATACACAACCTCTGCTCTCTTAAAAATAGCCTTCTACCTTTGAATGTACCTCAGCCAGGCAGATTTCTCAATAGGATACCATATAGTAAAGAGGAGACAGACTGCTGGGTAATTTTCCTGTGCACAGTGTTAAGAAATCACTTTTTCTCGTGAATTTGTTAGAGGCCAATCAACACACCTATATCTGTGTCTTCAAGATAAAATTCCCAATCATTAAAAACCTGCTCTTTCAGAAATTGGCCTTCCACCTTGAAAATATCTCAGTCAACAACTTTTCAATATGATATAATATAGTGGAATGAAGGACAGACTGGATGAAGAAGGATGTATACAGTGTCAAAATTTCCCTGCTTGGTGATCTTTGGAAGTTAACAACACATCTTTTTATTTTGGATCAATAGTGTACTTTCCAATTATTCCAAAACTTGCCTTGTCTAAGTGTGCCAATAGTCAACAAATTTGCATCTATTGTAAACAACCATAAATATGTTTAGACAATCAATATCACAGGCCTGGAGCAAAAATGACAGAGTTTAAAATACTACAAAGTTTTTAGGCAGAGGCTATGTGAGTTTTTTTTTTTCAAAACAATCAAGGGCCCCTTATAAATGTAACCCTAGCCTTTGTAGAAAAAATCCTTTGTTCAACCTGACATCCGTTTATCAAACAAGCATGAAGACCCAAAGTCAATCAAGCAGCTGCACAGTGAAGACTGTCTTTGTATGAGGAGCAGGAGAAACCTTACCCTGTGGTCTTTCAACTTATAAGCAACTCTTTGTCAAAAACCCCCTTTTCTGATTACACTTCACTATTTTAATAATGTGGCAATGTTTTGAGGACAATGTGAAATGTTTTTCTTTAGACATAAGCCCTGTCTCTCTATAACAAAATCTTCTTCTTGCCTCTTTAGAGGTTTCTTTTGAAGTGGCAGTCAAGATCTCTCAACCAACAAACTTCTTTTAAGCAGAACAATGCCCTTATTTCCATCATATATTCTTTCCTGTAGGTGCTTTAAATGACACATCCAACATTTTATTACACTTTACACCTTGAAAACTTACACAGCAAAAAACAGTATTTTTCTGGTACAGTGACAGAGTTTTGAAAGTTCTGTATGCTATGTTATGAGGAAATTTGTAAAAGTTTAATACACTGTTTTCTCTTGGGCACTTTTAGCAGTGAGTCTATCATTCAAACACAGCTTCATTAGGTCAAACTGGACAATTTTTTCCAACCCTTACTCTCGCACCACAGTTTGATTTAAACTTTCATATCACTTCAGCACTTTTGAAACCGAGGGGAATGGTATGTAAAAATACCTTCAAATTTGATGGAAATCCTTTGGGGAGAGTTGGAGTAGCACCGGGGGTCCTTCAAGCCTGCACGGCACTCTTCAGGGAAAGAACGGCGCACAACAAACGGTGTTGGGTGGCTCTGTCGGGTCGGGCAGGCGCCGTGTACGGGCGCGTCGCACAATTGTATAGGCGCGTCGCGCGTACACTGACCGCCTATGCAAATCCTCTGCCAGGCACGTCGCGCGGCTACAAACGAACAGAAACTCTTTGAAATGTGCTCAAAAACTGTTTTGATGTCTGGGGATTGTGGAGGCAAACTTCAACTTCTTGCTTGGTGTATTGAAAATGAACGCTTGGACCTTTCCCCACTTCTTTAATATGTCAACCCCAACGGTCTTAAAACTTTGAAAAGTAACCTTGGCGTTCAGCTCCGCTTTTGTTTTAACCTTTGTAATGCTGCCTTGGTGTATCTCTTTGACATTTGAAATCGCGTTGGCTTCATTTGAGGGGTACTCCCTTTTTGAAATGATTTCGGCCACATAATTTTATATGCCCTTTAAAAAATGTCAATAAAGTTTTCAACTCCTTTTCAAAGAAAACAAACACAGTTTTTTTCAAAAGGCCAAAACTCTGTTTCACTTATGCATAGGTGTTCGAAGGGTGATTTTTTCCAGTTTTGTTCCTTGGGTGACAACTTTAACAAAGAACTTCAAACTTTGAAAAAATAACTCAATAACCTTCATCATCTCTACCACTGGGTTTAATGGTGCTGGTGATATTTATGAGGTAAAGTAACCCTTCTTTTAAAACTTGTCAAGAAAATACCTGAAGACTGACTTGTTTCTGAAAGGACAGGGTTTGTTTTGTCAACCTGTTTTGACAGTCTCGGTCTTTAACAGCTTCTTCAACCTTTTCTCTTTTGCAGGTGCAACAGGTCTCTTGGAAACACAGTTATCAGTTCCTTTTAATAGTGCAGTGATCTTTCTTTGTAACAGAATCATCCATAATTTCAAACCTGTCCACTTCTTTGACACTTTAGGTGATATTTTTAACAAGGAAAAAACATTCAAAATCTGTCAAAGAGTATTTGAAAGCTGTTTTGTTATTTAACAGGAGATGGTCTGTCTTCTTCCAACTTGTTTGATAACTTCTGCTTCCAGGTGATTTATAAGCTCCTCCTTTGATTGTAAGTGCCATATTTTAGTTGCATCCATTCATACCATATTTCTCTGTTTACTTGAAAGGCGCTCCTTTAGACTTCTTGGCATGTGACAGTGGGGTGTTGTTTGACCCTTTCTCTTAAGGAAACTGCCCCTGTTTGTATCAAGGGCCTACATATTCAAATTGTCTTCTGTCCACTATGAGGTATAGTTTGACAGACATTTTCCTATGGGTAGGAAAAACAATACTTTTTGAAACATAAACACCATCTGTCACCTGTGTAAAGCTTTTTGCTTTCTTTCTTTGTCTCTTTCCACTGCATTTTAGATCAATCAGTCTTCAAAAACATCCAATGCCTTGGCCATCTGCTCATGAACGAAGGAGGCCCTTCACTTGGCAAAGTATCTGAAGATTGCTTAATAAACCTGCCTGACAAAGATTTTCCTTGGATGTGATGGTAAGCAAACAACTTGAAAAACATCAATACTGGCACCTCTGCTTGCAATCACTACTGTACTTCAGGAAAACCCTAGTCAAGGTGTCACTGTCTCACTGTACTGCTCTTTGCTGAGGGGAAATGAGATATCATCATTTTCTTTGGTCAACTTATGGCAAATTATTTAAAAGATAGTCTCTGTGACTATGGAGGTCAGCACCCTTTGAAAAACAAACACCTTTTCTTCTGCCTGTGTAATGACATGATTTGTGAGCATCTCTTCAATTTGGTCTTGTGGAAAAGCAGGCTGCTTATGATTGGAATTGTTTTTACTAATGATATGTCTCTCTAAAGTTTCATCAATTCACATGATTTGAAAACTTCTCATGACTTCCTTTACAAGACCAAACTCTGTTTTCCTTTGAACTTGCATATTTCAGATTCTATCCCTGCTGTGATTATCACTTACACTCAGAAAACCTAGAGTCTCATTTTCATTGTTCAGTAAAAAGCAAACCTGGACTTTTGCAATCCTTTAAGTCAATACTGGCCAGCGCCCTCTGCTTGTAGATGAAGGAGGCGCCCTAACCCTCTGCTTGTAAATGAAGGAGGTTCTTGGCCATGACAATTTACCAGTTTGCTGTGACAGTGGTGTCTTTCTCTTACTGTGATTTTCATGCTGGAAGGAAGCTGCAAGTTCTTGATGAGTGACTCTCTGTTTTGCAGATATATCTCAGGCTCATGTTACATTTAGAAGCAGCTGTTCTTCTAAATGTAGATTCAAGCAATTTCTTCTGAGATGATGTTATATTTCCTGCCTTTGTAGAATCCATAAAACACTGTGAAACACCTAATAATCAGCTTGAGACTGTGGTTTATGCAGTGCTGAGACCTAGGGATATAAGTGGCGCGACTTAGAGCTGTGATCAACTTGATTTGCAGAGTAGGAGGTTGGTCATGATTGGTCTATAGCAGATGAAGGTTTTTTGGCCTTTTGATGTTTACCAAGGGTAAAATGCCTTAAAGCGCCACTTCCTAACATAGGGGAGACTTTTGAAACAGATTTGGATTTTTCCTTTTGGAGCTGATGGGCAGACCAGGAGGGCTGAAGCTAGAAAAAATAGTGATAATGGATTTTAATTTTGATAAGGGCGGACTGAAAAGTAAGAGGGCGAAAAAAGTTTTATGAGGGTTTTCTAGATGACAGATTGACATATGGAATTCAGCTTCTAGAAAACTCAGCTTATGGATATAGTCATCACCAACATGTAAAAAATACTGATGGCTAACACCTGGGGTGGAAGGGGTCTCGCTTCTGTCATCAGCAGCACAGGTACAGGTACATGACAAAGGTAAGAGGACCATGCAGGATGAGGGGCCTTCAGGAGTCCAAGATACAGGTTTCATACTCATTGATGAGGATTTGAGCTCTCCAAGCTCAAAGTTGAGAGAGACTATTCAGGAGCAGAAGGCGGAGATAGACACTTTGTCTGTCAAGTTGCAAAGAGCCCAATGGATTATCAACTACCTTGAGTAGTGAAACAAACAGTTGGAATATCAGAAAACTATCATGGAGTGGCAAAATATCCGTGAGAACCGACAAGCTGCCCAAAGAAGCCAAATCGAGATGACATCCATTGAGCGAGAGATTGAGGCTGATCGAGAGACTTGGCTTGAGAGGGTCAATATTAATTTTACGAAGCTGTTGGAGAAGGCCAACAAGGAAAATAACATGCTAAGGCACATGAAAAATCATTATTGGGCGAGAAATCACGTTTGCAAGGCACGAATCAAGATCCTGAGGGCAAAGTTAAAGATGGCATTAAAGCGTCGCAAAAGGCATGATAGACTCCAAATTTTGTCCAAAGCTTCATTGGCCTAGCATAACACATGATGGTGGAAATTCAGCCCAAATTTCAAGAAATTTGGGACACATTTTGTCAATTTTGAATTTTTTGGCCTTAACACAGATTTTCCTGCCCAGTGCGTCACGCCACTTGGCACGCGCTTGTGATTGGCATCTCCTCTTGGGTAAAACTTGATATTTCTTGATTTTTCATCAAACGTTATGCATGCCTACCCATTACCCAGATATTTTGACAAGTTTTGGGTTGCCGGAATGGTCAAAAACACCCTAAAAATGACCTTTCTGCCTCTTTTTGGACACACAGGAAGTAGTGTTGGAAAAACTCATTTTTGGAGGGGATAATGGAAACCAAATTTAGAAATTATACCAGGGTTGGAAAGTAGAGAGGTATAGCTTTCCAACGAGCTATCATGTGCTCAATTTGGACTCCGGGAAGGCCCTCAAAATCGGCTCCAAATTGGCGCGACGCATAGAGATTTCAGGCGCGGCGCATTGGGAATTTTGGCTCCTTTTTCACTCAGTAACTCAGTTTTTCACCTAGTTTTGGCCAGTTTGAATTCTTTATCTCCAAATTTAAAGCTCTTGATGTAAATTGATGTAATTTCATGACTTTTGATGTAATTTTGACAAAATTTAACTCGTGTAAGTAGATTCATTCATCAAAAGGTGAACTATAAATGAATGAATCAATTTCCTATCTTATAGAGGCAAGCTGTTCCACTGCCTATTTTCCAGTTCTTAGTTTAGATATTTTTGAAATAGCTCCTAAACTAGTTAGCTCAACCCCTAGATGCATGGGAATGAGTTATGCTTATCTATATCTTGTAGTTTCTCAGTCATTTTCAGGGTTGGACACTTGGGATTGCTTTGAGCTTCATTGTACATTTCATCTCTGCATTTTGGAAAAGGAAATAGACCAGGGTTTGCAGCACTCCTTGGGATCCATGTGGCTCTTTGTTTTGATGATGTATTTCTCTATGTTATTGTAAGTTTACTGATGTTTCATGTGTATCATCTTCCTTCTTATTTCTTCTTAAGTTAAACAAACAAGTAATAAAGGTGGAATTTATTAGATTTGCAGTGCTCAACCTCGAAGTTTTGTTTAATTTTCTATGTTTTCAACTGTCTGAAGAGGATTCCTGAAAGCCTCTTTCCCTCTTCAACTCCTCACCAGTCTGAGTTATCCATTTCATTCAATTTGAAATTGTCAAAATAATTGCCTACCTTGCCCCATTCAGCTCTCTGCAAAACTGATCATTCCCTAGACCCAAAATTTGCCCTTCCCTTTGATCCAACAAAAACCTTCAAAATCAAATCAAAATCTTTTACATATATACCTAGCCTAAAATCAGCCTTTATTTCAAGTCATCTCAAGCCTCACTAATTATTTTTGCTGAGATTGACGAGGAGAGAGCCCTCTCCCGATCTGGTAGGGCTAGCTACCAGATTAAGCGTGGTTTGATGTTACCTTAGACTCTGCCTTCTTTCAGCCTGAGGTAGATTTAGGCAATAACATAGTGGCGACCATACTGGGGAGCACAAAATGGTTTTCTTGTTAGTACTATTTGTTTTATAAGCTACAGACGGAGCTTGAAGTTATGCCAGGTAGCCTTCGAAATGCTCTTGCTTTGCATTAGCGAAAGTAGATAAACGTTGCTTCAATCAATCTCCGATCTAGTTTGTAAACGTAACATCTGACTTGTAAATTTCCCCAGTATATCAGATCATTCTAGAATTTTGGATGATGAGTTTAGAATTTGATAGGCTGAACAAGTTGGTTTTGTCCATTTGATTTTTGAGAATAATTCAACACACTGGCTTCCAGACGACATACCAGAGCAAATCCAGATCCCAATCCACCTCCTGTGTATGAAAATACCAATCTTATTTCGAGAATCCTTCGTCGAGAAAGTCCTGTGATTCCTGTGTTCAAATCTCATTCATGTCCCGCTGTTTTTGAGTATCTTGAAGATCTTGAGTTTGATGAACAATTTGAGTTGTCGTTGTTTGAGACTAAGTCTGAAAGTGCTATTAATTCTACTGTCCTAAATCTGTAGTTTGTCAAAGATCTCGAAATTGAAAAGGCTAATAGATCCATTGACAGTTACATTTTGAATATTCAGAATTCCATTGTGGCAACAAACATTCCTGAATTCATAGAGTCTGCATCTACAACTCTTGGGTCATCCGCAATTACATTTGGTTCACAAATTCCTACCGAGCCTCCTTTCATTCCTACCATTCCCATACAACCTTATATATTTGATCAACAATCTGCAGTAGTATCACCCTCATCCACACCACATACACCTCATACATCAACTACTCCGACTCCTCCTATATCCCCAAGCCCAGTTGTAAATCCACCTAGAGCAATGGCTACTCAATTTGCACCTCTCGTGTTGCCTCAAAACTTGGAGGACATGCCCGCTGATTATCAAAGAAAAATTCCATTGTTTGATGGCACTCCTCAAAGTGTTACTGCTCAGCAACATGTGGATAGGATGGCAAATTTCTTTGACCTTCATGAGATTGATGCCGAAAATGTGACAATGAGATTGTTTGTACAAACCTTTGGAGGTGAAGTAAGAAAGTGGTTCAGAGCTTTGCCGGCTAGAAGAATTTCTACACTGCCTAATATTTAGAGACAATTCTTGGATCGATGGGAAGTGAAGAAAGAACCTCTTTCAATCCTTTCCGAATATGACAATATCAAGCGGAATGTTGGTGAGTCTGTCCAAGATTATTGTATTAGATTCAATACTGTTTACAATGCAATTCCTTCTGATATAAAGCCACCTAGGGGGTCAACTTTGATTAAGTTTCCGGATGGTTTCGATCCTTACATGGCTTATCAATTGAGGGAAAGAGATCCAAGCACTTTAGAGGATATGCAGAAAATTGCAGTCAGCGTTGAAGCTAATTTGAATGCTAGGAGAGCTAGAATGAAAGCTGAAAAGAAAGTAGCAATAAAGGAAGAGGTTTCCACGTCATATCAAGTGCTTCGTAAGATGGAAAATATGTTTGAGAGATTAACACTTGATAAGCCTGAACCGCAGATCAGAAATCCTAACTTCCGTGGCCAGCAGCAACCGCAATTCAGAATCAAGCAAAGAGAGCAGCGAGCACAAGAACCAACAGTACAATAGCAGGTGAAGACACCCTTACAACATAATTTTGTTGGTCCAGAATCAGATGATGAGGAGAATGTAATAGGAGAAGAGAATCATTTCTTTACACCTGATGATATGCCAATTTTTATCACTGAAGATGAGGAGTATTCTGAAAGCTCAGCTGTACAAAAAGACGAGGATTTCATCTTGGCAAATGAGACAGCTCTTGAAGAAGAGTCTGATGAGTATCAGAGGGGATACATGAACGCCTTGACCGCCCAGCAGCGACAATATTCACTCAGAAATAGAGATGTGCCCATTAATCCAATTCAAAAGAGAAAGGAAGTTTCAACACCAAAGAATGATTCACCCATTGTGCAGAAGAAGGGAAAAGAGACATCTGATCCCACTACTAGAAAATCATCATCAAAAAATGAAAGATCCAATCAGACAAATGTATCAAAGGAGAAAACTAAAAAGAAGGATGTTCCAGCTAAAGAGGTAGAGAAGACTTCAGTTTTTAACTTAGAAAATGAAATTGCTAAGTTAAAAGTACCCATTCCTTTGACTGAATTGATGAAGAATAGCAGCTATAAGGGTCAGGTGTCTAATATTTTGGATTTAGATCCATTATCTGATATGGTAAATATGGAAGATGATCAACCTGAGTTGATTTTTTGTCCAACATTGGATGGTGAGTCTCCAGATAGTGATGTGCCTCCTTTTTATATTAGCCTTAGTTTGCATGATTATGTGTTACACAATGCTATGTTTGATTTCGGAGCCTCTCATAATCTCATGCCTAGGGAAATCATGGAGAAATTGGGATTGGATATCACTAGAAAGCATCATGATCTTTATTCTTTCGATTCTAGTAGAGTAAGATGCATTGGGCTTATCAAAGATTTGGTGGTAAGTTTGGATTAGATTCCGACTAAAAATGTTTTGATGGATGTGGTTGTGGTAGATATTTCTCCTAGATTTGGCATGCTTCTTTCCAGATCTTGGGGAGCGAAAATTAAAGGGACATTGCAGCTTGATTTCTCCTTTGCTACCATTCCCGTGTTTGGTAAGATGAGGAAATTGTATCGGGAGAAAAAGATGAAGTATATGATCACCAGCAAGGAGAAACCGGTAAATCATCCAATCAATTATGTACATATTGATTTAGAAACATTTGTTTTGTACTCAAGTAGTTTCAATGATGTAAATAGCCAATTAGTTGAAGTAGAAGACATTCCGGAAATCACTGAGAATTTCAGAGAGGTCTTAAAGAAAGAGAGTCAAAAGCTTGAAAGTACCGCTGAGCAATTAGCCTTCCGACAACAGCAAAATGTTAATGGACAGCAAGCAGAAATAACAGAGCAAACAAAATTTCGGCATTTGGAAGAGGATGAAGATGGTTTGTGGACCATGGATTTTGATGGTGCAGTAGGAAATGACGGTGCTGGAATTGGCATTTGGGTACGCAACCCTTTTTCCTCCCCAAACAAATTACCGAGTAATGTAAGGGTTTGTTCTTATAAATTGGCTTTTGATTGTTCAAATAATGAGGCTGAATACGAAGCTTTAATTGTTGGTATGAAAATTCTTAGAAAGTTGAATGCTAAGAGGATTGTAGTGTATGGCGATTCCGAGTTAGTTATCAAGCAAGTGAAAAGTGAATACCAAGCTAAGCATCCTCGAATGCGGGCTTACCGAAATGTGGTACTAGATATCTTGAGATCGTTTTCAGATTATAATTTGACTTGTGTCCCTCGTATTTAGAATGGTATTGCAGATGCGCTTGCAAAAGCAGCAAGTAATTTGAAAATTTCGATGAACTCAAGTAACAAATTTGAAATTCATGTGAACCATCATCTGACTGTCCCTGACAATCAAAGGTATTGGCAAGTGTTTCAAGATGACGAATAAATTGATGAATTTCTGCAAAATGAAGGTAAATTCAAAGACACTTCTATTGATGTAGAGCATGACGATGGTGAGGCGGAAGTGCAAGTGAATCAGATGTAAGTTTTGCAGCTGAAGGATAATGTCATTCCTAAAGGTCTAATACCTTTAGAGGAGATTTTCGACCAAGATGACGTAGCTCGAAAACCAACCTTGCGGCCAACCGAAAAAGGAGTTGAGGATGTAAACATTGGATCAGCAGAAAATCCAAAAATGGTGAAATTGTCCAAAGCATTGCCCCCACAGGTAAAATAAAAGTATATCAGTTTATTATCTTATTTTTCTGATGTATTTGCTTGGGACTATTCAGATTTGAAGACATATGAACGAACATAATTCAGCGTACCATTCCGATCAAGCCAAATCAAAAGCCCTTTCGGCAGAAGTTGAGAATAATAAATCCAAAGTTGCTGCCCTCAATAAAGAAGGAAGTGAATCAGTTGTACAAGGCTGGTATCATCGTTCCCATAAGATTTTCAGATTGGATTTCTAATTTGGTGCCCGTGCGCAAGAAAACAGGTGAGATTCACTTATTCATTGATTTTAGGAATCTGAATAAGGTTTCTTTGAAAGATAATTATCCATTGCCCAAAATGGATCACATACTTCAGCGAGTAGTTGGAGCATATCGTATGTCACTACTTGATGGTTATTCCGGTTATAACCAAATTCTGGTTCATGAGGATGATAGAGACAAAATAGCGTTCACCACTCCGTGGGGAACTTTCCATTATGCTAAAATGCCTTTCGGTTTGAAGAATGTTGGTGCGACCTTTCAGCGAGCAATGGATATGGAATTTGCGAATGAAAAAGATGTCTTTTTGGTTGTTTATCTTGATGATTTGACAGTCTTTTCTAATTCAGATGAAGAGCACCTTTACCATTTGAAGATTTTTTTTTAGCGGTCTAGAAAATATGGTGTGTCCCTCAATCCGAAGAAGAGTTTGTTTTCCATGGATGAAGGAAAGCTTCTTGGTCATATTATATCAAAGGATGGCATCCGCATTGATCTAGCTCAAGTAGAAGCTATTCAACAAATTGATCTTCCCCGAAACAAAAAGGAGATCCAATCTTTCAATGGTAAGATGAATTTCTTACGTCGCTTTGTGCCGAATCTTGCAGAACATTTAAGGGAAATAAAAAACATGCTCAAGAAAGATAGTGTAGTGAAGTGGACTGAGGAGGCTGTAAAGTCTTTCAATTTAGTGAAATTGGCTCTTTCTTCAGCTCCGGTTTTGATCAGCCCGGACTATACTCAAGATTTTATTTTGTTTTTATTTTCCTTGGATCATACTATGGCAGCAGTATTAATGCAGAAAAGAGATTAGCATGAAAAACCAATTGTTTTTTTCAGCCGAACCATAAGAGATGTAGCCTTAAAATATAACATTATTGAAAAACAAGTTCTTGCCTTAGTGAAAGCATTGAAAGATTTTCAAGTATATATTCTGCATTCTCACATTCTTGCTTATGTTCCTAATGTTGCTATTAAAGATGTCTTAGTGCAAATAGATCCAGAAGGGAGACGAGGCAAATGGATTACTGCTTGTTGGAGTATGATGTGGAGATAAAGCCTACAAAGCTTATCAAAGGACAAGGGCTGGCTAAGCTAATGGCTGAGTCAAATTTGCATGCCTTGGAAATTAATCTCATTGCTGCTATGTCCGAGGAAATTGAAGAAAGTTCGCTAATTCAGGTATCAGAAATATTTGTTCTTTCCCCTTGGTATTCGGATATTGTATATGTGCTCCAAAATTTATCACCACCACCAGGAATGGCTAAAAAGAAAAGTAGGACTTTGAAATTGAAGGCTGCCAAGTTTTGTATCATGAATAATGCACTCTATTGGAAAGATCCCGGTGGCGTTTTGCTAAATTGTTTGGTTGAAGAAGAAGCAAAGCAGGTTATGGAGGATTTTCATAAGGCATTAGGGGAATTTTGAGGTCTAAAATGGGCCTCCTAAGGAAATAATAAAATAATAGCTAAACCAATAAAATAATATTTATGGATTTGCAATTCACTTTTTGCACCAAAGTACATGTAACCATAGTTAAATTCAATTCAAAAATTGTACGAAAATAAAATTAATAAAAAAATTGTATTGATATGACTATAAATAAGAATGAGTTTTTCAAGAAAAATTCATTATCATTGAACAACTAATGCATTTGTCCTTTGTACTTAAACAACTTAAAATAAAATATAAATATACTATATAAAAATAATATAATATAATATAATATAATATAACATAATATAATAAATGTATAGGGATATGCATTGTTTCTTTCAAGAAATATAAAATGAAAATAATATTATTTTATTTAAAAAGTGTGAAATGACATTTATTATGAGTACTTTACTTTGACTTTAAAAGTACTTAGAGCACTACCATGGTTAACCATGACTTTTTATCCACCATTGAGAATGTGACAAGTAAGTACCTTTAACTCAAGCAATGCCACCTCAACCATTAGGGATGATGTCATCCCCTAAAATGTGATTGGTTCTCATAAAGTGAATTTTGATTGTACATTTTCCTTAGGAGGCCCATTTTAGACCTCAAAATTCCCCTAATTCGGAGATTGCGGAGGTCACCTTTTCTGGAAAACAACGGCCAACAAAATTTTGAGAGCAGGATATTATTGGCCGACTCTCTTTGCTGATGTGTACAAAACTGTTAAAAGCTGTCATGAATGTCAGATTTTTGAAGGGAGGAAAAAATTGCAGCCTTTGCCACTCAAGCCCATTGAAGTAAGTGCTCCTTTTCAGTAGTGGGGCTTGGATTTCATTGGCGAAATCCATCCTGCTTCTTCAGCTCAGCATAGGTGGATCCTTACAGCGACAGATTATTTCACTAAATGGATTGAGGCGATTCCCACCAGGCATGCCACAGATTCGGTAATAATTTCATTTCTTGAGAGCAATATTTTGTCTCGTTTTGGTTGTCCAAATAAGTTGATTACTGATAATGCAGCAACTTTCAAATCTACAAAAATGATTGATTTTTGTAATAAGTATCAAATCACTTTGGGGCACTCAACTGCTTATCATCCACAAGGCAACGGATTGGTCGAATCCTCAAATAAATCTTTGGTCAACATTATCAAAAAGCTGCTGGAAATAAATAAGAAAGGTTGGCATAAGAAATTGGTTAATGCACTTTGGGCAGACAGAGTGAGTAAAAAAAAATCTATTGGCATGTCTCCTTTCGAGCTCGTATATGGTGTTGACACGGTATTCCCTACCTCTCTCGCAGTTCTAGTGGTTAAACTTCTGCAGGAAGCTGGCAGCGAAGATGATCATATGCAATAGAGAATAAATCAAATGATCCATTTACAACAGACTAGAGAGGATGTTTTTCAAAACACTTTCAAGCTGCAAGAGAGAATCAAGAAAATATACGATCGAAAGGCAAAGGCGGACAAGTTTCAATTATAAGAAGTGGTGCTGAAATGGGATGCAAGAAACGAAGATAAAGGTAAGCATGGTAAGTTCGAGAATATTTGGAAAGGACCCTTTAGAATTGCTGCATATCGAGGCCAAAATGCTTTCCTTTTGAAGGAAATGAATGGAGAAGATTGTCCAGGAAGGCAGGTCAATGGTCGGCTGCTCAAGCGGTATCATTTTGAAATGTTTTTTGCTGTTATACATTATCATTGTACATACCGGTTTGTTTAAGTTTCATTGCAAGTGTGTGCTGTCATCATTCTTTCAGTTTGGGGCTCGAGGTGAAGGCTATAAAACTGAAGGTTGATTTCAGCTTTGGTTTGGTTTATTGAGTCAGGTCTTTCAATCATTTTGGTTTCAAAATTGAGTCGGTTTGAGTCAATTTTCAGTCATGAAAATGAGTCAAGAGTCTTGTTTTGGTTTTTCGAGGTTATTGACTCCATAGCCCAATGGACTAAGGCACTGCCTACTTTCCTAGAGATCTGTAGTTCTTGGCACCTCCAAGGAGCTACCATCCCCATTGGAGCCAATGTTAGAGTCGGTATCTTCATCCCTCCATCAGAGATCAAATTTCTCTTGTTGCATTTCATTTTAGATGTCTCACTCAGTCCAGTCAGTTACATTCCGTTAGGAGCATGGATCATCTGACGGTAGTGGCTTTTTTCTCATATCCCTCATGTCTTATACCTGCTAACCTATTTCTGTTCATTAAAATCATTTACAGTCATTTTTGGTCTCATAAATTGGCAAAGAGTCATTTTAGGGTTTTTAGTCTCATTAGGTCTAGGGTTTAGTTAATCCGCTCTTCAGAATGCCTAGTAATGGCCACCACACACATGAGGAAGTTTGAAATGAGGTTTCAGTGCAAAAAATTTCATCATCATATGCTTAACAATGATTTTTCTTCAAAAATCTGTTTTGAAGAAAAATAGTCTATTTCATATTTATGTAATAAATGCAATGTGATTTTCAAGTTTTTCAGTTGTAATAATACTCCATTGGCAACCCTGGTCGCCTTTGCCAAAGCTCCATGCCATCCATTCCCTACAAGACAGACGGAAAAGCTCATCATTCAGTCTAAAAGCAAAAAGGAAGCAAAACAGAATTCTTTTGAAAAGTGTCAAAGTTTGCAACATTACAAAGTGGGTTTTCAAATAGAAAAAATCAAAGTCTTTGGTATATATATGATTTTTATGTTTCAACACTCCATTTGTATGCCAAAGAGACAAAATTGAGAAAAGAAGAAGCTGTGAGGAGCGAAGCAAGAAATTGTGGGCAGAATGTGTTAAAATTGTTGAGCGCGACGCATTGGGCAGCTGTTGTGACGCATTGGGCGAGTGCGACGCGTTGGGTCGGCTCATTGTATGCAAATTTGTTCCTGCACGGCGCATTGGAGGACACGGAGCACTGGGTTTGGCGCGCGATGCACATGGCAGAGAGTAACTTCATTGCTATTTCTTCCAATTCATCAAATTTTCCCGGCCTCTCTTGGTCCAATTAAGTCCATACAATAACTCCATTGCTCATGACAAGTGTTTGGTATTGATTATGAGAATTTAAGTGGAAAAACTCAAACCCTATTCTCTTGTTTGAGGATTGATTCCTTTAGGGTTTTGAAACTTGTTTTGTGCCAAATATTTCCATTCTCCACCTTGTTTTTCCCCTCCTCGCTGTTTATCTTTTCACCACAGTCCCCTTTTCCTATTCACCTTATATCCCCAAGTCAATCAATCTCTATCCCATTCCCATTGTCCCCATCCCACTTGTAGATTTTCCCAAACCCCAAGTTTATCCCAAATAGTTAAGTGGCTGTCCCTAAACCTTTCAACACACATATTTCAAGTGGCAAACTCACAATTTCACTTGATAATAGTCCATCATTCCCATTACTCTACCCCTCCATATTCCCTCCCATATTACCACATATTTGGCAATTAAATCAAAAACACCAAAATTTCTTATTTACATCCAAGACAACATAGACTTTGCATAGACCTTGGACATCATGAAAACAGATACTGATACATCTTATGACCGAGACAATGATTCCACCACTGAAATACATGCACCTAGAAGGCCTCATAAGAGTGGCAGACATGTGAGGGAGGAGCCCACTTCATTGGCTGAATTGCAGGCTTGTCCACTTGCCATGGCATGTTTTCAACAGAAGTCTTGTTATCAATTTTGTGAAATGGTAGCTAGGGTCCATCATCATCAAGAGCTGGCCCGTTTGTTTGTGTTTCATTTACATGATGGTCAAGTCACCCTTGCTGGTGTGACATTCACTTTAAAACCGAAAACTATCTCTCAAGCAACCAAAATACTAAATGGTGGAGAACAATGGAACAAAATACAGCAGATTGACAGAGTGCACTATGAGCCATATATTAGGCCTAGCTTCGTGAAACAACTCAGCAGAGTTTTCCCCTTTCGGTTCCTAAAGGATTCCTATGCTCCTCTGATGAAACTTATTATCAGATATTTCAGTTGTGAGGGCCGATTTTCACGTCTCTATGCCTATTATATCAGGTTATTGATGCATTTTACCAGGGTGATGATGATGAACCTCCCTTATTTCATGTGCCAGAATATTGAGAGGATGACCACTCTCGTGCAAAGGAAAACCCCTGAGCAGCAGTACAGCAGTATCTGTCAGTTTGCACTCATCAAGATTGTGGTTTTGCATCAGCTCGGCTTGCAGGGTATTTCATGGGAGGATTTCATTTCTAATGATTTCTTCACAGCTCCTTAGGTTCCTTCAGAGGTTGTTCATGATGCAGGTGAACCTTCATATCAGAATGAGGGTCAGGAGACAGAGACTACTAGTGTGTCGATGTATGTCACTTATCAGAGAGGCATTAGAGGATTATTTGCAGCAGCCCGACGAGTATTATCTCCACCTGGGGTGGAAGGGGTCTTGCTTCCATCATCAGCAGCATAGGTACAGGTACAGGTCAGAGGTAAAAGGCCCATGCAGGATGAGGGGCCTTCAGGAGGCCAAGATACAGGTTTCATACTCATTGATGAGGATTTGAGCTCTCCAAGCTCAAAGTTGAGAGAGACTATTCAGGAGCAGAAGGCGGAGATAGACACTTTGTCTGTCAAGTTAAAAAGAGCCCAATGGATTATCAACTACCTTGAGCAGCGAAAAAAACATTTGTAAGGTCAACAAACTATTATGGAGTTGCAAAATATCCGTGAGAACCGGCAAGCTGCCCAAAGAAGCCAAACCGAGATGACATCCATTGAGCGAGAGATTGAGGCTGATCGAGAGACTTGGCTTGAGAGGGTCAATATTAATTTGGAGAAGCTGTTGGAGAAGGCAAACAAGGAAAAAAACATGCAAAGGCACATGAAAAATCATTATTGGGCGAGAAATCACGTTTGCAAGGCACGAATCAAGATCCTGAAGGCAAAGTTAAAGAGGGCATTAAAGCGTCGCAAAAGGCATGATAGACTCCAAATTTTGGCCGAAGCTTCATTGGCCCAGCATAGCGCATGATGGTGGACATTCAGCCCAAATTTCAAGAAATTTGGGACACATTTTGTCAATTTTGAATTTTTTGGCCTTAACACAGATTTTCCTGCCCGACGTGTCGCGCCACGTGGCGCGCGCTTATGATTGGAAGCTCCTCTTGGGTAAAACTTGATATTTCTTGATTTTTAATCAAAATTTATGCATTCCTACCCATTACCTAGATATTTTGACAAGTTTTGGGTTGCCGGAATGGTCAAAAACACCTTAAAAATGACCTTTCTGCCTCTTTTTGGACACACAGGAAGTCGTGTTGGGAAAAATCATTTTTGGAGGAGAAAATGGAAACCAAATTTAGAAATTCCACTTTTTTTGGAAATTAGACAGGCATAGCTTTCCAACGAGCTATCCTGTGCTCAATTTGAACTCCAGGAAGGCCCTCAAAATCGGCTCCAAAGTGGCGCGACGCATAGAGATTTCAGGCGCGGCCTATTGGGAATTTTGGCTCCTTTTTCACTCAGTAACTCAGTTTTTCGCCTAGTTTTGGCCAGTTTGGATTTTTTATCTCCAAATGTAAAGCTATTGATGTAAATTGATGTAATTTCATGACTTTTGATGTAATTTTGACAAATTTTAACTCATGTAAGTAGATTCATTTATCAAAAGGTGAACTATAACTGAATGAATCAGTTTCCTATCTTATAGAGGCAAGCTATTCAACTGCCTATTTTCCAGTTCTTAGTTTAGATCTTGTTGAAACAGCTCCTAAACTAGTGAGCTCGACCCCTAGAGGCATGGGAATGAGTTATGCTTGTCTATATCTTGTAGTTTCTTAGTCATTTTCAGGGTTGGACACTTGGGATTGCTTTGAGCTTCATTGTACATTTCATCTCTGCATTTTGGCAAAGGAAATAGACCAGGGTTTGCAGCACTCCTTGGGATCCATGTGGCTCTTTGTTTTGATGATGTATTTCTCTCTGTGATTGTAATTTTGCTGATGTTTCATGTGTATCATCTTCCTTCTTATTTCTTCTTAAGTTAAACAAACAAGTAATAAAGGTGGAATTCATTAGATTTGCAGTGCTCTACCTTGAAGTTTTGTTTAATTTTCTATGTTTTCAAATATCTGAAGAGGATTCCTGAAAGCCTCTTGCCCTCTTCAACTCCTCACCGGTCTGAGCTATCCATTTCATGCAATTTGAAAGTGTCAAAACAATTTCCTACCTTGCTCCATTAAGCTCTCTGAAAAACTGATCATTCCCCATACCCAAAATCTTCCCTTCCCTTTGATCCAAAAAAAACCCTCAAAATCAAATCAAACTCTTTTACATATATACCTAGCCTAAAATCAGCCTTTATTTCAAGTCATCTCAAGCTTCACTGATTATTTTTGCTGAGATTGACGAGGAGAGAGCCCTCTCCCGATATGGTAGGGCTAGCTACCAGATTAAGCGTGGTTTGATGTTACCCTAGACTCTGTCTTCTTTCAGCTTGAGGTAGATTTAGGCAATAAAAGGATTCATCTTGTCATCTACTATCATCCTTATCCATTACATGTCACAATATTGTCATGGTTTTGGCCCAACAACATTGGGTACAAAACCCTAGGCTTGTGTTTCAAGCCCACAATTCACTTTTTTTGCGCTCTAACCTCCAATCCTTGAACCCTAGGTCTTGGAGTACCTTCCAAGCTACTAAAATCAACACATGGTATTGAAGAAAAGGCCATGAATGTTGAATGATGGTGTTGACGCAACCATTTTATCACAACAATTCCCACAATTATTCCTATGTTTCACTAGAGCTATAGAAACTTTCTTCACCTCATATCTACATTTTACACTAAAATAAACCTCTAGGAATCATATTGGAAGAGGAAAAAAATATATGGAGGGAGGTCATAGCGTCTAATGCTTCAACATAATTAAAATAGTTACACACTTACAAAAGTGACTCCTCTTTTCCCTGACCTCTCTACCAGTATCCACGATCTAAGAATCATGAGTGTCTATGAATAATTATATACATATTAAGAAATATGAGGTGTGGTTAATGGAGGAGCCAATCTAGGAAATGAATGATAGAGGTCCTCTTCCCAAATCCACAATACCAGTGGAGTCGGAGAAATCGTTGCCCTGCACGACACCACAACCGAAGACAAAATGCTTACTGTGTGCCCATAAATGGGAACCTGATGTGGGTATACTAAATGTCTCGTAAGATAGTTTCCAAAGGTGTATGGCACATCTCCATACATGTAGAAATAGGCACAGTTTTTACAGTAACCACAATGTCCACTCATATTTGAGAAATTTTTTCTTGAGCAAGGAACCACTGCATAAGATGACGATTGTGTGGGATTGTACATGGCATAAGTCTAGGGGTCATAGGAATTGCCACAAGATTCGCACTGTGATATGTATATTACCTATTGTGCGAAGTTTTGCACAATGAGTTAATTCATTGTGTGGAGCTCCACACTCCCGCACACGGTGAATTTTTGTGAAATACAACCAATATGTATTTTTTAAATGTTCACATTGGTGCCACATGGCATGCACTCATCATAGTTTAGGACTAAATCTATGTGGAGCTGTAACTCAAGTGGGTCCATGATAAATCTATGATTTAAAAATACTACAAAGATCCAGTTAAATAAAAAGATGCATGGAATCAAGTTAATAGAGTAGTTGGTAGATGCATTTAGTAAATTCGATGGTGAGTGGATGAAGAAAATGTTAACATTTTTTGAAGTTGAAGGAAACAAAGTTGGGGTTTCATCTACCCTCAAAATTAAAACTCTGGGATACAACTAGAATGTTATGCATATGAAAATTATGATTGTCTTTCCTTAACAATAATGCCAATGTTGATACGGATATTCATCGCCATTCCACTAACTTTTAGGTTTAAAGTGGATGGATTCTCTAGCTTCCTGGTCACATATAACGCCCATAACAACATAAATAGAAGCTAGAATATAGCATTTTGGTGATTTACAAAAATAATTTAGTTTTCCCTATATGTCTCCAAGTGTATGTGTATCTTTCGATTTTATACACATTCAAAATCATTATGAATCAAACATATCAGGTATAAATGGAAGTACTAGTTTCGATTTCGGCCCTGGAAAACAACTAACCATGCTGAGATGTGTGGTTTGTTTTAAAAATGCCTTGAATATTAATACTATAGTTGAATAAAAAGGCTCGACACCTACACCCACAAAGAACATAGGAAATCCCAATGTAATCATGCCCCATACGAGTCAAGGTTGTAGCAGTGGAAGCATTGGAATCATAGTTACCAAATTTGGCCCCGTATTGGTAAAAAAATAATGAATACTCATCAATTCGTTTGGCTTAGTTAAATAATAAGTTGTCTAGTTGTCATGAAACATTCATTCAAGTCAACCAAAATGTGGAATAAGACTCGATGTCAAACATCAAATTGGAATATTTTTAAACTCATAATGATTTGCTCGACCTACCCGGTGCAAAGTGTCATAGATCCTTCCACAATCCTGCATAAATACTGGCGATAAGTCAAATAGTGTCATAGCTAATATATTTGTCGGAATTCAGAAGCAATTTATAGAATGGCTCTAACAATATAGTTGTGCGGATTGCGAAAGCTAAAATTTTAGAGGAAGTTCATTGTGCTCTACACAATGAAATCTCTGCACATTAACAATATTAATTGGATATTTGTTTACCCCGCCTAAATAAAGGACCTGCACATCTACATTCCACACAATTAACTTCTTCCACACTCTGCACAGTGAATTGGAGATTAGTTTATCCACTCTGTCTATGTAAAGGACCTACAACAACATCAATTCTGGCATCATTGGTGTTAGTGTGAATTCTAATTGCAAGCGTACGAAAATAACTCACTTTAGCTGTGCATAACAAACAACCCTAACGTCAAATATGGCTGTCAATTTCCTTAGATCTGTAGTTAGTGATCAGAATAAATGCTACAGAAATCCAAATCTATGCAGTTAAAGACATTAAACAACAAAAATAAGAAATATTTGCTCCATGCATCCAATGGACAAGCCAAGAATTTTTAAAGAATTTTTTGTATTATAACACCTGGGAAGGGAACATAGAAAGATGTTACCAGTCCCCCTCAATGGGATGCGTTCTTGTATGTCCTCAACACTTCAAATCTAAGATCTCTCTCTCTTGATGGTGCAAAAAACCCAGATAAAAAAGGAACTCAAAGAGAGCTCACAAGCAAAAAGTAGAAAAATATGGCAATGATGGAGGATCAAAGTCAGACCAAAAGTATAGATCAAGAGTGATCTATAGGCAACGAAAGGTAGTGAATGAAGGGAAAAACCCTTATATTTATAACAAAATATTGAGTTAGTCTAGATATTGGTGCATAATTAAAATATTATTAACCAAATCTAGATCCAAATTTTATTATTATTTTTGTTGGAGGGAAAAAGAATTTGAATTTGGTCAAATCCCTTTATTTAGAAATAATAAATAAATAAATGATTTATTTATTATTTTAGGAATGTGGTTAAGTAATAATTAAATAAATAGTGATTTATTCAATTATTTATAAATGGTTTAGTAAAATTTAACAAGGAATATTATTTAAATAATGTTTTAAATAAATATTGCTAGAAAATAATAAGATAAATAATAATTTATCTAATTAATTTCCCTGTTTTGCGTTAAATATGACCAGGAATATTAATTAAAAAATGGTTTAATTAATTATCCCTTGAAGAAAATCGAACAAATAATGATTTATTCAATTATTCCTCATGGGGTTTCCTATTTAGACCAGAAACAACTTAATGAATTATGGGTTATTAAGTTATTTTTCATAATGAAAGAAATTTTACTATGGTAAAATTGGTCTTACATGGTGTAATTTAGTCCATCTAATAGTAACAGGTTAGATGACCAAAAATTGGTGTAACATATTGCCCCCCAACGTGCGAGTGTTAGGAGCTAATCGTATGACCGAAGTACGTTGTAAGAACTCAATCACTAGACACCGGAGGGGAGTTAGAGAGAGAGAAATATAAGGCGGACTAAAATGCGAGACGACAAGACCCTAAGGAGGCAAGACTTACAGGTGTGACAAGTCTCTTTTATGAGTGAGTACCTGTTATACATGAGGTGGGGGAGGCATACCTATGCCCGCCGAGATAACAAAGTACAAAGAATAATGATGCATCCAAAAAACATGGGACTGAACTATATAATATAGGTTGGCATAAACATGGGCCAGATAAAAAAAATGATAATGGATCCCACATACATACTATGCCTGGGAAAACAGCCAGGACTTATACAATAATATCTGAGTACATGAGATATGAGTACAACCAAAGAGGCCCTATAAAACAGGAAAGGGCTCTGAAAATATGAATGATACATGCAAACTAAAAGGTACTGCAAGCGGCTGAGACCAGCACCATCAAATATATGGAGCTACATCCACAGCTAAAGTAGAGAGGTTGTTCGAGCATGTGGTGGGCTACTTGAAGGGCCACCCCTTCATGAGGTCTAAAATATCTCACACACACCCGAGAATCACTGGTACACTCTACTGCATCACTGAACCATCAAGTATACGGATCTTGATCATGCCATAAGGAGTTGGAGCTGAGAAACAGTCAAGTCAAAGGGAAATAAAGGGTCCCTTTTCCTGATCTGAGGCACCGAACAAGAGTGGAAGTTGGAACCAAGGTACACTGCCCTCTAGACATGTCTTCTGGAATGAATAAGCTGATGTCGATAGAAGGAGGTCCACCATAGATGAGGCAATAAATAATCCTCAACTAAGGCACGAGAGATAATAATAGAGTGACTGATAGATTGACACCAGGGATGATGGTGGAATGGGGGGTACTGAGTAGCGGGCTAACGAATTCCATTGTTAGAGCATAAAGGGCATGAATGACTTGGCAGATACTGACTCAACTCCGGAGGGGATAGGGAACAGTTTGAATGGAGGCCAAAATATGCGACACGAGAGAGGGACAAAGCAATGAAGGGTGGAGGAATGTGGCAGGAGACAAAGGGACTTGGGACAGACTCCATGGATGCTATGATGACTCAACTCGGATGCTATAAACAAGTGTTATGCGGAATTATGGATTATAGATAAAACATTCTTCCCTAGATGTAGTGCTCATCTAAAACAACAGGTTAACTACTTTTCAAATACTTTTCCTAACAATAAATAGACGCACAAAACAGATCAAAGAACTTACTTGGAGTCAAAGCGCTTCCTATTCTCCTTCTGTCACTCTTGTTGTAGCTTCAAATCTAAGCTAGATCACCAAAATATTTCCTGCAAAGATGAACACTAAACAACAAAAGATATCAATAATACAAATTCCTATTCAAGTTATTCAGTTAAATCAATAAAACATGAACCATATACATCAGATAAGAATTCATACTATGAAAGACAGAAGCTTATACAGATACATATGTGGGAAAGTAAGCATCAATATTTATTAATGGATAGAAGGGGAGGTTACAACCCAGTGATTGATTTAGTGCCACCATCTCTAGCAAAATCCTAGCCTCATCACAATGCACATCTCTCCAGCAGCACGTCACTTAAATCAATTCCTCAATTGAAATTCCACCAACATTTCTCTACTCAAATTTTTCCTTATCAAGCACTAGGATCTATGCTCAATTTATAGAAAAGCTGAAGCTATTTTTACAATCAATGAATTTCTAATAATAGGCAAGACATGTTCCCAGTCTTAGAGATATCAAATGGACACATGGATTCGAATTTTGACACATGTGAACTCTTCGAGAAGGCACTGGCCAAGTGGAGATTCCGGAACAATGAGAATTTCGCTCCCAATGTGACCAACACACTCATGAATGTCGGGAAGTGCTTTGTAGAGCACCCTTGAGTGGGGTTACTTGCATATGCAATGCACTTAGTCCCTTTAGAGGCAGCGTCGGTGAGCTCTCATATGATATATTATAAACTTCAAATCTTGGAAACCTTTGCAAATGAAAGTCATGGATGATTTGTCTTTTTATTTGTTTTAGGGTATGTAACAACTGAAATGATAGGGAATGACAGACCCTATTCATTGGTTCTGGAGATGATTTCTAGTTAACGAGGTCATTGGGAATGGTGCCCAAATTGACTTATAACAAGAAGGGTGACTCGATGATGCTGCCACATAGAATAGGTTCGGTGGGGGCCATGAAAACATGAGTACAAGATGGTTACTCACGACAAAAATTGACACAAGCGTGGACAAGTATGAAGGTAAGGTGGTGCCCCAAGTACAAGTGTCGCAAGTGAATAAATTTTATTTTGAGAAGCGGTGAAGTGACCCTTCTTGGAAAAAATGTGTCTAGGTGAAGTATCAAATCACCAAAAACGAAACAATACCCATTTGAGAGCTCAGTGAGAGATTTCCAACAGTGCTGGAGGTTTGTCAAATTGATCTACTGTTTGGTCACAGTTGGTGAAAGAAAAATCTGGGGTTTCTCTTTTAATAAGGCATTTCCCTCCAATTTGATTCATTTGCAAGTGTAGCTGTGGTGAACGTAGAGAGGAGAAAAGGCCCTAAATCTTGCGGCAATCGTGGTGGACAAACCGACCATTGGAATCGAGATATGTCAGTTGCAGGTAAAAGGCCTAGCCATACTCTTTCAATTCAGTGGATTGAAATTTCAATTTAGGCACCCGGAGCTCAAGAACAAACCCCTGCTCTTCTTCACGTTTGGGTCGCACTTTTTGGGGCATTATCTGTGACCTAGTTAGCAGGTTTGGGCAGAAAACTGCGACCTGTCCCAGGAATGGTGTGAAAAGTGCGACCTGTCAAAGAGAGGGGTTTTAGTGTTTTTTTTTGGCTGAGAGCTGGGATTTTATAGTTATGATGCAGTATTTCCTTTTTTTACACTGACAAAAATGATGGTTTTGTGCAGATATGGCAGAGTTGAGGATCAACTGGAGAGAGAGAGACCTGGAAACATTATGGTCTAAGATCCGAGAGGATCATGTAGCCCATGCTTCTTTGGCTAGGTTTAGGGTCTTGAAGTTTGTGGAGAACCCTTTGATGAGAGCAGGAGAGCCCTTGTTGGCCCAGATCATCAACTATTGGGATCCGAATCATGAGATCTTTATAGTGTAGGGGCATCGGATCGAGGTGATTGTCCATGATATATATTTCCTGACTGGTCTCCGCCATTGGGGATGGTGGGAAACACACAACCAGTGTTACCGCGAGGGAAAAACATTATGGAGTTTGTAGAGCGCCACTGTCGACCGGGTCTCCATGTGAAAGGGACACGGATACCGATCGAAGATCTAGAGAGGCTAGAGAATTGTGCTGTGGCTGTAGCGGTGCTACGTATCCTAGGAAACCAGGTGCTCCACCACATCACTGGGGGTCAGATGATGCTTTTTGAGAGTGTATTGAGTGGGACCTGCTATGGGTGGGCCCAAATGATGCTGTCGTCATTGAAATGACAGTTTTCTCTATGCAAGCGACATGTGAACCACGACTGTGCATATGGTACAATGCTTTGCTCACTCTTCTTTGAGAAGATCCTGAAACTTTGGCCTTGTATACAGATCCAGGATGGGGGCCTACGAGAGCCCAGGATGCGCCGCTGGGGGCGGCTACTGTGTAGAGGAGGAGGTGGGGCAGTCAGATGAGTGTTTTGACCCGAGTCTTTTGCGCATTGGGATGAACTGCCACTGTACATAGACGACTATCCCTATAGTGGGATGAGCTATCATGGGGACCTGAACTTGCCACTGCCGCCAAGTCGGGCATGGGGGCCATATGGTAAGTGACAAGTTGCTTATCTTTTATGTGCATTTTAAAGTTTCAGAATATTGTATATGGTACCAATTCATTCACTTTTGGTATGCAGATATAACACTGGTGAAATCGGCTGGGTATATGGGGCGGCCTGCAGTTTCAAGGGCTATAGCACCTAGTGGATCGAGGGGACCGCAAAATGAGGATGCAGTGGCCCTCCTGGAGGACATCTGTCGTAGATGTGAGAGGCTGCTGACCAGTGTTTCAGAGCGCGGTTGACAAGAACTTGATGACCAGTACATAGAACCATGTATTGGTCTGCCCTCGGAGTGGCGAGGAGTCATGCGACGCATGGCGATGGCTGAACAATGGATGCACGATCTACGGGCTGTTGGAGCTGAGCCATTGGCCTAGGATCCTCCAAATAGTGATTAGATGTAGGGGCATGAGCTTCCCCCAGTTTTGGTTTTTTGTAACATGTTATGGGCATGTCATATGTATAAGAGTTGATGGACTCCAAAACATTTTGAATGACACATATTATGGATATGCATCGTTTTATGGTTTATTGTTATTATCTTGTGTGAAATGCGTGTGATAAATTCCAATCTATAATATTGTTTGAAATTCTATCTACATAGTGATTTTGTGCTCTAGTTACATGAATGAAAGTAATTATTTGAAATTCATGCATTAAAATATTCACTCGTAAATATCTTCTAGAAAGGACAGGATTATGCACACGATAAACACCATTCAATTGCATGACAAGCAGCAGGGAATATAAACGAACATGAAGGTGAAGGATGCAACGGTAAAGGGAAATGACTAATAAACCTATCACTGTGTCATATTCGGCCTGGTTATTGGTGGCAGTACTAATGGATACACCATTAGAGAGGACAAGCGAATGATAGGGGGTAAAAATGGCCCAGGATGCCAAGGCTAGATTCCGGGAGTAGTGACTTGCACCATCGACATAACCAATATATGGTGTGGATGGGGGATCCATATGAATGGTGCCACAAGACAATAAATAAGAGGATGATGAATAATTTTGGAAACCGGAATGCAAGGCATAAATGAAACAAGTGCTTCTAGAGGGAATGCTATGGGTAGGATTTCTATCCCCTGCACACTGAAAAGAGGATGGTGTGGGGGAACTGCCTTGGGGTTAGTTTGTGCTCAAGTCACGAAAGGCACCATAGACATGGATGGTTCCATTTTTCTTATAGGCTAGATATATGAAGTCAGGGGTGGAAAAGGCTTCCATGATGTCGTCATCATAATAGAATATGGGGTGACTAGCAGAAGGATAACCACATGACGCACGACGAAGCTAACTAACTCATCATCATGAGAAGAAAGGTCCACATGCGCATCGTCACGGAGGGTGATCGAAAAATAAGTAGATGAAGGATCTACCGATGTTGAGACCAGGGTGATCGCTGAAGGGAGGTCAGACAAAACATAAGGGGAAGCCCCAGAGGGGTCTTCCACCGTGGATCTCATAGATGATGATAGGTAAAGGATAGTGACTAAAATCTCCATCATCTTGACATCAAGAGGGGGAATTTCAATGGGAGTGGATGGGTCCTCTGGTTCGCCCGAAGCATAACGTGCAAGTAAAGGAGAGGAAGACTCATGGTGGTCAGCCTCGTACTAGCGAACTACTTCCAAATAGGTTCGATAGTCTGCAAGGCGTGGACAAAGGTGTGTATAGTGGCCATGGAGATCACACAAAGCACAAGGGTGGTTTGTGTGCACATTCTTGGGTTTCTTGGCTACAATTGGTAAAGTAATAGGGGCTTTAGGGACTTTACACTCAGGAAACACGACATTGTCCATGGGCCTGATACGAGGTAATTTAGGACAATTATGGGTGGCATGACCGAGAACATCAGACAAAGCACACAAGGATTTACACTTTTGAGGCTAAGGAGGAGCGAGGTTTATTTGGGTAGCCTTGTCCTTAGGTGATTTTTTGCGGGCTTTTCCCCCCTCACCCGAGGCTTTCGCAACAAGAGTAGGTTTCTTTTGAGGTGCCTGAGGCATGGAAGCAAAGGGAGGAGTCATAGCGACTGGTTAGACCGGGGTCAAAGCAGTGTAAGGTTTGGGCTGACCAGGAGGAGTATTGGCTGGGGGATCAATGTACCAGACTAGGATCCCCAGGGTCATGTTAGGAAGAGATAAGGTATCCATAATAGGTACTGAAAAAACTCCAGTAGGGGGAGCACGACACGTTATCAAACCAGAGGGGTAATGGACAGGCAGGATAGCTCCGGGATGGTTAAGGCCAGGGGGAACCGTTCTAGGAGGATAGATAGGATCATGGACACCAGCTACAGATGAGGGGCCTTGAGGAAGAGGTCCTAGAGGCTGAGTCAAAGTACTAGGAGATGGTTGTAGAGGGTGGGGCTATTGGTTAGTTTAACCAGTTTGTTTGAGGTCGAACCGAGATGATTGCATCATGAAAACATTCAACGAGCTAGGGTCAGAGATGAGAGGGGGGAGACCAGGGAAAGAACCAAGCAAGGAGGAATGTTTATAGACTTCAGGTGAGACACTAGTTGGAGGTTCGACTATTTTTTTATTGGTCACCAAAGAGATAATGGACTCTAGAGAGGTTTGAGACTTCAGTTCGTAATATGTCAACTGAGCGATGGTGATGATCTTTCCATTGTGAGGAAAGAACATCTTACGGTGAATTGTAGATGGGACAACAGACATTGCATTAGTGTAGCTATGACCCAATATAATTTTGTAGTCTAAGGGGGCATCAATGACTTCAATGTCGATAGAAAAGGTCTTGCCCGCAAGAGTAATAGGAAAATTGCGGAACATGCCAAGGGGCTGAGAAGAGTGGCCATCCCACACACGGAGGGTCATAGTGGAAGGGGCTAACTTAGGAGATCCAAGTTTCTTCCAAATAGAAGTGAACATCACACAGGGGGATTCCCCCTCGGCAATGATACAACGAGAGACATTGGCATTCCGTATTTTGACAGGGATTTGGAAGGAGACGGATGCAGGAAGGGGGGGATGTTCTGACTTGTTAATGTCGAAGACAATCAAACGATCATCTGAAGGATCCAAAACGCACATACAAGTTAGTAGAGATTTTCTTTGTGAAGGGCACAACTGGAGGACTTCCAGCATTGACATGGCGGCATGGGATTGTGCCAAGTCATCTACTATACTGTAGGAGTGAACAGATTTTCCAGAAGCAGAATTTCGACATAATGGGGCCTTGGGGATCTTGGTGTGAACCTATGCCTTAGGCTGAGGGATCAGTAAAGGACCATTGGGTGTTGAAAGACTCTTTGTGGGACCTGAAGATGGGGGCTCGGTGGCAGACATAGCGGGGGACTTGTTGTACTGATGGGACCGAGTCTGAAGGTTGAGGTCAGCAATATTGGGTTGGTCAGAGTTCATCATGAGGATCTAGTAATAAGAGGTACTAGATGGAGGAGGTTGAGTGGCCTCCTGACTTTCAGGGGGTTGGGCAGCCACATATCCTTGTTGGGGGAAAGGATTGGTAAATGCAGCCAGTTGGATAGGGGTAACGTTGGGAGGAACCGAAGGGGAGGCTTGATGTCCTCGAGATTCTTCTTGAGCTTCCCACATCTGACGCATCTGAGGTAAAAGAGGACAATCATGGGTATAGTGACCATAGACACTGCAACAAGAATAAGGCTTGTTCGTGTGAATAGGCCTATACTGCTTGGGCTGAGTGCCCTGTTGCTGGGTTACAGTGTTAGCTGTATTCCCTTGGGGATTGTTTCCTGGATTATCTGGGGTATATTAGTTTTGGTTGCCTTTCATCTTCTTTTTGGAAGTAGGAGGATTAGTTGCACTCTGCTGTGCATATACCTGCCCCTAGGGGGGGGGGTGGTTGCTTTTACAGAGTTTGAGAAGGAAATGGATGCTGGGGTGCTAGTGCTGGAGGAGTTGGAGCACCAGGCTGTGGATACAAATAATATAGAGGCTTAAAAACATTGGGGTAAACAGGTTGGACCAAAGAAGGAGGCATGTTGTATCATGGATACATGCTGCCAGGAGGGGGAAAAGTACTGGAGGAGCTGCCCCTCCCCGAGGGAAACCATAACCCATGGGAGGATGAGTATATGGATGTGAAATGGATCCAACAATACCGTTAGCAGCATGGGATGCCCCCCCATGCCTTAGCACCACCAGTTCTAGGGAGATCAGGTAAGACTGTTGAAAATTGCAACAAGAAACAGTGAAGGAGGCATCCTGAAACATCTTTCTTGATCCTAGTTGGAAAGTGATCACCTAAACTAGGTGGGGGCCACACAAGTGATTTTTGTCGCAAAGTCTATTTTTAGACTATGTCTCTTTTTAGACATATGGGGCATATTCTATAAGTTGCGGGATGCTATTTATGGATGGTTGGTCATGTTGGAAAAATAGATGGATTTCTATTTTTAGACATACTATGAGTCTAATTTAACGCGCCCAAAAATAACATCAATAATATTATTAGCTCTTAATAATATTTGGACTATAAACATTATCTTATCCTTTCTGGAGCACTTCAGCCTTGTTACTGATGTGGCACATGCAAATTTTCTATTTAAGGAACTACGCTATTCCTAGGGTTTGGTTGGAGCTTGGCCGTATGGTTGACTTCGCTTAGAACTCATGTGACAGGTAGAGTTTGGTGGAGTCGATGGGAGACAAATTGGTGGAGTTGTGTTCGGTTTAACTTAGTTGAACTAGTTGTATTTAGTATAACTGAAAAATACACTAGTGATGAGTGGTGTGAATTAAATATTATTTAATTCACTAATTATTAACTCATAAATCAACTAAAGAACACATCAGTTAACAGCAGTGCATGGACAGTTCAGTGAAGACCAGTGGAAGAGATAGGTGAAAGAGCCAGTTTACTATCAGTTGTGACTATAGCTGTGCATGAGATTTGCACACATATTGATTGAGGTTACCAATGAGGATTGCGCAGTATAAGCCAAGGGTATTCGAACTTGGATCTCATTCATTCTCATCTTGGATTGCGCAGTAGAGGCAGGCAAACAGTGGAGGAGATTTGAACCTGTGACTTTTTCAGATCTGAGCTAGTTTTGTGTGTAACTATTGGAGATAGTACTGAGTACTTGTGAGGAGTATTGTGCTATGTATTTTTACATGTTCTCTATCATTATAATATACAGATAGTTGGGGGTTTTCAGCTATTGCTTTCCCCATTACATACTGTGTTTATGTGTGCTTGATTATATTTTAATGTGCACATGCGACTGCTTCTAATTCCGCAAATTGATGATCAATGGCAGAAGAGGTTATGTATTATGCATGAAGCTCAAATAGTGTGTAATCAGGATAATCTTGGTGAATAATTCATATATTATTTAAATTTCTACAAAGACGGTATAAACATAACCAGATTTTGCATAGATAACGTCATATTTCAACGCAATCTGGAGGGAAGCTTCCTCAGTTTGAGGGAAGTGAGATGCAACATATTTTCCAATAGCAAGAAAAAGGGATATGAGAAACTAGTCCATCTAGATGCAGTCTTCGAAAGAAGGGGCTCAACATAGGCTCTTCCTTCTGCGCCATTCTTGAATATGGTCAGATAGTGGGGTAGCAGAAGTTTGACAGAAAGAGGTCAATAGTTTGGTACTGGTGTCATAACTAAGGGGAAACTATAAGTAAGACAGAAAATCCTTGGCAAGGGTCGCAAAAGTAGTATGAGAGGAGGATGCCTAGTCGACATACCACTTGGAATCTTCTCCAGTAAGCGTACACTGGAATAATTGAATACGGACAGAGTCATCGGTGATGGAGTTAGATGAACACTACATGTAGAAAGAACAAACGTGGTTGGTAGGATCCTCTCTGGAAATTCCTTCAAACTTGGGGATGTTGACGGGATCTTGGTTAGCATAGCAGGCCAACCAAGATCATGGTGTATGGGGTCATTAATCAACTGGCTAAAATTGGGAAGGCTTAGGCCTGTCATTTCAGGGAGCAAGGGAGCATCCAGAATAGTTCCTGTTGCAGCACCACTAGTAGCATTCCCAGCATTAGGGCTGGGGCTGCCACTAGCATTAGGTCCTGAACCAGACATGGTGAAGGTGAAAGGTGGAGGAGAGCCAAGGATAGAGCCAGAAGGGAAACCCAATGAACCAGAAGCAGAGTCAGAATGGGGACTCAGTGGAGGACGAACACGAACCCTATGCGATGGGGTAAGTATTCCTAATGGAAACTGAGGATGAAGGCCTTGGAGTCTCTGAGATAAATGCCTTGGGGGTGAAATGATGGTAAAGAGACACAAAAAACAAAAAGGAAGAGAGGTGAACAAGGGAAGGGAGGTGCAGGATCAACTGATTACAATGTTTAGGAACAAGGGCAGGGAGGTGCAGGATCAATTGATTACAATGTTTAAGTCTTGGCCTGGCGGTGTAAACCAGATGCTCTTCACTTAGGGTGTGCATGTATGTGATAGGTGTGCTAATTTTAATTAAGCCCAAATGTGTGTAGATATAAAAGAAAAAAAAATGTTGTATACTATAAATAAATCTAAAAATGACAGTAAAGGAAACTGAATGCGACAATAAAATAAACAGCTAAATATGCATCGATTTAAACCCAAGGAGGAGGGCTTCCCAAAAACTAGTCTATGGGTGGGTGAAATCTAGTCAAAACACACAAAATGGCCAATAAATCTAAAGTCGGGAGGGACAAGGATCTAAGGGTCAGATTTGCTGGAAAGAGGGGCAGAAAGCATCAAAAAACCAGAGGGAAAAATGTTGCAGAAAAGGTGGCGAAAGGCTACAACTTGAAGGGAAACGGAGGGGACCCAAAAGGAGGAACATATAAAACTAAAAATAGGTGTTTTGGATGGATAAATAAATGATCTAAAATGGATCTGAAGGTACAGGTTCATATTTGAAAAATGGCTAAAAACACTGAAATCTCAGAAGATCTGCTCAGCTAAACTCCTCCTAAAAATGTGGAAGCGTACTGAAGCCCTAAGGGGCTTGGCTCCTACTTCGATGAGTAAAAATAAGCAAGTACAGGTCCAAGACAGGTGAAGAGGGAGGTCAAACAACCCTGAATAGTGGCCCAGGAAAACCTAGAAATATCACAGAAAATTTCCTGCATAAAGTACAAGTCGCAGTTTCTGACCTATTTTTTGCTGAGGTCGCAATTTTCATGATGTTTCCCACTTCCTAAGGGTTGAGGTCACAGTTTTTGGCCCAAAAAGTGCGACCAACACTTCTAGCTATTTTGGGAGCACATTTCAGAAAAAAGTGTCGACTCTACTGCAGCTGATACCTATTACCTGCGCAAAGGGCCCAGAAACACACGCATGTTAGAATTTTTACTGGTTTAGGGTTAAAAAGGTTAAAAAAAACATCAAGAAATGAAAAATAAGAAGCTGAAGTAAAAACCTAGGGGTTGAAGCAGCTAGTCATGTAGGGATCTGAAAAATGGATAGTGGTCGTAATTATAAACCCTTATGGATTTGCCAGTTGTTAGTGTGAATTCTAAACGCAAGCGTACAAAAAAAAGCTCACTTTATATGTGCATAACAAACAACCCTAACATCAAAGATGGCTGCCAATTTCCTTAGATCTGTAGTTAGTGATCAGAATAAATGTTATATAAATCTAGATCTATGCAGTTAAAGACATTAAACAACAAATAATAAGCAAGAGTTGCTCCATGCATCCAATGGACAAGACAAGAATTTTTAAATAATTTTTTGTATTATGACACCTGGTGTTGGTTTCTGAGCAAATCGTTTCCTTGTGGACAAGACCGATCTCCTCAGTGCCTGTAATATCTAGCAACAAATGAACAACTAAGTTTGTCTTTCTCTAGATATATTCGTTTTACAAATAAATGTTATGAAGGTGTTGATCCTACCTTAGATCCAAATGCTTATTTGCGGTCGTAGTACTTCCGTCGCATCAATAATCCTTCGTTGCAACAAGAGCTCTTTTGTCGCAATAAAGTATCATCTTTAGTTGATTTGCAATCACAAACAAGAAAATATTAATAGCACCTGTATAACAAATAATTATAAAACATATCCATCATAGTGATCAAGGAATCTATGAAATAAATGATCAAACGACAGCTTGTTGAAATAAACAATTGAACGACAATTTATTGAGAAAAACAAAACTTGATTGTATTAATCTTAAAATATACAGAAGAACCTTAAAACCTTAGCCTTGATGTTCGAAAGGCTCTCCCGTGGGTCCCAAGGTGGAGTCTCCTCTACTTTGATAAGTCTTGCACTCTTCCCGTAAGCATAAGAGGTATGTGATCTTTCCTCTCAAAAGCTTAGTAGAAGGAAATCTAAATCTCAACAGCACTTCAGCTCAATCACACATAAAGCTTCAAATCCAATTCTCAATCTCCAAAATCTCAATCTCCAATAGTTTAACTTCCTTCTTGAACTTAACCCAAAAGGCTACCCAATGCCTCCTTTTATAGAGCAGATGAGGAGGTTAGGATTCCACCATTGTGCTGACAGGAACCCTCCTTCAAAGGGATAGGCTCCTCTACATCAAGGGATTAGTTCCTTAAGGTGTGGGATACATGCACCTTACTAAAGCTGCACTATCCCCAAAAAATCTCATCTAGAACTCGCAATTGACCAAAATTCAACTTTTCTTTAGCTTAATTCCGCGTTTTTTTAATCCTTTTTGCTGTAAGTACCGTGTGCATTACACTGGAAAAATTCATTCTAGAACGCAGTTTCTCTTCACATTACCTGCGTACCCTAGCCAAAAACGCATGCAGGCCTCATGTTACCTGCGTACCCAAGGCTTTTTTGAGTTTTAAGGGTTTTCCCTCCATTTTTAGGGCTTGGAATAAGGAACAAAGGTTGTAAGACTTGCAAAGGAGGCAAGTATGAGTGTCAATGAGCTCATACAGTTAGCAGAATGTCAAGGTGACATTTTTTAGTGTAACAGATTGCCCCCTAAAGTGCGAAGTCTGAAATAGATGAATATGAAGTCTGTCATATATGAAGAGTGAAGTACTTTATCATTTCAAGGATCATCCTGTGGATACTCTAGTCGGAACCTGTAAAAACATTCAATGCAAAATATATATATGTAATCATATCATCGCTGAGGTAGGCATTCCCATACTAAGATCAAAACTAACTAGAACTAACTTAAATTGTTCTGATACATGAATGATTTTGAATACATCACAATATAGACATACGTAGACACAGTATGGACGCAGCCATCTGTTTATGAATAGTCCACTGTATAAATGAAAAACAAAATTCCTCGCAGCATGGATGGTAGAAACTAGATCCAGGGTCTTGATTTCCGCATCTCGAACTAGTACGATTCTATCCATGCGATTAAATGTGTTGAAGTCAAACATGAAATCCACTGATTACCAAATAATGATGTAACCGTTAACAAGTGTGAGAGCAACTAAATTAGCAATGTCAATGGCTCTCAAAGTGATCAGTACAATCCATGAAATGTGAAAGAATGAGATGAAGTCGAACATGTCACGTAATCATTCGATCGAAGGTCAATGTTGCAACCTGTCGTCGAAGGCGAGAAACTTGCCATTGAGGCATGTAGATTTCAAGGTATTGACGATTTCTAGATCAACTTTCTAGATCATGAGCTGTCATCGATAGAAAGTGATCCGTCATAGGCAAGCCCACAACACGAAATCATAGATCAAGTTTTGA
The DNA here is from genome assembly GCA_034641835.2 of Pinus albicaulis. Taxonomy (NCBI): domain Eukaryota; kingdom Viridiplantae; phylum Streptophyta; class Pinopsida; order Pinales; family Pinaceae; genus Pinus; species Pinus albicaulis. The sequence continues at coordinate 322,427,149 of CM076572.1, forward strand.
AGAAATATATTAGCAAGGACTGACTCAAGGATGGTAAAAATGGATGACAGATATTTTGCAAATGAATGGTTTATTTGAACTGTCCTCTTGAACACATAATGACACTATAGATGGCCTGGTGAGCATTGACCCAAAGTTAATACCCAAAAACCAGATGAATACTTTCAATGTGGTTTGATTAACTGTTTAGGAAAAGGATTTCCCAACCTAGGTGAACAAAAAGTGTCGTGTTCAAGAGTGGTTAACTGGATTTTCGAAAAATCAAAATACAACAAACAAGTCCATTTTTCTCTCTTTTCCCCCACCATTTCTGGCAAGTACCTCTTTATTTTTGACAAGCTTGAGGAGGATAAAATTTGCTTGATTATAAGCCTGTCCTTCGCATGAGTCCAACTTAGTTTAAGATTCGAACCCTAAGAAGGAGTGGTTCGTTCGTTGAAAATTAAAATGTGTCCTTTACTGTTAAATTTTAACCAGTCCAGTATAGGAGAAGCTCGGTGTTTTTCAATTTTAGGGAGTCGGAAGAAAAAACTTAAGAAAAATTTGTCGGTGTACTTTTTCGTAAATTTAGTCTCTAAAGCCCAAAAAATGATAAAATAATACAAGAAATAACTCTATTGACCATGATTAGTCAACGTATACATTTTTCGTAAATAGTCCATTTTAGTCCGGAAAAGGGGTAAACTTATACTGAAGGGACGACTGTTCATTTCCTTTAACAAGTTCGAATAATCAAGTGCTCGGAAATCTTTTCATGTTTAAAGAGTCTGAAAAGGGCTTAAAAGAGGACTCCAGGGTTTTGATTTTTCGTAAGTTTTAACGAGTTTGAAAAAGGGATAAAAATGTACTCATGGTTTTCAATTTTTCGTAAGTTTTAACGTGTTCGAAAAAGGGATAAAAATGTACTCCTATGGCCGACTTTCAATTTCATTTACGAGCAGGAAAAGACAGAAAGAACTTGGCATTTTCATGTGTTTTACGAGAATGAAAAATAGCAAAATAACCTCGGGATTTTCATGAGTTTAACGAGTCTTGAAAATAACCGAAATTGACTCAAGATAGGTTTCATTTTTACAAAAGCTTGAAACAGAGAAAAAATATGCTTCAAAGTGGTTTCATTTTTTCACAAGCTTGAAACAGAGAGAAAACTGTGCTTGATGCCCCCTAAGTGTAACTGCTAGAGTGCATGCCCCCCCCAGCTTCATTTCATTCAAATAAGTACACTAGTAATAAATAGCTGGATGGAATGAAGGTTCATTTACGAGATCATATGAAATAACCGACCTAAAAACTAACCTAAATATATTACTTAACATTTACGAGGTCTATTCAAAGAATCGACTCAATTAGGGGAGGATTTGTTTCATTTTTTAATGAGCTCGACACAGGAAAAGAACTATGCTCATGGCAATGTGTTTCATTTTTTAACGAGGTTGACATAGTAACAGGAACTATCCTCACCTACATGTTTCATTTTTTAACGAGGTTGACACAGTAACAGGAACTGTCCTCAAAAAACTACTTTCTATTTCTAATCTACCTACATAACCTACCGATTCATTTTTTAATGAGGCTGACATTGTGAAAGAATCGTCCTCATACCTAATTCATTTTTTTTAATGAGGTTGACTCGCAAAAGGAACTATCCTCCGACCTACTGATTCATTTTTTATTGAGGTTGACACAGGAAAAGAACTGTCCTCATGGAAGCTTGTTTCATTTTTTAAACGAGCTTGACATAAGAAAAGGAACTATGCTCTCAACTAACTGATTCATTTTTTAACGAGGTTGACACAGTAAAAGGAACTCTCCTCAACCTCACTGATTCATTTTTTAACGAGGTTGACACAGTACAAGGAACTATCCTCGGACTCACTGATTCATTTTTTAACAAGGTTGACACAGTATAAGGAACTATCCTCAGACACACTGATTCATTTTTTAACGAGGTTGACACAGTACAAGGAACTCTCCTCACACTCACTGATTAATTTTTTAACGAGGTTGACACAGTAAAAGGAACTCTCCTCACACTCACTGATTCATTTTTTAATGAGGTGGACTCAGTAAAAGGAACTCTCCTCACCCACCGATTCATTTTTTAACGAGGTTGACACAAGAGCAAGGAACTCTCCTCACTCACCGATTCATTTTTTAATGATGTTGACACAGGAAAAGAATTGTCCTCATACCTGATTCATTTTTTAACGAGGTTGACTCAGTAACAGGAACTATCCTCTGACCAACTGATTCATTTTTTAATGAGGTTGACACAGGAAAAGAATTGTCCTCATACCTGATTCATTTTTTAATGAGGTTGACTCAGTAATAGGAACCATCCTCATAAACTACTTATTTCTAATCTACCTACATAACCTACTGATTCATTTTTTAATGAGGTTGACACAGGAAAAGAACTGTCCTCATACCTAATTCATTTTTTAATGAGGTTGACTCAGTAACAGGAACTATCCTCTGAACAACTGATTCATTTTCTAACGAGGTTGACACAGGAAATGAACTGTCCTCAAAAACTATTTATCCTAATCTACCAATCTACTCTCTACAATCTACCTACTGATTCATTTTTTAATGAGGTTGACACGGGAAAAGAACTATCCTCATCGAAGCTTGTTTCATTTTTTAAACGAGCTTGACACAAGAAAAGAAACTATTCTCTCGACTAACTGATTCATTTTTTAATGAGGTTGACACAGGAAAAGAACCATCCTCAGACACACTGATTCATTTTTTAACGAGGTTGACACAGTAAAAGGAACTCTCCTCAGAAACTGACTGATTCATTTTTTAACGAGGTTGACAAAGTAAAAGGAACTCTCCTCACACTAACTGATTCATTTTTTAATGAGGTTGACACAGTAAAAGGAACTTTCCTCGGACACACTGATTCATTTTTTAACGAGGTTGACACAGTATAAGGAACTCTCCTCACACACACTGATTCATTTTTTAACGAGGTTGACACAGTACAAGGAACTCTCCTCACTCACTACTTCTAATCTGGCTGTACCGTTGGAGGTTTCCTCAACACAACTAACACTTACAACCATGGTTGGTTGGTTGACTTCTTTCTTATCTTGCTTCTTCTTCTTCTTCTTCTTCCCTTTCTTCTTCTTCTTAGTTACCTGGTTACTAGTGTCAAGGATTTTACCAAGCAAAGAGGAAGAAATGGAGGAAGAAATATTAGGCGAAGAAGGTAAAGGGTCAACAGAAGGTTGGTGCTGTTGAGATGGTGAACTCTGTTGAGGTGAAGCATCCGGTTGAGGTGAAACAATTGGAGTATTCGAGGGCAACGAAGTTGAAAATAACCATATCGGTAAACCTATTGTAAATCCAGGTAATGACAAAGTAGCCATATAAGGAGGACCAACATTTCCAAAGCAAGGAAAAGTACTAGGAATCTCGTTAAGAGGGGTTCCTTGGTTGGTAAATTCTAGAACAGTTGCCATTATATTCAACTTCAGGTGAATTTTATTAACAAATTAAAAACTAAAATTAACAATTAACAATTAACAATTCACACCTAACAATTAAAATTCACAATTCACACCTATGGTCTCTAAAAGTAAAACAAACAAATTAACACGCGATATCAAATCTAGAGTCAAACCACACACAAATGCTAACTTTCCGTACTAAAAACACTAGTTGGTGATGAAATCTAACTTAGTATAAATTTAACATAGAAAGGGCGGTTGGAATAGTTACCCCGACAACCTGCTTAATGAAACAGACTGGCACAAGTTTCCTCACAAAACCATCTCGTGTGAAGAGAACCCCCCAGAGAGTCCAAGTGAGTCTAGTTGACGTCTGTTCCAAGTACAGTGGGATCTTCCCTCCACCGTCACCTTAAGGAAGAATCCTAAAGATTATGGTCACTAAGGTTACCAACTGAAACAAATATACCTGGGGAAACAGTCTACGATCCGATACACACGCAAGGGAAGAGTAACAAAGCTCAATCCCCTTGAAGGCTCCTTGAAATAATCCAAGGTTTACCAACAAGTGACCCCTGGCTCCTCGACAATGGTCTATCCGAGATTTACCGTTTTTAATACATGTATATCTTCTATCGTTCCCAATGAGGAAGGATTGATTACCCCACTGGTTCAGATATGATCTCGTGCTTAACTCCTTTAAGAGGAGCTTCCCAGAGCATACATGCAACAACTGGAATTCTTCCTACCGCAAGATTTGTCTACTTGTTTGTTTTACCTATCTTGGAGAGTTGGGACCAAAGCCTATTCCCAGACACTAGCCCAAGCTAGATTGGTGGAAGAGCTCCTAAAAATGTAAAAATTACTAAAGGAATTTTAATTAAGCGCTGTGTTATTTAGGCTGTTATTACTCAAAAAGGTAAATGGATATGAAACCAATGGTGTTATGACCCGAACCAAAACTGAATGCAATCAAATATGATAATGTAATCTTTTCAATTCGATGAATCCTACCTAAAGTAAGGAGAGAGTTTCCATTTGCTTCCAACAATGCAAATATTGATAAATAAGAGAAAATATAACAAATTCTCTAATGCACTAATTTTATCAAGAAAAACTAATGCGAATCAATCCCAAAACAATTTTTTTTTTTTTTAAACAAACATAAAAACATCTAAATTCAAATCAAAGAAAAAATGATCTAAATCTACAATTGATTTTTCAAAATGTAAACTATGCAGTTGTAATCTATGCACAATTCACTTGAAAATTATGCAAATGTAATCTATGCACATTTTTCATTGATATTCTGAAAATGAGAATTCTAATTATGCAAATGTGATCTATGCAAGAGAATTCTCAAACACAAGATGATTCTAATGTAATCTAAGAACCAATCAAGTGGAAGTCAAGAAAATCGGGTGAGAGTTCCAAAGATCAAAAAACACTCAAATCAAATTAATGACCAAAGGAAAACAAACCTTCAATTAATGACCAAAGGAAATCAAATTAATAATTTCTCAAAAAAGAGACTCAAAACACCCAATCAACTTAATGGAGATTGATGAGATGAAGAATTTGCCGAAAGAAATTCAGAAACAAGAATTTTTGACAGAAAAATACAGATCTGGGTAGATGCTAAGAATCCTAAATTAAATCTAAACTAAACTAAAAGAATAAATCTAAGTTTTTCAAGAATTTTAACAGGATCCGCAGGCTCCATAAGTAACAGGTGCAGTCCCGCACTGGTTACCTAAGGAAAGTGCGGAGATGCCCGCACTGTGTGTGAAGACAAAGTGCGGTCCCCTGAAAACTTCAAGAAAAACATAAAAGATTTCATAATTTAAAAAAGAAGAAGAAAAACTAAGCTACCCAGGTAGATATCCATCAATCAAAAACCAGGAAAAACTTGTCCTCAAATCAAAATAAAAGAGAACCAAAAACAACAAGTTTCTTTCCCCAGTGGAGTCGCCAATTTGTTGGCCAGATAAATCGTTCTTGCGGACAAGACCGATATCCCTAGTGTCAGAAGACAATCTAGCGACAAACGAACAACTAATTTTGTCTTTCTCTAGATATATTCTTTTACAAATAAATGTTATGAAGGTGTCGATCCTACCGTAGATCCAAATGCTTATTTGTGGTTGTAGTGCTTCTGTCGCATCAATAATCCTTCGTCACAACAAGCGCTCTTTTGTCACAAGAAAGTATCATCTTTCGTTGATCTGCAATCACAAACAAGAAAATATCAATAGCACCTGTATAACAAATAATTATAAAACATACCTATCATAGTGATCAAGGAATCTATGAAATAAATGATCAAACGATAGCTTATTGAAATAAACAATCGAACGACAATTTATTAAGAAAAACAGAACTTGATTGTATTAATATTAAAATATACAGAAGAACCTTACAACCTTAGCCTCGATGTTCGAAAGGCCTTCCCGGGGTTCGAAGTAGGAATCTCTTCTACTTTGATAAGTCTTGCACTCTTCCTCCAGAAGCATAAAGAGGTATGTAATATTTCCTCTCAAAAGCTCAGCAGAAGGAAGTCTAAATCTCAACAGCACTTCAACTCAAAAACACATAAAGCTTGAAATCTAATCCTCAATCTCCAAAATATCAATCTCCAAAAACTTATTAACTTCTTGAACTCTAACCAAAAGGCTACCCAATGCCTCCTTTTATAGAGCAGATGAGGAGGTTAGGATTCCACCTTAAAAGGGATAGAACCCTCCTTCAAAGGGATAGGCTCCTCACATCAAGGGATTAGTTCCTTAATGTGTGGGATACATGCACCTTAATAAAGCGTACTCATCCCCAAAAAATCTCATCTAGAACCTTCCTGAATTGACCAAAATTCAACTTTTTCAGTTTAATTCCGCGTTTTTTTAACTTTACAGGGGTACCGCAGGCATTACACTGGAAAAGTGCGTTCTAGAACGCAGTTTCTCTTCACATTACCTGCGTACCCTAGCTAAAAACGCATGTAGGCTTCATGTTACCTGCGTACCCAAGGATTTTTTGAGTTTTTATGGTTTTTCCTCCATTTTTAGGAACTTTTCTCTGATTTTCAAGGTTTGGAATGAGGAACAAAGGTTGTAAGACTTGCAGAGGAGGTAAGTATGAGTGTCAATGAGCTCATACAGTCAGCAGAATTTCAAGGTGACATTTTTAGTGTAACACCTGGGAAGGGAACATAGAAAGATATTACCAGTCCCCCTTAATGGGATGTGTTCTTGTGTGTCCTTAGCGCTTTAGATCTAAGATCTCTCTCTCTTGATGGTGTAGAAAACCTAGACAAAAATGGAACTCAAAGGGAGCTCACAAGCAAAAAGTTGAAAAATATGACAATGATGGAGGATCAAAGTCAGACCAAAAGTATAGATCAAGAGTGATCTCTAGGCAACAAAAGGTAATGAATGAATGGAAAAAAACATCTCATAACAAAATATTGAGTTAGTCTAGATATTGGTGCATAATTAAAATATTATTAACCAAATCTAGATCCAACTTTTATTATTATTTTTTGTTGGAGGGAAAAAGAATTTGAATTTGGTCAAATCCCTTTATTTAGAAATAATAAATAAATAAATGATTTATTTATTATTTTAAGAATGTAGTTGATTAATAATTAAATAAATAGTGATTTATTCAATTATTTATAAATGATTTAGTCAAATTTAACAAGGAATATTATTTAAATAATTATTCCTAGAAAATAATAAGATAAATAATGATTTATCTAATTAATTTTCCTATTTTGGGTTAAATATGACCAGGAATATTAATTAAACAGTGGTTTAATTAGTTATCGCTTGATGAAATCAAACAAATAAGGATTTATTCAATTATTCCTCGTGGGGTTTCCTATTTAGACCAGGAACAACTTAATAAATTATGGGTTATTAAGTTATTTTTCATAGTGAAAGCAATTTTACTATGGTAAAATTGGTCTTACATGGTGTACTTTAGTCCATCTAATAGTAACAAGTTAGATGACCAAAAATTGGTGTAACAATTGGGAAGTGCAGTAGCATGACAGTGTCACTGTTAGTGTTAGTGTTAGAGCACTCACCCATAGAATGGCCACTCACAAAATTATCCTTTTTTTCTTTTAATTTTAAAATTATTTTTCAAGCACTAACAAATACCATAAACAAAATTCCCTCCACCAAGGGAATTATGTCCCATCAGAACTCGATCATCGAATCAAAAATTAGAAATAAGGTTACCATAAAATTAGAAAATTCTTTTTGAATTTACATGAAAATAGGAATATTAAGCATTTTCTCCAAACTTTGATTAAAATTGCAATAAACTCAAGAAAATATTGAGATTCAATGTGCATCAACACGAGGATATTTCTATAGTCCCTTGCATGGCAGGGACTAAAAACAATATATTACAATTCATATTTGTAATTTTTTTAATAAGGGAGGAGATTTTTTTTTTTTTGGGAACAATCTAATATATTATGTAAAAGATGAATATATGGAGGAATGTCTCGTAAAATATTAAAAACCTTAAGTATTTTTATCTCCTTTCTAGCTAGGTAAAATATGAGCAAGAAGGTTTCATTGTTGTTATTGTCAATTAATTCAAGTCAAAATGCATAATGGAAACATTTGCCATGATGAGGAGATGTAAAGACTGCTCCTACACTAGTACCATTTCTCAATCTTACCTTGTTGAAAATTATTATCAATGGGGAATTAATAAATTTTTCTTCTTTATCAACAAGGAATTTTGCAAAAGGAAATTTAATCTTAGCCATCACACTGTAAATACTGAATTTATTCTCATAGTACAACACCTTCTTCCGTGATGGGATAGTTAGAGTGGTTGAGTGCTTTAATATTCATGCAAGATGTCTCATGGTTGATTCATTAGGTTTGTTTTATTTATTGAATACCTCACTTAATTTCCCTATAAATTCAAGTGTTGTAACCAACTCTGAAGATTTTTCACTAGGTACCATCCACAAATATAAGGAAATACTTGAAAAAGTCCATGTTAGGTTTTCCTTGGGATAAAAACACATCACCTCATTCACAAGCTAGATTGGATTTTCAACATTGAACTTGAGATCTTGTTTCCTATAAAAATTGGAATGATTAGCATATGATAAGTCCAAGTGAATGTTTCCATCTAACATGGTAGCCTCTTCCATGGAAAATGACATTCCCCATTTACTTGAGAGATCAACAACCACCACATCCATATAGATCTACTTATAAATATAAGCTACGAATGTAGCGTTAAGGTCTTTGGTTACGACACACACCTTGACATTTCTAGAATCAATGTAAAAAAAATTATTATATGACCCAAGAGCTACAATTAAAGACCATATTCATCTATCTCACACTAAAAATACTAGATTTTAAAACTAAATATTAGAATATTCACTAACATGCAAGATGCATTCTTAATTTTCATGTGTGTAATAAAGCTTCCATTAAAATATAATAATATGAAATATGCATAATATATTTAACACAAAAAATTAGGATGGACATATGACCTCCATAAGAAGAGAAAAAACCTAAAATTGTAAGTGGAACACACCAAAACATTCCATTTGAGGGTTAGTATCACAATCAAGTGAAAAGTGTGTGTGTGTGTGTGTGTGTTGGTGGGGTGGGGGGGAGAATCATAAAGATTTAATTAAATTGTAATGTACCTTTTCAAGTGATCACTCCAGGAGATCAACTTAGTAGCCTATTTTATTCTTGCAGGCTATAGTTGGTAAAAAGGGCAATTGCTTGATTTAATTATTTAATGTCACTTAGGAGAAAAATAAAAATTATAAAGGCAAATAATTAAAATAAAAAGGTGTTATTTTATTTAATTAAGAAAATGACCCATGCTATAGTCCCATGGAATTATAATGATAAGAGAGAGATTGGCACTTAGTCTTAGGGATGATTCTTTTGATGATTTTCTCAAATCAATTTTAAGAGCTCTTGTAGCTTGTGTGTATAGAGGGTGAAACACACGAGTGAGATTGGTTTCAGTGGTGGAACACGTACACCCTAGTTGATTAGAGGGGAATATCACTCAGATATTCTATTGAGCTCCAACGGTTATTAAGAGTTATGTGTTCAGAGATCGTGGGATCCAAAGAAGGAGGTCATACTATTTATTTTTTAGGTCATGACATTTTTGGGAGGGTGTTTCAATATTTATCAGTAGTTCGAGGGGATTTATTTTGGTTTGATTTAGCCCTTGACGATTTTTGGAAGAAAAGGGAGTTCAATTTCATTATTATATAAAAAAAATTTGAGGGTTTAGTATAGGTAATTTAACAGGGATTTATTGCCCCAACTCCTCTCTTTTCTCTCAAAAAATTCAAGCCATCATCGTTGGGCCATGGTATCTCAAGGAGGGTTAAAACACCTCCAAAATGTTGGAAATAATGAGAGGGGGGGTGAACCAATATTTATTTCAATTAGTATTATTATCAATATTTCAGAGAATCAGTTAATCTTCAATTATTATTAGTGTTTGTACAATGATAGCAGTAAACAAAAGGAATACAAATGCACACTGTTTTTAAGGTGGAAATTCCCTCCAGGAAAAAAACCACCTGAATTATTTTCTAATAATTCTTTAATATTCAACTCCAATTTAAAAGAAATCTACAACCTTCTAGAAACTATAAAAGCATTCTTCTCCATCTCCCACTAGATGGACACTCTAACGCCCAATATTCTTCAATAGTCAATTGAACAGATGCCCCAACACCCAATGAGCTACATATCACCCTAGCACCACCCTACCACCCTGAATTTTTCATAGGATTGAACATGTTGGTGACTTCATGCACCAGCCTAGCACCAGCCTACCACGCTAAAGAAGAAAAAAAGAAGAATGGACTCCCATACCAGGGAAAATGGTCCACTTTGCAATGATATAAAATGATGTAGAAGAAGAAGACACATTAGACCATAACCCCAACTATGACACAACCACCTAATGATGATCCTAGACCTCCTGAAACTGCCTCTTCAATTCTTGGTAGATAGACACTTGTACAAATTTTACAATGATGCTTTTACAATGACTTAGTACAATGATACCTTTACAATGATTGTATGCAGTGTTGCCCATTCGAAGACTTCATGTAGTGAACTTCTTGCTGATGTTCTGCACCTTGATTGATGCTCTTGTCATGCTACCCTTTCCCACTCTTCAGAACATTAGATCATGCAATGAGTATTATCTTGATGAATATATAATACCTGCAAAAATTCTTCAAGGAAATACCCATGACATGATAATAGCAAAACTTACCTCATCCTGCAGAGCATATGTCAGTGCTAAACAAAAAAAAACACATTAGAATACAAGGAACCTAATGAAATTAAGAGATGAACATGCATATATCGAATATAATTACTTGGAGCTTATCTCTATTGCAACTTGATTTTCTTTTCTTCCCTAGAAATTTTGGTCCTTTGCAGCCCTTGACAACACATGATCTAGCTTTTTCTTGCCTTCTAGGAGCTCGATATTGAATCTGGTGTATCTATGTTATTTAAGATCCCCAATATGTTATTTTCGGTCCTGTAGTAGCTACCTGAGTCTTATTTTCAATGCCACAGGTTTGACCCAATTTGGTTTCTTCAAGGAAAAGTTATTCCCAATATCCCACAATGACCTAATTATGGACTAGTTTAGTAAAGCGAACTTGTACGACTTGCCACGTGTCACTGTTTCCTCCTTCAGCTATGAAATTGATACAAGGAAAACTAAAGTCTGTGCACTATCCATTTATTTTTACATAATTCCAATCCGATGCTCAGAGATATATTTATGACGATTTTCCTAAGGTCACCTCTTTGAGATGAAGTTCAGGAGCCTGCAAAAACCCTAAATTCCACAGATCTTATCTCCGAAAATATTCTGAACCATGATCTGAAATTTTTACATGAGCTTCCACATGATTTCAGCTTTGTGTGATAAAAATTTCAGCTTCCGAAGCTTCACAAAAAAAAATTATAGCGAAAATTCCATGATGACCTGTTTCAAGTAGTGAAATCCCTACACGAGGAGGATATGAGTATCACAATTTATTTAAATGCTTAGGATGAGAGGGTATTCAACAAGTGAACGTGGGAGGGATTTTAGGAGCTTAAAAATTATTAATTATTTATTTTTAAATGACCAAAAACAATTATTATTGTCATGCCACAACCCCATGGGTTATTAGCCCACTAATTGGGTTACTAACTTCAAACATGAATATCTATCAAACCGTGAAGAAATATGTGGCATGCCATATATGAAAGGAAACATCTCGACAATTAGAAACCATCAAAAATATCCTTGACTCAGAATATAGTAATTAGGTAGGTCAAAATTCATATGCAAGATCGAGGTAGCCCCTGGTGCTGCTTCGGTTGACATCAATGACAGTCGCTGATCAAAAATCTCCCCCTTTGGCATTGATGGCAACACAAGTACTCCCCCCGCGATCATGAAACCACTTCCTACAAAATTATATCCCACTTTTACATCAATGGAAAAGGGTAACTACCCCTGACACACAACCATCCTGAGGACCTGTACACACTTCCACTCCCCCTTTATTTTCTGAATAAGGAAAATCTAATGAGAAATTGGGAGAATCCAAAGCTTCTGACAAAGATATTCAAATGATTCACGAGGTAAAGGTTTAGTGAAGATATCAATAATTTGTTCTTTTGTACCAAAATATTCAAGTTTGATATTATTTTCAGTGACTTGTTCTCTAACAAAATGATATTTGATCGGAATGTGTTTTGCTTTTGAATGCATGACAGGATTATTGGAGATGCTTATGGCACTAGTGTTATCACAGAAGATGCGAATAGGCTCACTGAATTGTACTGGAAGATATTGCAAGTTTTGTTTCATCCAAAGGACTTGAGTACAATAAGTTGCCTCTGCAATGTATTCTTCTTCCACTGTAGATAATGAGATTGACGTTTGCTTTTTGATCAACCATGATACGAGACAACCACCTAGATAGAATGTTGCTCCACTAGTACTGTTACAATCATCAACCCAATCTACGTTTGTAAAGGCTTGAATAATGAGATTGTTACCCTTGGGATACCACAAGCCATATTATGTTGTGCCCTTTAGATATCGAAGAATTCTTTTGACGACAATAATATGTGATTCTTTTGGTGCTGCTTGGAATCTTGCTACTTGTCCAACTGCTTTCATAATATCTAGCCGGGAGGCTGTTACATATAGAAGACTACCAATCATAGATATGTATAACCTTAGATCCACATCCCTAGATGAGTCATCTATGCTCAATTTGCAACATGTTACCATCAGAGTAAGGATGGGTTTTCAATCTTCCATTTTTAATTTCTTTAGCATTTCCTTGATGTACTTGGATTGACATATAAATTTTCCTTTCTCTTGATGAGATATTTGAAGCCCTAAGAAGTATGTCAGCTCACCAAGTAAAGACATCTCGAACTCACTTTGCATATTTGTAGCAAATTTCTTACTTAGTCGATCATCATTGCTACCAAAGATTATATCATCCACATATACCTCAACGAATGTAAATTATATTTTTCTATTTGTACATAAATATTGCTATCAGCAGTACCTTTCTTGAACCCTTGTTGACGTAGATATCCATCAAGACGAACGTACCATGCTCTGGGAGCCTGCTTGAGACCATATAGAGCCTTATTTAACCTGAAAACATAGTCTTCTTTTTCTGATATTAGAAAACCTTTAGGTTGTTCGATGTAAACTTCTTCTTCCAATTCACCATCCAGGAATGATGACTTAACATCCATTTGGTAGACTTCGATTTTTCTTGAGCATGCATAGGCGAGAAACATCCGAATGGCTTCCATTCTGGCAACTGGTGCAAATTTTTTGTCCAAATCAATTCCTTCCACTTGTTCATAGCCTTTGCAAACCAATCTTGCTTTGTTTCTGGTAACCTGTCCAAGTTCATTCAATTTGTTCCTGAACACCCATTTATTCCCAGTGACATTTTCATCTTTTGGTCGTGGAACTAATTCCCAGGTGTTATTCTTCTCGATTTGATCCAATTATTCATTCATAGCTACTACCCAATGTTCATTCTGGCCGGCTTCCTCAAAACTAATAGGCTCAAAGGTTGCTAGAAAAAAAATGTGAGCTTGTTGTGATGAATGAAGCTATCGAATTTCATTTATGTCACCAATGATTTGATTTGATGGATGGTTCTTTTCAATCCATTATTTTGTTCTCCTTGGAGGAGCTTCTTGTTGTTGTTCTTGTATATCTTGATGATGGTTATTTACTTCTTCCTCGTTGACAGTTGCTTCTTGTTCTAGAATTTTCTCTGTGTATTTTTCAACCTCTATCTCAAGTTTCAAATATTTTAGGTCCTCATTATTATTCGTTAGAACACCATATTCCTCAAATGTAACATTTATGCTCTCCACTATCTGTTTTCATCTTAGATTATAACATTTATAGGCCTTTCTTTTACATGAGTAAACAAAAAATATACCTTCTTCAACACGTGATTCAAACTTACCCAACTTTTTATCTTCTCTTTTGATATAACATTTTCTTCTGAAGATTCTGAAATATTTTACATTAGCCGATTTTCCTTTCCATAATTCATATGGGGTCTTTTTGCAATTATTTCTGAGAAGACTTTGGTTGATAATGAAGACTGTCATATCAATTTCTTGAACCCAGAATTTTTCATCCAATTTTGAGTCCTTCAACATTGTTCCACCCATTTCCTGTATGGTTCTGTTCTTTATTTCAGCAACTCCATTTTGCTGAGGTGTTTGTGCTATTGAAAATTGTCTTTTTATTCCATTTTCGTCACATTATTGTTGAAATAATTTGGAAGTGAATTCTTCACCATTATATGATCATAGACACTTTATTTTTAAATCAGTTTCATTTTCGACCAAATCCTTGTAGATATTAAAGCACTCAAATGCTTCAGATTTTTTCTTTATGAAACTGACGGCTGTCATCCTGGTATATTCATCTATCATTAACATGAAATATAATTCTCCATCTAAGCCTTTTGTTCTCACAAGAACACATAAATCAGTATGTATCAATTCCAATGGATGTGATGCAAAGTGTTCTTTTGTTTTCAATTCAATTTTTTTCTGCTTGCCGTGCCGACAGGCCTCACATAGTGTGTTGGAAGGTTTTGAGTTTTTCGGCATATCTTGTACTACTTGCTTTTTCCTTATCCTGACAAGATTGTAAAATTTTATGTGACCCATTCATTTGTGCCATAATCAACTTTCATCTTCTTTAGCTAGTAGACATGCTTTAGTTGCTTCATCCAGAACATATATGTCGTTTGGAGCTTGACTTTTTGTAGCCACAATTTACCGTACCTGCCTTTCCTGATTTCACATTTTTTGGAGTTGAATAGCATTGTGTTTCCTTGATCACAACTTTGTCCAACACTGAGAAAATTGTGATTCATGTTTTCAAATAATAGAACATTCTTGGCTAGAACATCTTTGCTTCTAAGAGTGATAGTACCTGATCCTATAACATTTGAAGATCCATCATTTCCAAAGGATACAGTTCCATCCTTCTTCTCTTTCAGAGATACAAATTTCTTTCTATCTCCAGTCATATGCATTAAGCAACCGCTATCAACATACCACACATATTTGTTGTTTTGAGCCTTGAGAGCGAGAGCAAAATTATCAGTCTTCTTCTTCTTCCATGTTTATTCATTCTGTGGCTTCAAAGATTCTTTTGGAGGATTTTCAAGTCTGTAGTATCTGGATATGTGTACAAATTTTCGACATTTGTAACATTCCATATTATTTCTAAAATGTTCAAATCTATTGATGTTTCTTTGAGCCCTGGGAGGTTCATATTTGACATATCTCCTGGAATTGTATTTGTTCCTAGGGTACATGCAACATTCTATAGCTTTATGACCAAATTTTCCACATGAATACCAATAGCCATGAAAAATATGTTGGTACTTGGATGGAAATCTTCGTCGGGGAATTGTCTTCCAAGGTTGTTCTTGCGAATCTTGTCCAATGAAGTCTACATGCATGTCAGATCTCATAGGTTCATTGTATTTTGTTATAGAAGGTCCTTCTTCTTCTTCTTTGTAATCGAGGCTAGTTCTGGCATTGTAAGATCATTGATTGTTGATGAGTTCTTCCAATGCCCTTGAGCTGTTGGCATAGTTTTGGACAATTTTTCCCTTCTTCACTTCCTTACACAGTGAGACTACTTCGGCTTCTAATGCTTCCCTTTCTTGGTTGCTTTCTTCCAACTTCTTTTGAAGTGACTCTTCAATACATTTTTGTTCTTCAACTTCAATTTTGAGACCTTGAACTTGTTCTTCAAGAGTATTGGAAGAGATCTTCTCAGCCTTGAGCTCTTTTATAAGCTTGATTGTCTCCTTAGAAAATTCGTCTATGGTCAACCCTTCTTCTTCGTTGTTTGATACCTCTTGTTTATTGTGCTTGGACATAAACAATACTCCCTCATTGGCTTCTTCTTCATTTTCACTGTCTTCATCGGATGATGAGTTATCTTCTTTAGAGAGAAAGTTCCTTTTGAATCCTTTATTTTTGCCTTGCTTGTTGAATTTCTTAAAGCCTTTCTTTCCTTTTGAGTTTCCATCACTTATGTTCAGACATTTTTCTGCGAAATTCCCAACCTCACCACAGTCGAAACATATCAATGGAAGCTTACCTTTGAATTTTCCTTACCAATTTTTAATTTTCTTGTAAAGTAAGCATATTCTCCATCTGAAAGACCTTCTTCATCATCTTCCTTTTATTCACACTTGCAGGTGCAGGTCTTTGCCTTTGAAGGTTCTTTGTCCTTATTGGTTTTCTTAGATGCAGCGAATGCAGTTTCTAGATGCGAAGTACCATCTTCTTCATCAAGTCTCATTTCATATGCTATGAGAACTCTGTGTAATTCCTCTTTGCTGAGTTTGTCCAGATTTGCACTGTATTCTAAGACCGATACCTTTGGGTTGAATCTCCCTGGTAATGTTCTAATAATCTTTTGTATAATAGTCTTCTCGTCAACAGGCTCTTCCAATCCTTCCAGAGTGTTGGTTATTTCATTAACGTGTTGGAAGTATGCAAAAATGTTATCGTCTTCTTTCATTCTAAGTTGCTCAAATTTTTCTCTGTAGATTTGAAGCTTTGCTTATTTGACATTTGAGTCACGTGCATTTATATTCTCAAGCTGGTCCCATACATTTTTGGCAGTTTACATAAAAACACCTTATGATAAGTAGATTCAATAAGTCCACTGCTAATAATATTCTTTTCTTTTGCGTCATTTACCAAATTATTCTTACCTTTTTCATCCGCGGTTGGTGTAAAGCTATTTTCAACAATGTCCCATACTTCGTAACCTTGCGCTAAGAGATAGACCTCCATTCTTCCTTTCCAGAGTGCATAATTATTTTCATTGAACAGAGGTACACCATCCTTGGTATGCTCCATGACCTCCTTCTAGTTGTTAAACTCCTATTGAAGGAACTAAGCTCTGATACCAATTGTCGGAAATACTGAGAGGGGGGGGGGGTGAATCAGTATTTCTTTCAATTAGTATTATTATCAATCTTTCAAAGCATTAGTTAATCTCTAATTATTATCAGTGTGTGTACAATGATAGCAGTAAACAAAAGGAACACAAATGCACACAATTTTTAAGGTGGAAAATCCCTATGGGAAAAAAACCACCTGAATGATTTTATAATAATTATTTAATATTCAACTCCAATTGAAAAGACAGCTCCAACTTCCTAGAATCTAGAAAATCATTCTTCTATAGCTCCCATTGGA
This sequence comes from Pinus albicaulis, assembly GCA_034641835.2. Classification (NCBI taxonomy): domain Eukaryota; kingdom Viridiplantae; phylum Streptophyta; class Pinopsida; order Pinales; family Pinaceae; genus Pinus; species Pinus albicaulis. Next base: position 322,444,445 of record CM076572.1, read on the forward strand.
TGGATGCTCCAACGCCCGAGATTCTTTAGTAGTCAACTGAACGGATGCCCCAACACCCGATGAGCTACAACTCACCCTAGCACCACCCTACCACCTTGAAGTTTTCACAGGCTTGAACTTGTTGGTGACTTCATGCATTAGCCTAGTACCACCCTACCACACTAAAGAAGAATAAAAGAAGAATGGACCCTTGTACCAGGGGAAATGGTGCACTTTACAATGTTATAGAATGATGTAGAAGAAGAAGACACACTAGATCATAACCCTAAATATAACACAACCACCTAATGATGATCATAGACCTCCTGAAATTGCCTCTTCAATTCTTGGCAGATAGACGCTTGTACAAATTTTACAATGATGCTTTTACAATGACTCAGTATAATGATACCTTTACAATGAATGTATGCAGTGCTGCCCACTTGAAGACTTCATGTGGTGAACTTCTTATTGATGTTCTACACCTTGATTGTTGCTCTTTTCATGCTACCCTTTCTCACTATTCAAAACATTAGATCATGGATTGAGTCTTATCTTGATGGATATATAATACCCGCAAAAATTATTCAAGGAAATACCCATGACATGATAATAGAAAAACTTACCTCATCCTACAGAGCATATGTCAGTGCTAAACAAAAAAAAACAAATTAGAATTCAAAGAACCTAATGTAATTAAGAGATGAATATACTTACGTGGAGCTTACCTCTGCTACACCTTGCTTTGCTTTGCTGCCCTAGAAAGTCTAGTCCTTTGCAGCCCTTGACAACACATGATCTATCTTTTTCTTGCCTTCTATGAGATCGATATTGAATTTGGTGTATCTCTGTTATTTAAGATCCCCAATATGTGATTTTCAGTCCTATAGTATCCCTCTGAGTCTTATTTCTAATTCCACAGGTCTGACGGAATTTGTATTCTTCAAGTCAAAGTTATGCCCAATCTCTCGCAATGACCTAATTATGGACTAGTTCAGTAGAACAAACTTGTACGACATGCCACGTGTCATTGTTTCCTCCTTCGGCAATGAAATTGATACACATAAAACTAAAGTCCACGCACTTTCCGCCACCTTTTACAGAATTCCAATCCGATTCCCATAGAGAGAGTTATGAATATTTTCCCAAGGTCACCTCTTTGAGATGAAGTTCAGGAGCCTGCAAAAGCCCTAACTTCCACAAATCATATCTCCGAAAATGTTGTGAACCATGATCTAAAATTTTTACATGAGCTTCCTCAGGATTTCAGCTTCATGTGATGAAAATTTCAGCTTCTGAACCTTCGTAAAAAAAAAATTATAGATAAAATTCCATGATGACCTGTTTCAAGTAGCGAAATCCCTACATGAGGAGGATATGAGGATCACAATTTATATAAATGCTTAGGTTGAGAGGGTCTTCAACAAGTGAACGTGGGAGGGATTTTAAGAGCTTAATTTTTTTTAATTATTGACTGTTCAATGATCACGACTAATTAATAGTGTCATGCCACAACCCCATGGGGTTTTAGCCCACTAAATGGGTTTACTAACTTCAAACATGAATATTTCTCAAACCTTGAAGAAATAAGTGACGTGACATATATCAATAGAAACATATCAACAAGTAGAAACCACCAAAAATATCCTTGAATTGGAATATATAGTTTGGTAGGTCAAAACTCCCATGCAAGATCGGGGTAGCCCCTAGTGCTGCTTGGGTTGACATCAATGACAACCACTAATCAACACACAAAACTATTCCAACTGTTAATTTTGGAAGCTCATGTAAAAATTACCTCCTTTGGACCATCTTCCTCATCAAGGATGACCTCTACTATCCCCTGGAAGAATTTAATTTGGTTAAGGAAAAATATATTTAATATGGAAATCTCCATGTGCACAAAAAGGATAGGTCAGACCAAAAGAGAAATTCAACACCCTTGGATGGCTATAAATAAAATTCAAGTGACCCTCATTTGGATATCATAAATATTTCTTATTTCTTTGTTTTGGATTGCACAAGTCTAAGGTTGGTTTATGAAATTTGGTTCGCACATGTCTAAAATTGCAGGGCCTGAAGCTCTCACATATGATTAGAGTTTTTGGTTCTTAGTTGTAGGGATGCTATGAGATATTTTTAGTTGCAACCATAGACACAAAATCCTATGAGTGTAGTTGGAGGGTTTCAAGCACATGCACATATCTCTCTCCATGCAGTCAGAACGCGGGGTTTTATTTTTATAGTTGATCGCAGTTGACTTCAGATTTTGAAAGTTGACCACAAACTTTTGAATCAGGATTTTGATTATTAGCATTTTTGGGTTCATCTCTTGGATGTTATTTAGTTGATTTTACTAGATATTTTTGTGGTTGAAGATATGGATCATTGTACTCTCTCTTTGATGAAACATTCAATGACAGTCTAATTTGAATAAGAATTTCAAAGAGTTCCCCCCCTTGTGGGGTTTTTCCCTGGTCTCTGACCAATCCTGGTGTCTCTATGTGTGAATACTTTCCTTCTATTTTTCATTTATGTTCTATTGCATTGATGATGATATTGTTCTTTCTATAAAATTGCATATGTTGTTGAATACTGTTATGATGTTGTGGGCTGAATTCAATGAAATTATCTAAAGAAAAGAAAAATATATCCATAAGAAAAATTAACATGGTTTCAGTGTTGGGCTGAAGAAAAGTCATTGAAATCACCCACGTTAAGAAACCATTTGATGAGAGCAAGAGAAGATGGAGGAGACCTAAAAAATACTAGGGTTTGAAGGAAACCCTAGGCAATTTGGTTATTAGGGTTTAATGGTTATCTTGAGGTTAGGGTTTGGAAGAAACCTTGGAGTATGATAAAGGCTTAATTTTTGGTTCTAATACATGTGACAAATTCAGTATAACCCTAGATGGGCTAGTCTTAATGAAGGCCTTGGTTGTTGATGAGGTCGATTGGATGTATTGAGGGAAAAATTGTTATATAGAAAATGGATAGTAATTACTATTGAAGGTTGGATCAATAGGGAGATGATCACTTCTTTTTTAACGATACATACCTTCTAGATTTATGCTACTTATTTGTGATTCTATTCTTATGTAATATCCCAAAAGGGAGAATGTAGTAATACTAAAACAAAATATAAGAACTGCAACAAAGTAAACAATTAATCTAAAGTCAACATCATAATGTACAGATAATTTGAGCCATTTTATTATGTGGATATGGATTACAGTTACAACAATGTACAAAATATAAGGTAATCTAGCCAAGGAGATGGCCTAGAATGACGCTGAAGTCATGCTACAACAAGCACTGTGTAACTGGAGAGCTGCAGGAAGCAATATTGCACTATCCCTTCAATAGATAATGAACATGTGACTAATGGATGAAAGGGAAATGCAGATCTATGGAGCTCAAAAGCTCTGATGATGCCAAGATTCAAGATCTGGCTATTGTGATGGAAACCCAAGATAACCGAGAAAGGATTTTCCAGATCTATGAGTTTGGAAAATCACCCTCCTAAGGTTTTATCCCTTGACTACTGGGTTATTTAGATCTGAAGCTAGATATGATCCAAAAATGGCTAAAATATGTTATACAAACATATTTGAGCTTTGAGGGATGATCTCTCCTTCATATCTCCAAGCTAGAAGCTTGAGATCTTGTCTCTTCTTCCTCCTCCTCAAAATGCAACAACTGAATATGTAGCTACTGAAAAAACTATGCTGTACACAAGGGAGAGACTCAATGCATGCTAAAATGTGCTACAATAAGCTTCAGGCTGATGGAAATGATAATGGAAAGGTGAGGGGTTGATCCCTCACAGGATTCCTAGCTGAAGTGATAGAAAATTCCTTCCTCCTTTGGATCTGAAATGATGGACTGCGCAATCCTTGATGGGAATGCTACTGATAGGAGGTCGATAAAGTTTGGCTTGATGCTAGATCTGAAATGAAGCCCTGGGAATTTTGATCTTGAAGCCCAAGGTGATAGGAATAATTCTTCACCAGTTCTCTAGCTGAAATACTGAAGACAACCTCCTCCTCCCAAACTGATCTTCAGAAATTGTGTAATTCCTGAAAGTATGTGTTTTGCAGAGAGTAAAAATAGTGTGGCACCAATGCTTGATGATGAATTGTAGCTTAGAATAACCTTCCTAGAGTATGCACACAAGTCCCTCTTGGGTAAGGGTGGGATTCCCGCTTGGGAACACCCTGTGCTAAACATCATTGCAAACTTAGCTAAACAACATAAGAGTGCATGGAAATGTCACCTGACAAATCTAGATCTAAACAAATCATCAAATCATAAACTTAAGCCTACCTCCAATGTTGCCTTCATCTTCTTTATATACAAAGTGAGCCTTCCCAATCCCTGGCCCACCTCTAAACTGTGCTGTTCATGTGGACATAATCCTCCACGGTTGACTGCGTTTTCTCTCCAAGTCCTCCATCATGTCTACATGCAATGCATACCCTCTCCATCATGTGTGCATTAAATGCACTACTTCCTCCATCACTTCATCATCAATGCTCTATAATCTTACATTAGATTCCATCCATGATCTCAGTTGACTGCTTCAACCTCTATGATCTATCTCATTAATGAGACATGATCTCCACTCCTTTCTCATTAGTAGCTTCTCCACTACTTCATTATGTAGATCTATGTTTAATTAATCCACATTCACACATCAAAAGTGGATCTTATTCATATTTGAGGATTATGGGCCCCTCCACCCTTTTATTTACTTAATTAAATAAGGAAATTAAGAACTCTAATATTTCAATTATCCTGTGAAAATTTGTGAATATTACAGTCCTCCTCGGAAAAATGTTTCTTTTCCTCAAGCAACTGCAAAAGTAGATGCAAAGCCATATATTCCCCTGCAAATGGCATCCTCCATCTGTTGCAATGTGTTATGCATGTTTGGTTCCAAAGTTGTCCCTCAAGAATGCATAGAATGACCTCCAACTGTGCAGTTAGATGTCTTTATTTCTCCAAGAAGAATCAAGTGGCAACCATATGATGTCCAACATCATCATCGATACATGAGACACATAAAACATCCCATGTTTCATGAAGTACATTGAGCATTGACATGACCTCATCTTTAGCTCTGTTGACCTTGTTGGATCCAAGCATCATTCCAACATTATGCACAAGAAGAAGATGCCAAACCATATTATCCCAATAGTAACCACCAGAGTAAGGCCTCTTGCTTCCATCCTCCATCTCCACCATGCAAGATGGACAAGCCAAACTCCCCCAAAAGCAACCAAAGAAACAAGAGATCTTGCTTCCTTCTCACCTCCTCATGTGCATCATGGAGTAAAAACATATTGATAGACATGTTGAATGTCACATCAGTCCAATACCAGCAAACATCATCAATACACATCATGAGAGTATCATGCCAAGTTCTACACACTACAAAACACATAGACATAGGAGATGTCATGTGATGGCCAAACTCTCTCAAGGACAACCCAAGTGAACATGCCTTCTTCTGCTGAATTCTATCATTGATACACAAGGCATGAGTCAAGAAAATATGAGCTATTGGGTGGTAACCATACTCACCCAAGAGCAGCCAACGCAACCATGCCTCCTTCTCCATTACATGAGTGTTATTCAAGGCATGGATAAAAAAAATAGGAGCCTTTGGCTAGTAACCAAACTCACCCAAGAGCAACCAGCGTAACCAAGATTCTTGCTGGCCCATGTCATATATTTGCAAGTGGTCATGCCACCCCTTTCTTTTCATCCTCACCCACTCATCCCAATGTGGATGATGAATAATGCTCTGCATAAACATGGTATCCTCCCATTGTAGAATACCATCCTTCTTAATCTGATGAAGAACTTTGCACTCCATGATATTTTTAAGTGCACCTCCAATGAGATCTCTTAATGAGACTTCCTTCTCATCAATGGCCCTCCAAAACCAATAAGGTTCTGGATCTGCTGCAGGTAGAAGTTTCTCTTTGAGCTGTGAGATGCTCATTGAGAAAGAGTCATCTTGAAAGGGGAAAAGATTTCCCATCTCAATATGTCTACCATATATCATCTTCTTCTCCATTTCTTCATGAATGAAGCTACCATTTGATTTCCCCCATAAGGAATGGGTCCTCTTCTTCTCACTGTTTCTCATTAACAACACTGTAGATCTACAAGGTGATACATATGCTGTCTCATGGTAAGGCACAATGCTGAACTCATAGCCAGCCATTGTACATAGGATCATACTCATCCCATCTTCTAAAACTCTGCACTTCAAATCAAAGGGTTGAATGTAGTTCATCAACAACAAACTGGGATAGCCTTTCATCTCCTCCTTGATTAGATCAAGGGTCCTCTACATAGTGATATGTTGCTGCTTCAAATCAACATATTGTTCTAACCCTTGGTTATGCATTGGCCCTGATGGAATATCCCCATAAATTTCAATAAGCGGTACTGAAACAATATGAGATGGAAGTGGATGCATACCTTAGATAAAATGATATGTGGGAACCTCTTGCAAGACCACAAGAGTTCCTCCAACTGGGACAATGGTGTCTCCAACTAATGGTAAGAGTGATGGATGCTCTTCTGTCAATGTACTAGCTCTGGAATCTACCTCCTCTTCCTCATGAATCTTCTGAATCATGCATGATACTCTATGTGTCAAGATCTTAAGACTATCTTGCAAAGATTCAAGTGTATCTCCTCCGAATACAAGTACTTTTGCAGCTGGTGGTGAATGTAGTGACTCTTTTCCCAGAGTGACAAAAATGACATCCTCCTTTGCTTCCTTGGGACACATCTCTGGTTTTCTCATATCAAACTTCTTTCTCAATTTGTGAAAGAAATCTGAATATTTAGTCACCCTTTCATGCTCCATGTAACCAGACCACCAATCATTTGCTTCACCTAAAAGATGAAGTGCTGCAATCTGAACAACCTATTTTTCAACTACAGGATGTAGCTTGAAAAATGCATCTAACTCTTTCCTCCAAGCCTTAACAGTGCTTGAGGAAGATCCATCAAATGTAGGAAAATGGAATCTGTTGTGCCTCTTTCTTCTATTTCTGCTATAGGATCCTCTTTCTTATTTTATTTTGAAGAATTGTTAGAGAGTTATATTCTCCTTGATTTCTCTAGAATGTGCTTTATACTCTTAAAGATACAAACTGAGAGTCTCATGAGTCTCAGGTTCTCTTCTTTATTCATTTCTATACCATTCACCTTCTTCAAATATTGTGGGCATAGTATATATACGAAGAGATCTATGATCCTCCGATCTTCTTTTTTGCTGATAAGAAGTACTAGGACCTTCTTCATCTTGAAACCTTCTTGAGATTTCTCTTTGCCTTTCTTTCTTCATTTCATTGATCTCCTTGGAGAGATCCTTCATAGATTTATAGAAAGATGAGGAAAAACTTAATCCCTCCATAGTAAATCTCTACTATCTACTTTTCTTATGTTCTCAATAATGTCCACAAGCTGAGCCAAAGATCATGCTCTGATACCACTGTAATATCCAAAAAGGGATAATGCAGTAATACTAAAACACAATATAAGAACTGCAGCAAAGTAAATAATTAATCTAAAGTCAACATCAGAATTTATAGAGAAGCTGAGCCATTTTATTATGTGGAGATGGATTATAGTTACAACTGTGTACAAAATATAAGGTAATCTAGCCAAGGAGATGGCCTAGAATGACCCTGAAATCATGATACAATTAGCACTACGTAACTAGAGAGCTACAGGAAGCAATACTACGCTATCCCTTCAGTAGATAATGAACATGTGACTGCTGGCTGAAAGGTAAATGCAGATCTATGGAGCTAAGGAGCTCTGATGATGCCAAGATTCAAGATCTGGCCAATGTGATGGAAACCCAAGATAACCCAGAAAGGATTTTCCAGATCTATGAGTTTGGAAAATCACCCTCCTAGGGTTTGATCCCTTGAATATTGGGTTATGCAGATCTAAAGCTAGATTTGATCCAAAGATGGCTGAAATATGTTATAAAAATAGATCTAAGCTTTGAGGGATGATCCCTCTTTCAGATCTCCAAGCTAGAAGCTTGAGATCTTGTCTCTTCTTCCTCCTCCTCAAAATGCGGCAACTGAATATGTAGCTGCTGAAGAAACTGTGCTATACAAGAGGGAGAGACTCAATGCCTGCTAAAATTAGCTACAATAAGCTCCAGGCTGATGGAAATGATGATGGCAATGTGAGGGGATGATTCCTCATAGGATTCCTAGCTGAAGTGCTAGAAAATTCCTTCCTCCTTTGGATCTGCAATGATGGATTGTGAAATCCTTGATGGGAATACTATTGATAGGAGGTAAATAAAGTTTTTCCTGATGCCAGATCTGAAATGAGGCCCTGGGAATGATGATATTGAAGCCCAAGGTGATAGGAATAATCCTTCACTGGTTCTCTAGCTGAAATACTAAAGACAACCTCCTCCTCCCAAACTGATCTTTAGAAATTGCGTAATTCCTAAAAGTATGTGTTCTGTAAAGAGTAGAAATAGTGTGGCACCAATGCCTGATGATGAATGGCAGCTCAGAATAAACTTTCCAAAGTAGGCACACAAGTCCCTCTTTGATAAGGGTGGGATTCCCGCTCGGGAACAACCTGTGCTAAATAACACAACAAACTTAGCTAAATAACAAAAGAGTGCATGGAAATGTCACCTAACAAATCCAGATCTAAAAAAAAAATCATAAACTTAAGCCTGCCTCCAATGTTTCCTTCATCTTCTTTATATACAAAGTGAGCCTTCCCAAGCCCTGGCCCACCTCTAAACTGCGTTGTTCATGTGGACATAATCCTCCATGGTTGACTGCACTGTCTCTCCAAGTCCTCCATCATTTCTACATGCAATGTGCACCCTCTCCATCATGTGTGCATTAAATGTACTACTTCCTCCATCACTTCATCATGAATGCTCTATGATCTTACATTAGATTCCCTCCATGATCTCAGTTGATTGCTTCAACCTCTATGATTTATCTCATTAATGAGACATGATCTCCACTCCTTTCGCATTAGTAGCTGCTCCACTACTCCATTATGTAGATCTATGTTTAATTAATCCACATTCACAGATCAAAAGTGGATCTTATTCATCTTTGAGGATTATGGGTCCCTCCACCCTTTTATTTACTTAATTAAATAAGGAAATTAAGAACTCTAATATTCCAATTATCCTGTGAAAATTTGAGAATATTACATCTTATTTAGATTTATTGATTTAATTATTGCTTCCTTCATGAATATTTGAGTATCTAATGTTTATAATCTCTATAAGAGATGTGATAAGCATATCGTTCTTGAGGATCATCTAAATTGTAGGAAAATAAAGCTAGTGTTGGAAGAGAAGAGTTAGTGCTAGGAAAGGAAAGAGGCACCTGATGAAAAGTTGACAAAGTTCTCCAACTGTTAATGCCAAATAAGAGATAAAAGGTGCACATGTATTTTAATACTACAAGGTATGTATGGTGTATTGTTTCAATGTTATGATTTAGTCGCAATATTGGAAGGCAAGTTAAGCCATAAAGTATGATGGGAACATCACCTTCATAAATTACTCATGCATGCATATAAGTAATTTTGATCTCTATTACATGTGATATATTGGTGCACTTTATATTTAGCAAGTGTCTTACATTTTAGACATGATGAATTTCCTAAATGCATTGTTTTATATATATTGTGACTTGATACTACTTGTGATAAGCATGATAACCTTAATGATAAAAGTGTAACAATAAGATGGATACTGAGGATATTCTTGCTGACCTTGTTAGAAAATATGAATGGATGCTATTACTTGATATGATAAAGAAGTAATGCGGTGATTATGATCCTTGAAGTATGACGATACACTTTTCAGTTGTACTAATTATATGGCACTAACCCTTTATGAAAGTTTGATGTCATATGTGATGATGAAGTAGTTGATGCTAATATGTTATGAATATAATGAATAAATGTTTTATAACCTAATATAGTTTGACTCTGTGACCTGACAATGTTTCTAATGCATGACAATATTATGATATACATGTTTATTTTTTGAATCATGATGATTGAAGTGCCTTCCCATTTAGAGGGAGAAACTTTTAATGATATTTTAACACCTATTATTATTTTAAAATAAGACACTTAATCGTTGAATGAAGTATTCTAGACATGAATAAACATATAATGTTGTGGAAAAACGTTTTGGCAAGTTCTGATTATAGCAAAGAAGGTTTCTCCTAGTCCAAAACCCAACTGCTGGGAGAAAGGATTAAGGAAGTGGTTATAAGCCTCCCAATCACACGGAAAAAGGCCTATGGGTGCAGTTGAGCCTATAGGACACAAAAAATAAAATATTATGCACAAGACCATGATCGCAATAAGAATATGATAGACTTACAGACATGGAACAAATGATGGAGAGTTCTATGAGCATCGAATTTTTTAAGATCTACATAATATTTGACCTATTATAGAGATTGTGAATGTATTGACTGAGATTGTGTTTAAAGGGGATTGAAATATGCATATCACTATGTTGTTTTCCTTAACTTGGTCACTTGATATGGCAATATTTTATAACAATTGCAAGATTTTGACAAGATTTTTCTTATTGACCTGACTTAATATAATTGGGTAGTATTAGAATTTGACATGATGCTTAAAAATTCATAGATATGTTTTGGCTTATGGATATATTGAAGTCACAATGATAACAATAGTAGGGTTTTGATTAGATTTGGTACTTGATAATCATGATTTTCCTTGATGTGAAATAACAAGTGTTATGTGGGCATAGTGACTTTTAGTGACTAGTATTGATATTCAGTATTGATTTTGTATTGGAATCATTGGAACTTGGCACATTGGTTGAAGTGTAAATAGATTCAGTATGCAGTGATCTCAAAATGAATGGATAAAACTTATATGACTTATCCTTGGTGCATGCATTTACATTTAGTAACAAGAATTATTCATATTATCATCACGAGGATATCTTGATAAAGTTTGGTTGGATATTGCTTGGTAAATAACAAGTTGTTGACATGAAAATAGATAAGGTTGTAACCTAGTATTTGGGTGTGAGCTCTTCCTGGCGCCTGATCCGAAGATTTTTTCAATGATATTGGTAGGAAATTTTATAGCTTTGATATTAGTTTTAGTTTTTCATTTAAGGATTGATCAAAAAACTTAGTTTATTTGATTGAAAAATATTAATTTGTTTGAGACTGAGCATATTGGTTTGGTCAGTATTATGATTGCAAAAGGAATTGTATGGTTTGAAGAAAAAATTTTGAGCCTGGAATGTCCGCATTGACAGATACCTAGTGAAGCCTGGAATATGTGTCGATTCAAAACTCTACTTCAAAAGTGGTCCAAGGTATGCTTTTTGATTTTAGTTTTATACGTCAACGATATATTATTGATAGGTAATGAGCCTCTGATGATCAAATTAAGAGGGAGTTAGCCTATGAAGTTCGAGATGAATAATCCTGGCATGATGAATTAATTTCTGGAATTAGAAGTTTTGAAAAAATAAACTATTTCGTAAAGTTATTTGGCATGATGGAATGAAAATCCTTGGACAACTCGATGGAATTAAATTTCAAGAAATTATGCAGAAATATTTTTGAAACTGACTAGGCAACTAACAGTTGATTGAGGCATTGATGTCTTGTGTGAACACCCATTCAGATATATGTTTTTCATAGAACAACCTGAATCAATTCATAAACATTGGGTTTCCACCAAGCACATTTTGAGATATTTTCATGGAATGATCATTCTTTGTCTAAGTTATACTATAGGAGAAGTATGATTGCCTGGATACACTAATGTTGACTGGGCTAGAAATCATTATTGATATAAAGAGCACATATGGGTGTTGCTTTAGCTTGGGATATTCGTGGACATTTTTATGAGCAAGAAATAGAAGTCCATAGCTTTAAGCACAACCGATATTGAGTACATTGTTTCTAGAATGGATAACTGTGGGGCAGTTTGGTTTGAGAAGGTTCTAGATATGACAATGATACATTGCAACAACAAGAGTGGGATCCGATTGGTAGAGAATCTCGTATATTTCTGGGACTAAGATATCTCCTTGCGTTAAGAAGATGATGCTATATGAGAAAATATTAGGCTTCTGGTTACTACCTCTGTGAGAGGGAGGATGAATAAGGTATCCTTTTGACATATATTTATTCTAACACAATATTTGATGTAATGTCTTGCATGAACATGAAATCAAAGGACTGTTTCTCTTGTTAATATATGAGGCAGTTTGATTGAGTTATTTAGTGATATGTTTAAGTCGGTATTATATATGAGCACGTTGATATGTTTTTGATCTATAGAGAGAAGGTCTGCTCAAGGAAACTAAGCCAACTCTTCACCCCTGTTTGAGATCTCAGGGTGAGGAATTGATATGTAGGGCTCCTAAGGTTGATATATCTTTGGAAAATAAGGTATCACCCCTATCTGTCATGCATACAGTAGAATATGATGCTCCCCTTTTCTGTTCTAGCAGAGTATGCCCCAATTGGAATCATACCCACAAGTCGGGCTTGTTGGGATTGTCACTCCTCATCTGGCCAACAGGTTGAGAGAGATTAGGGTTAGGTGATCCTTGCCTTTGGTAAGTCGGGTATCTCACCCAAGAAGGATTATTATATAGGTGTTCTACCACTTAACCCTTGAGGGTCATTTTTGGGAAGATCAACATGCAATAGGATGGATGAGATATTGCATCTTGCCTATTTCTCGACGTAGGGTGGAAGATGTATGTTCCCCTATGAGATGAATTAGGGTGATAGTGTCCCATAGGACCTTCCTAATTTTCATTAGATTTCGGGTTAATATGTGCTCCCTGATGTGGTTCCAGGTTGAGCAGGGCTCCCTGATGATAAGCTCTCTAATATCTGGGTAGTAGCATTGGGCACCCTGATGGAAGATGATTTTGGGTGGTAGTAGTGACTCCCCAATGAATAGAGGGTGGTAGCTTGAAGTCCCATATAATGTCAAATTATTCTTCTTTTAGATTAGAGAGTGTTCAGCATATGACTTGATATAATGAATAAAGTAGCATAAGCAGAGATGGGAAAATGAGCATATGAGCCTAAATGAGAAAAGATGAGAAAAGATGAGCAAGATATGCAATGACGACATTTGTTGACAAGATACATGAGATGGGACATATGTTCCATTTAGTAATTTACCCCTAGCTAAGATTGAGTGTTAATTTTGGTAGCGTAGGGGAAAATTCCCTCCTTTAGACAATCCTCCTCATCAAGGAACACCCTTACTAGCCCTTGGAAGAATTTAATTTGGTTAAGGAGAAATATATTTTAATATGGAAAACCCCATGTGCACAAAAAGGATAGATCGGCCCAAAAGAGAAATTGGATACCCTTGGATGGCTGTAAATACAAGTAAAGTGACCCTTATTTTGAGATCATCAACCATTCTTCTTTCTTTGTTTTGGCTTACACAAGTTTGAGGTTGGTTCACACAGGCCTGAAATTTCAAGGTCTGAAGTTCGCACGTGTGATTAGGGATTTTGGTTCTCAACCGTAGGGGTGCTACATGATATTTTTTGTTGCAACCATAGGCACACAAGCCTATGAGTGTAATTGGATGGTTTTAACCACACACACATTTCTCTCTCTCCATGCGGTTGGAACCAAGAGTTTGATTTTGACAGTTGACCGGAGTTGATCGTAGATTCTGATAGTTTACCGCGGGCTTCTGAATCAAGGTTTTAATTATTAGGATTTTTGGGTTCATCTCTTAGATGTTATTAATTTTGCTGGATATTTCTATGGTTGAATATATGGATCATTGTATTATCTCTTTGTTGAAACATTCAATGACAATCTAATAAGAAGAAGAATTTGAAATGGTTTTCCCCCTTGAGGGGTTTTGCCCTCGTCTTTGACCAATCCTGGTATCTCTATGTGTGAATGTTTTTCTTCTATTGCTCCTTTATGTTCCACAAGCATTGATGACTATATTGTTCTTTATATAAAATTACATATGTTGTTGAATAATGTTATGATGTTGTGGGGTGCATTTAATGTGTAAATAATGAAATACAATTATCTAAAGCAAAGAAAAATATAGCCCTAAGAAACATTAACACCAACAAGGTTATTTACAATATTTTTTCAAGGCATCTCAATGTTGCCATCTACACAAAAAAAAATATGTCATTAGCCAAGTTCCTAGTAAATTGATTTTTCTACCCAACAAGTAATTGCATGATCGGACTTAATAAATAGTTGGCTAAGTTTGTTTATCTAGAATATTTGTTTACAAGTTACATGTGGTAATATAGTAGATATTATCTTCATACTTAATTACCTGCAAAGTGTTTGAAGAAATGTTTGCCTACAAAGTATTTGACAAAATGTTTGAATGGTAGAAAATCGATAAATTGATAGTTAATTACCGTAGGGGACATTAAATAATGTAATAACACCATCCTAATCATCACCATAACATTTATTAAGAGTGGGAAGTTACTATACTAACCCAAGATCCAAGTTGTCGTTATGGAAATGGGGTCTAAAAATTTTGATCTCTTCAACTCACTTTAACCCTGATTTTGACAACACCATTGTGTGTGTATTCTTAAGATGATTCCGGTGATATAAAAATTTACCTCAATTTGGCCTTTGGATTAAGAGGTGTGGCCATTTCCATTTTGGAGAAATAGATAGTGCCATATTATCGTCTCAGTCATGTGGTGGCCATGTGGATATAAACCCCAACTAGACTCCCACACCACATACATATATGTTACTGACCCCTCAACGGTCCTCCACCAAAATTCATGTCTCTCGGGATCTATTACTTGGCCATTGCAATTATATTCTTGATATTTTTCTCTAGGATTGACCCTTTGGGCTAACCCATATGTGTCTCTGTGCATCTACACCAATGATTAAACTATCGAGCGTGGGTGTATGTCAGCATAGCCTAGACTCACGTCACGCCACTCATTTAAGTGGGTGCTCATCTCTATACTTTTGGGAAATAAAATCTATGCTTAATTTCCCTAGAGAGCCCTCCCCTATATACTATCAATGCTTTTGATTAGTCCCCACTGATTTCAGGCTGACGGCTTTCCAACTCAGCCTGGTCCTTGTTAGCCCAACTCTCAACATTTATTGAATTTTTATGGGCTTTCGAGATGCGGCCCCTTTGGGCTTACATCATCCCAGACCCTTGCCCAACGGTCGATCACCTCTACTGCTTAATATTGGCTGCTGATTACACTGGTCTTGCATTGAGTTATGTCGAAGTATTATGTCCATTGATTTGGCCTTGGAGACAACCTTTACTTAGCTCAGTAAATTCTACCATGACCATAGATAATGTTTAAGAGGCTAAGGATAAGGCCTTTAAGCTTGGTTCATTTGCGAAGGGATTCAACCATGAATTAGCCACGGTGGTTCTCCAAATGCTTATACCCACACCGAAACTCAAACATCACTTTTTAAGGCTACGTGAAGTGCATATTGGTGCTACCCCTTATGAGGTTATGACCAGATCATCCTTGAAGGTTTTTAACGAAAAAAACACAGAAGCGCAAAACAAGGACTTTCCCATTCAACCCTTCGAGACTTTCAGTCTCCTTTATTCCTCAACAAATTATGGGAATAGGTTAATCTCAGTCCAGATATCCCAAGGTGCCTTCTAAAGGTCCAAACAACACAACAAGCTTAAAATTATGACCGAAAATCATATGATGCCCAAAGGCTGCAAAGGAATCAACAATACTTAAAGAAAAAGGAATTATCTCGTTAAGTCTGATTACAAGCATGGACCAAGAGCACTGTCACTTAACTAGTAGTAACACAAGTCTGGAATCATGTCATTTGGTTGAATATGAATGGCATACAAATTAATAATAGAAGTGCCCCAACATATGAACACCCACTATGGAGTAATAATCAAGTTGATCACCATGGTTGAAGCCAATCAAGTAAGCATGGATTTTCCATGCCATCTCCACACATACAAAACACACTTAGCCTTGATACTTTAACATTAAAAATCACTTATAAAGGATGCATATTTGTATAAAATACATGAACTTTTAAGTCAATTCATTCAATCTCATGAGGTTGTGCCTCACACAACACCAGATGTAAATTTATTAAATTGACCCCTTAACACGGTTTTCTTCACTGAAGGTTTGAATATTTCTCTTGTATAAAAAGAAAGTCAATGAGGATAAAAGAGTAAATCCTCCATAATACCACCTTGTAACACAAGCTTGAAGTCATCAAAATCGACATATTGCAATAAATAAGAAGAATTTTCATGCCAATAGTGTTGTAACATAACTAGTATTCTTACATGTTATTCCAATGCATTTAGATCGATGGTAGCAACATATTAGTAAATTATATAACTAGTAAGAACATAAACCATGTATAATATAGTCACATACACCATTTTAGTCCAAAAATGCATACATACAATTAATTCCATTGCAATTACATAAAGAACACTTACATTGGGAACTCTTTGGCAACTGAGTTTGGGACAATAACTCTCCAGCCAACAGTAGGTAGTTGCATCCATTTCTCACTTGCAGCTATCAACTCCGAGCCAAATTCCAAAGACTGGGGGGGCTTTTTTCTTAAAGGTTGAAACAAAATCTTCAGCTATTTCAAGGACTCCAGAGGTTTTTCCACCTCCACCCTCCAACTGAGTTTCAAGTAGAAAAAGCTCGGGGAATCTAGAGACTCGTTGTCTCCGTCCAACTTGGAGACTCCATAACACAACAAAATCAAACATACATCAATGAAACCATCTAGAAATCCCCAAATAATTTTTCCAAGACTAGTTCCTCCACCCCATCTCTTCAGGATTTGCTGAGAATCACCATATCCACCCTATGGCTACTAGGGACTCGAGAGGTAATTTCTTCCTCACCTGGAGTGATTTCCTCCTTGACTCCTTACCAATAAAAAATTCTCTTCTCACCTACTTTTGTTTCCCACTTCCCCCTGGTACCACTCGAATTTGTCCCTCTCTCCTTTTCCCTCTCATCCACGGTGTTTCTTCCCATGTTTTTTGGCAGGATGTGCAAAACCTTCTTGGCTTGTGGGGTCGTGTCACGTCTTCCCCCCTTTTATTGTCTCATAATTGTGACCCAACAACCCGATATTCTCTTACGCGTTGTGGCATAACTGCTCAATGGTTTTGTTAGTTCTTTCTTTCCTTTTTATCTAATGAAGCACGAACCTTTTCCTCTTGTCTAGCCTCCTCTTAATGTCATGCTCCAACCCTTTTCAAGTTCATACCTACCAACCTCCATAGTTTTCACAACAATTGAAATCCAAAGCAATTAGCTTGCTCATCCTCTACAATCCACATCCCATAACTCAACCCATATTTATTCTATAAAAGTAATTACATCGCATACATGAGGTTAAGAAATTGGGTTGTTATAAACCCCTCCCCCTTGGGGAACGTTATCCTCGGTGTTATGTATCCATATGCAATACAAAAGACATGCTTAAAATAATATCATATTTTTTATGGAGATTTATGTACGTAACTTTGTATGGTATCTCCAATTACATATATACATTTGCTTCAACCAACAAACAAAAAGGGGTATGATTCCCTCATTGAGTCAACCATTTCCCAAGTGGCTTCCTTGGACCCAAAGTGACTCAAATTCACTTTCAATTTCTCTATTGCTCAATTTTGGAGTGTGATTCTCCTCCGATCTTGTATGCATAAGGGATTTGGATAGAAATATACCTCTAGTTCTAGTTGTAGCACAAACCAATCAGTTACATGATTAGAATCATGTACATATATTTTAAGAAAATAAACATGGAAAAAATCATGGACTTTCACTTATGGAGGTAAGGATAGCTTATAGGCCACTAGTCCAATCCTTTCAAGGTTCTCAAAAGGTCTGCAAAACTGAGGTGCTAGCTTGGAAAATGACCCAATCTTTAAATTTTCTTGGGTTTAATCCGCAAATATACATTTTCCCCAACTTGGAACTCTTTGTGGACCCTATTCTAATCTACATAGCTTTTCAGACTATCTCATGCCACCTTCAAATTATTCTTTATAATATACATTTGTTGCTCCATCTCTTTCAGCATATCAAGTATAATAAGGACCTTGTTCATTTGATCATTCCAACTGGTGAGAGTATTGAAAATCCTCCCATATAACGCCTCAAATGGGATCATGCTTATGGATTACTGGTATCCATTGTTGTATGTGAATTATATAAGAGGGAGATACTCTTCCCACTTCTTGGGTTGGTGCATCACATACATCCTCAACATGTCCTCGAGGGTTCTATTTGTCCTATCTTTTTTCCCATTTGTTTGCATATGATAAGTTGTAATGAATGTCAATTGAGCCCCCAAACCTACAAATATATCCTTCCAAAACTTTGAAGTGAACTTGGAATCTCTATCCGAGACGATGTTCTTAGGAACTCCATATGAACTCACAATATCCTTTATGAAAATTTGAGCCACCTCACTAGCTGAATTGGTGGATTTAACTGCCACAAAATGGTCCGGCTTGCTCAACTTGTCAATCACCACCATAATTGCATCATTTTTCCTGGAGGTTCTTGGTATACCTATAATGAAATCCATAGAGATTATTTCCCACTTCCATTATGAAATGGGAATGGGTTGCAATAAACCTTCTGGGTGTTTGCATTCAACTCCCACTTGCTGGAATTCTATGCATTTAGCAACAAAATCAACCACTTCCCTATTCAAATTAGGCCAATAATAAAACCTTTTGATGGTCGTGAGAGTCTTTTGATATCCTCAATGGCCATATTATGGTTTATCATGAAACTATCTCTTTATAAGCCTCTTCAAATCATCATTATTTGGTATGTATATTATGTTCTTGAATCTAACTAGGCCATCAATTGTGAAATGATATTTCTCATCCTCACCTTCTTGCTACAACTTTCCCTTCATTTGCTGATATTTTTCATCATGTTGTCTTGCGTTTTTATGCTTTCCACCAGGTCCACTTCATAAGAGCTTTTATCTTCTAGGTGGTTCAATTGAATCCTTCTACTAAGTTCATCACCAACCTTATTTTCCTTGCCTTTGATATACCTATTTTCAAAGTCAAAATCACTAAGTGTAACCAACCTCCTAGCTTGTCTTGCGTTCAACTTAGGTTTTTCAAATAAATATTTGAGTCCACCATGATCTTTCATGAGTGTGAGTATTATGTCGATGAGATAATGCCTCCACATCTTTAATGCATGAATAATGGTTGTTAACTCTAGATCACGAGTCACATAATTTACCTCATCATCATCTAATTTATGTGACTTATAGAAAGCCACTTGACCTTCTTGCATCAAGACTCCATCTAGTCCTACGCTTATAGGCATCTGTGCACACCACAAAATATATATCCAGATCTGCAATCCTCAACCTTAGTGAGAAAATGCTTCAACTAATCGAATATTGTTGCACATTCAGTTGTCCACTCGAAATTATTTCCTTTCCTTTGCAAGGATGTAATGGGGTGACCTATCTTGTAGAAGTTCCTAATGAATATTTGTAGTAACCGCCAATCACATGAATGATCTGACCTTATTCACATTCTTCGATGTCGGACACTCCATGATGGACTTGATATTTTCTACATCAACTGATATCCCCTCCTTGGAGATCATGTACCCAAATTAATGTGTATGTGATTGGAAGAATTCACATTTGTTAAGATTTTCATAAAGCTTGTGTTCCTTCAACAATGTACTACTGCAGCTAAGTTTTTTTCATGCTCTTTGTTAGTTCTTAGATACAGTAATATATCCTCAACAAAAAAAAATGACAAATTTTCCCAATAAGGATGCAGTGGAATTAATAAGCCCAAAGGGTACCACTACAAACTCATAATGCATGTATCTTGTCCAGAAAATAGTTTTATGAATATCTTCTTCTTTGATACACACTTGATGATATCTCAAATTGATCTTGGAGAATATTGTTGCTCCTCTCAATTGATCAAACAAGTCATCAATCTGTGGCAACGACTACCAATTCTTAATGGTTACTTTATTTAATTACCTGTAATCAATACAAAGTCAAATCGTCCCATCCTTCTTCTTCACAAATAATACTGGAGCTCCCCATGGTGACACACTTGGCCATATGTAACCTTTATCAATCATCTCTTTCAACTGAAATTTTAACTGAACTAGCTCCATCGTACTCATCTAGTATGGTGCTTTGGACACTGCTGCTGCTCCACGAACCAATTCGATAAAGAAATTGACTTCCTTATGAGGAGGTAATCCAGGTATTTCTATAGGAAACACATCCTTATATTGCTGCAACACTCGGTATTTTTCAGTATTTCAATTTCTCCTTGCCCAATATTGTCACTAGCTTCTTGATCATTGTATATTTGCACAAAAAATAATTTATATCCATTACATCAACTGCATTTAGCTTTCATTGTTGTGATTAGTCTAACTGAAATTGGTCTTCATTTTCCTTGTAATATTTTCCTTTTCCCAACATCATCCAAGAATTCAATTATTTTTTCAAAACAACCCACTTTGCTTTTGTGCATGTACAACCAGTCTATGCCCAAAAATATGTTATACTCACCCAATGGAAACAATTTTAAATGTGTTTATGTGGGCATGACACTGAGTTCAAATGCACATGATTCCACCCAATGAATAATTTTTCTCTTTGTCCTAGTTTCCAATTGAACCAACCATGGCTCTGTGTGTAATTTCATATTCAATTTGCACTTTTCCACAAGCTTTGAGATGACATATATGTAATTAGAAGCAGGGTCAATTAAAATGGAAATGAATTGATTACATATCTTACTTTCCATCTCAATGATGAATGCTTGGTGGTATGCATGGAAGTTGTCCACAAATGCATAAATTCTAGGCAATATTTGTGCTACGTCACCCATTGTACGAGATTTTTGGTTACTATAAATATTTGGCCCTATGTTTCTTTAAGGCATGTACTCTTTTTTCTAGTGGTTTTAACCACACGTCCAAAATTTCAATTTCTTTTTTGTCTCATTTATGTGTTGCTTTGGTTTTGGCCGGTGTGCAATGCCTTTGGAAACCAGATCAATTTCCGACTGAAATCGATTGGCTTGGGCTAGGTACATGCCTTCCTTTATTTCCACATTTTTCTTAGGCTATTTATTTTTATTTCCAGCAATGTTCTTTGATCTCCAATCAACTTTGATATACGACCTACTATTTGTCTGCTCATAGAAATGTTTCAATTTCCTAATGGCGTCATTAAGGTCTGGCATTACAACAGTTCCATTTGGTCTCTAAATATCATAGGAAGCCCACTGAGGAACCTTTGAATATTGGCCTTATCATATCTAAGATATGGCACATATCTTAACAATCCTAGAAACTTTTTGATTACTTGTCATCGTCATTTGTCCCATCTTGAGCTCATATAATTCTTTTGCTCTACTATCATAGTATCACTCTGATAAATATTGGTTTTTGAAGAGATTTTCAAATTCACATCAGGTCAGATTCTCTTCGATGATACCTCTAACATTATTTAGATCTTCCCACCATATGTCTGTTTTTCCTTTTAAGATATTGGTGGAAATCTTGGCTTTCATGTTAGTCATGGATTCTGACAAATTTCTACATACCCAACAACCAAGATTCCACATCTTCATCCTTCTTCATGTCTCCATTAAATGTCGATGACTTGGATTTATTAAATTCCTCAGTCATATAATCGTTTTCTCTCCTTCTATGATGATTATGAGAGTGATGATGGTGCCTCCTGGTAGTAAAGTTGGAATATCTACCAGAGTGGTGCACATACGTGCTAGTTCTTCCCCTTGGGGTACTTAGGGGCACAATTCCCTTCACTATGTCTTCACACTCCCGCAAATGCCTTTTCATGGACCTGTTACCATATTCTCCATTTGTTTTCTCTTATGATTCCCAAAACATTCTCTTTCTTCTATGACTAGTTACCAACTCATGTTGCTTTTGTCTTATACATTCAAGAGGCTTTGCAAGATAACTGTATTGATTTCAACTTGATTCTCTTGAGCTCTTACCAATATTTCATTGTCCGCCTTAAAATTTTTGACCTTGACCCTTAGGATTCTCAAGGTATCCATCCAATCAGGAATTTTTTTCCCTCCCCCTTGGCCAACTAATCTTTATTCTTCATTTGTCCTTAATTCTTCATCCCTGTGAGATGTGCAGTCAGGAATTGTATTCTACCATCTTGCTAATCATTTCTTGGTCATCAGGATTTATGGTGTACCACCCTCTACTATCATTGGACGATCCTCATTTGATGTTATCTTACCAGATGTGTTGTCATTCACACATAATTTTTAAACATGACAATATAAGAAAACAACAATAAATCATGCACATGATCCTACTTTCACAGAATTGTTATGGGAAACCTTAGCTGAAACAAAAAATCCATATCAGTATACTAATTTAAATCAACTAGAAAATTATTGATACACAGACCTATATAGTCCACAAAATATACATTTTTCAACAAAACCACTAACTCATCAATCACAATCAAACATGTCAATTGTTAGTCCAAGCTACATAGGCAGATCATAGATTAAATATGTTAGTCAAATAGTCATAGACCGACTTTTAACACCTAAACATTTGTTTAGTTAATTTATGAAAACTACTATAAGGCCTTCTTGCAGAAATTTCGTTGTTAATTTCCCATGATAGAGCCCATCCAGTCCAAGTTTTGAACCTGGGTTCTCTAATACCACTCTACAACAACCCCCTCCTAATCATCACCATAATGTCGATTAATAGGGTGTGGTTACTATACTGACCTAAGATCTAAGGTGTCGTTATCGAAATGGGGTCTAAAAATCTCTATTTCTTCAACTCACTTTAAGATTGATTTTGACAATGCCATCATGTTTGTCTCCTTAAGACAATACAATGATATAAGACTGTACCTCACTCCAACCTTCAAATTAAGAGGTGTGACAATTTCCATTTCGGAAAAATAGATAGTGACACATCATCATCTCAGCCACGTGGATATACCCCTTGGCTAGCCTCCCATGCCACATGGAAAATGGTTACGGGTTGCCGACTTGTTCGTGGGATTGGGTTTCATGGCCCCACGCTTTGCATTAAAATGAAACCTTTACCTATATGAAAAAAAAAACACATACATATATGTTACTGGCCCCTCGATGATTGTTACTTGCCCCCAAACTTCCCACCTCTTAGGCTCTGTTGCCCGACCATTACAATTGTGTACTTGATATTTTGCTTCGGGAATGATCCTCCACGATGACCCATTTGTGGGCCCGCACATCTATACCAATGATTAACCTATCAGGAACGAGTGTGTGTTGTCACAACCTGGCCTTTATTTCACCCCACTCATTTAAGCGAGTGCTCCTCTCTATAATTTCAAGGAATAACCTTCAGGAATACGTGCCCGAGCAGGCCATCTCCAAGGAACTATCAATGCTTCTGATTGGTCCCCACCGGCGTCAAGATGTCGACTTTTCCAACTCATCCCAATCCTTTTCATCCCAACTCTTCCCTTTGAGTGACTTTCTGTGAGCTTCTAGTATGTGGCCCCTTCAAGATTATGTCATCTTGGATCCTTTCCTAGTTTTCGATCGCCTCCACTGCTTAATATTGGCCACTCATTATGCTAGAATTTCATTGAGTTATGTTGTAATATTATGGCCATCAATATGGAATCGAAGCTATCATTTACTTGGCTTGGTAAATTCTGTCGTGACCATAGATAAGGTTTAAGAGGCTAAGGATAAGGCCTTTCTGCCTGGGTCATTTTCAAAGGGATTCGACTATGGTTCAACCACCGTGGATCTAAAATTGCTTATAACCAAGCTAGAACTCAAAGATCACTTATTAAGGCTATGTGAAGCACCCATTGGTGATACCTCTTCTAAGCTTATGACCAGATCATCCCTAAAGGTTTTTAATGGAAGAAATACAAAAGCGAAAAACATGGAATTTCCCTTTCAACCCTTCAAGATTTTTGGTCTCCTTAATTCCTTAATACCTTATGGGAATGGGTCAATCTCAGCCCAAAGATCCCAATTCCCCTCCTGAAGGTCCAACCAACACAACAAACTTAAAACAATGACCAAAAAGCATATGATTCCCAAAAGGTTGCAAAGGAATCAACAATACTTAAAGATAAAAGGAATTATCATGTTAAGTCTGATTACAAGCGTGGAACAAGAGCACTATCACTTAACCGGTAGTAACACAAGCCTGCAATCATATCATTTGGTTGAACAAGAATTCCATGCAAATTAATAATAGAAGTGCCCCAACATATGAATACCCACTATGGAGTACCAATCAAGCTTATCACCACAACTGAAGCGAGTCATGTAATAAGAGATTTTCCCATGCCATATTTGCATATAGAAAAAACACTTAGCCTTGAGACTTCAAATTTAACAAGCAGTTAGCAAGGATGCATATTTTTATAGAATACAAGAACTTTTTAGTCAATTCATTCAAGCTCATGAGGTCGTGCCTCACACAACACCAGATGTAAATTTATTAAATTGAGCCCTTAATAGCATGGATGTACATACCCAACACTAGGGTTTGAATCACTTAAGGCTTAAATATGGATCTTGTATAAACAACAAGTCAATGAGGATAAAAGAGGAATCCTCCATACTAACACCTTGTAACGCAACAAGGAAACACAATATTTAAGTCAACAAAATCAACATATTGCAATAAAGAAGAAGAATGCTCATGCTAATAGTGTTGTAACATAACCAGTATTATAACACACTATTCCAATGTCTTTAGATCAATGGTAGCAACATGTTAGTAAATTATATAACCAGTAAGAACACAAACCATTTCCAATATAATCACATACACCGTTTCAATCTAGAAATGAAAACATACAATTAGTTCCATTGCAATTACATAAAGAACGCGTATCTCAGGAACTCTTAGGAAACTGATTTTGGTACAATGACTCTCCACCCAACCGTAGATAGATGCAGCCAGTTATGACTTGCATCTATCAACCCTGAGAAAAATGATAGACGCTGAAGGGTTTTTTGTGCAAAGGTTGAAACAAAGTCTTTAGTTGCTGCAAGGACTCCAAAGGTTTGTCCACCTTCACCCTCCAACTGAGTTGCATGCAACAAAATCACAAAGAATCTAGAGAATTTTTGTCTCCACCCAACTTGGAGACTACATAACACAATAAAATCAAACATAAAATAAGGAAGTCATCCAGAAATACCCCAAGAATTTTTCCAGGAATAATTCCTCCACCCCACCCCTTTTAGATTTGCTGAGAATCACCATCTGCACCATATGGATACTGGGGACTTGACAGGAAATTTATTCCCCACTTGGAGTGATTTCCTCCCTAACTCCTTGCCAACCGAAATTTGTCTCCTCTCATATTTTTTCTTCCCTCTTCACCCTGATACTACTCGAATGTGTCCCTATATATTCTTTCCTCTCGTCCATGGTGGTATTCCCATGTTTTCCGATAGGATGTGCAAAACCTTCTTGGCATGTGGGGTCATGGCACGTCTTCCTAGATTTTTTTGTCTCATAATTTTGACTCAGCAACCCGCTCTTCGCTTACGCGTTGTGGCATAACATCTCAATGGCATTGCCTGACCTTGATTTATTTTTCTCCAAGGAAGCATGATCCTTGTTCTCTTGTCCAACCTCCTCTTAATGACATGCTCCAACTCTTTTAGAGTGCATACATACCAGCTGTTATCACTCTCACCAATTTCCTAGGTTGAAATTAGGAGTGAAGAAAGGTAACTACAAACCAAATTTTAGCTAGGTAGCTAGCCCTACCTAACCAAAGAGGGCTCTCTCTGTGTCACTTTTTTAAAAATTCAATTTTAGGCTAAGTACTAGATGTTAGGCTAGATATAAATTAATTTGTTTTAATTTTTTTTTAATAATTTGTTTGTTGGTCAAAAATTATAATCAGTGAAGCAAAAACCAATTTCAAAGACTGAATTTTAGAGAACTGAGCAAGGAAAGATAGGAAAACTATTTGAGCACAATTAATTTTTCATTGATGTAACAATGGTAGAAAAGAGAGAGGTCTGAATGAGAATTTTACTAAATTCATTCATTAGAAGAAAAGACACATTGTAGAAATCTTAATAAACAGAACATATGACTGATATTTGCTTATAAACTGATAATATTTTTACACAGAAAGTGAAATGGAAATGAAATGACAGAGAGAAAGTACAATGCTCAAAAGAAATACCACATGAATCTCACAAAATTACTGCAACTCCTTTGATTTCATTAATATAGGTCCACAATAATACACAGAGTCTTAAAACTTGATTATCCAACAGTAATACTTCGTATAGCGAATTCTTTATAGAAAAACCAAATTACAATTGTTACATTAAAGGTTATCATAACTGACAACGCTTTATTTTCTAACTAAATTCTAACTGCATCATGGAAATAAATTTAATATTATGTGATGGCGCTGGATCTAACTGAAAAATGTTGATGAATAAGATAATTACGCGCTGCGCTAGCTGTCAATTGACTGTTGATTTGGAAAATTTTGACTTTTCTGCTTTTGTTAATTACTCTTGAAACTCACACTGCTTTTCCCAGCGTTATTCATCAGGAATGACCAATTTCATCACCTTACGGTAAACTTCATCAGCTTCAGTGTATTTAGAAAAGGTGGGCCTCACCACAAAGACAAGTTTGATCTCATACTAAATGTAAATGTCATTACTCAAGGTTACCAACAATGCTCTTCCTGTCAATGTGCCTTTAATGTTTGAAAACTTGGCAGTATCCCTGCAAATTTCCTTCAATCTTCTCCAATAATCTTCCTTGGTCATCAACTTATCATTAATCACAAGCATAGAAGGTAACTGTTTTCGTGTCAGAGGTTATATTCGACTGAAAAATATCTGAAATGTAGTCTCTAGAGTGTGACGCTTCCCCTCAAGATGAAGAATCAAATTCTTTGTTAGCACCTTCTTCACTTCACAGGATGATTTTTGTTCTGTCATCTATACCCAAATCATCCAACACATACCTGTTCTTTGCATTCATAAATTTAATGATATTGTTTGCTATTGCAGGCTTGTCTCCTAGATGTGCTTTGATTGTTGTGATAGCTTCATTTTCCTTCTCTATCAACTCTTTTTGCTCAAATATGATTTGTATACTTGGCCAAATCTCATTAAGAGATTACATAATATCTTCCCAAATTATCTCTTTCACCTGGCCCAAAGTATTTCCAATAGATGACTCCTTTTTCTCTTTCTGTAACCTCTCAATAAGCTTTTAGGCTCTTTGTGCTTGAGATGCATGTGAACTATCAGTATTAGTTTTTTGAAATTGCAATAATTTTACCTGATCCTGTAATTTCTTGATCTCCTCTTCTTTAATGGACATATTCTGAACTGCTTTGGTGAGTTGCTCAACTTCATCTGCAGTAATTGTTGTAGAAGTTTGAGCTATAGGGATGGCTGCTAGAGGCACTGCTTCTAAAGGAACCTTTGACGTCTTTACTGCTGCTTCCTTTTCCTTTATCATTTTTTCTAACTCTGATCCATTTGCTTGATTTGAGTATTCTACTCCATAATCAATTTCATCATATCTGTCTTCTGAGATTTAGTCTCTTCAATATCCTTGGCCAAAGGATCTTTTGTAGCAGGAATTTTCAGTTGTTTTCTCAATGTTGTTATGTAAACATTTTTCTTCATGATGATTGCTTCAATTGCATTAAAATTGGATGGATCATATTCATTTTTTATTACCATATCTTCAAGAGTTTTAATTCTTGTATCCTTTACAAATGAAGACACCTTCTCCATTTTCATATGTGACTGTACATTTGCCAATGAAACCTACAACTTTGATAAACTCAAAGTAGTGTTAGTGAGAGTTGATGAAATCATCTCACCAGTTTGTCTGTGTAGCTCCATTTTATCTATTGGATGATTTTCTTTTGTATCAAACTCAAATGTAGCCCTTGAAAAAACTGCTTCTGACTTTGGCTGTGGAATTTCTGCTTGAAGAAATGAAAAGTGCATTTTCCCCTTTTTTGAATCAAAGGTTGAAAGAAACCTACTTTTTGAGCTATGAATTTGTTTCCAAAACTAGTTGTATGTACTTTTATTTAACATTTCATTCTTTAGCTTTATCTCTTTGAAAGTGTCAAAGGCAGTCTTCTCTTTTTCCCCTGTAGCAATTGTACTAGTTTGAATGGATTTTTGTTGATCTTGAGAAGCTGTTGTTTGCTGATATTTAGAAAATGTAGAAGTAGTAGGAGTAGTAGAAGTTCTTTTATCACTTGCCTGTGTGGAAGGAGGTGTCTCTTTAGTAATGATAATTACTTCTTTTTCTGACTTGTTGTTGGGATTGACCTTAGGATTTAGCTTTGTCTTCTTCCTGTGATGAATTTTAAATTCTTTGTTAGATGAATCATTCATTGGATATGACTGATCTTCTCTAACTCTTTTTCCTACTCTTTCTTGTGCAATAGGAGTCTGCAATGCTAATGTAGACAATGCCTATTCTTCAGCCTCCTATAGTGTACCTTCAATACATTCAAGTTGATTCATGTACTTTTCATAACACCATGTAAAACTTGGGCTAAATTGCATTTATTTCAAAAACTTATTTGCTTCCTCCCCTGTTGTCCTGCTATTACAAATAAAAGGCCCTATCTATGTTTTAATTTTAAATTGAGATTTCTTTAGCAGAGACAAAATGCACTTCATCTGCATTAATCATTTATCTAATATACTCCAATGCAAAAATCCTCATGGGGAGGAATTTTGACAACTTATAAGGTGGAAGCTCACAGCCATAAAATCTGAGTTCTGTATAATTTTGGTAAAGATACCAATCCCTTGTTCTAGCTTGATGTGACAGATGCAATACCTTTCTAATTTCTTCACTAATCCTGGGCTCTGCAGTGCTATTGAGTAAATGTTACACTGAAAACTCTCACCTTGACATTCTACTGACAGTATGAGCTCATCATTACTCATACTTCCTCCTTTTGCAAGTCCAATATACCAGCTCCTCATATCAAGCTTCAAAATCAAAGAAAAATCCCCAAAATCCCCTAAGAATTGGTATCGCACTTTCTCTATGCATTCCCTGCGGTCCCGCACCTAAATCTCAGCCTACCTGCGGAACCATACCGCACGTTCTTTGTGTAATGGGTGCGGACCTCTGTAAAACATAAAAAGGTGAGAAAATGAAGATAAAAAGTGAATTCCAAGTGAATTCTAGAAGATTCTAGACGGGAATTTTCAGGAATGGATACGCTTTGAAGCTGGTTCATGCATCCCTCACTTGATGGAGCTAACCCCTTGATGTAAGGAGCTTATCCCTTTGAAGGAGGATTCTATCCCTTCATATTTGGAACTAGAAACCTCCTCTCTTTCACTATAAAAAGAGGCCTTGGGTAGCCTCAAAGGGAGTTCAAGATGATGAGATTAGAAGTTAAATGCTGTTGAAATTCAGACTTAGTTGATTGAGACCTTCTGTGAGGTTAAATCACTTATCTCCATTTGTCTTAGCTCAAGAGTGCAATGCTTGTCAGAGTAGAGGATATTCCTGCTTCGGACCCCGGGAGGACCTGCACAACATCAAGGCACAGGTTGTAAAGGTTTTCTATCTTTAAAGTTAATACAAATATACTCATTTCTCTCATTAAACTGTCAATTTGTGGTTTATTTCATAATTTCCTTGATCATTATGATAAGTATGATTTATGATAATGTCTATACAGGTGCTGCTTAATCTTTTTCCTTGTTTGTGATTGCAGATATACGAAGGGCGTTCTTTCAGTGCACGGGAAGGACTTCAACAAAATCAAGTAAGCAAGCAAGCGTTGGACAGAAGGTAGGCTTTTACACCCGTATAGTGTTTTTATAAATCTTATATGCTTAGAGAGAGATTAGTATAATTGGCTGTTTGTTGCTAGTTACCTTTTGTACTAGAGAGATCGGTCTTGTCCGCAAGACGGATTAATCTACACAACAAAATGGCGACCATACTGGGGAAGAAGTTGTTTGTTCTTGGTTATCTTTGATTTTTGACTTGAGAAAATGTTTTTTCTGGTTTTTGACTGATTCACATCTGTCTGGGTGCTTTAAATTTTTTCTGTTTTGAAAATTTAGAGGTGTTTGGGTTTTTTCTAATTTTTGCTAGGACCGCACTCTGCATAACTGTAACAGTGCGGGCAGTTTCGCACATTCTTTATAGAATACAGTGCGGGACCGCACCTGTAAACACTGCTTACATGCAGACCCTGTAAAAATTTTGAAAATTTCTAGGTTTCTGTTTCTGGTTAATTTTTAGATTTTTGGTTTTTGCCCAGACTGGTTATTGTGTCTATCAAGAATTCATTGTGTATGAACTTCAACAGTGTTAGTGTTTTTGAATGATTTTCTAGAAGTTTTTGCCAATTGGATTGTTTTTCTTGCTTGGTCTTTGTGGTGATTCGAACTTTTGACAATTTGTAGTATCTCAGATTACATAGATCTCTTTTTGTCTTTTGAATCTGACCTCGTTGTGAAAACATCCTAGATTGAGAAATTAAGCCTTTGATTTCTTTGCAAATCTTCGAAAGAACTTGTTTCAAAGTTGCGAATTTCATTTATTCTTTGAGTGTTTTGAAAAACATATTTTGAGTGTTTTTTGATCTGTTTGTTATCTGAACAAATAGATTCTTAGTTTGTTGAATAACTAAGAGAAACATTCATAAAAAAAAACTCTAAAAAGCTTTTACTCAATTTAGATTAGTTCTCAAAATTAGTTTTTGTAGTTTTGAATAGTTTTAATTTTGTAGATTTCTTTCGAAAGAGAATTGTTTTGTAGCTTCTTGTTTGGAAAAGAAAAGAGTTTTTCTTGTGAGCTTTGATAGTTTATTGAAAAGACAAAAGGTTTCTTTCAATTAGTTTTCATGTTTGAAGAAGGAATTTAAAGGTTGCATTCTCTAACTCTTCTTTAGATAGAAAATTCATTGAAAGGAAAAAGAATTGAATTTCATCATAGGTGCATTTTAGTGTTTTTGGAAGTCGAGTCTTCACATCATACAAAGTTTCATTTCCGCACCCATTGACTTAAGAAACAACTCTTAAAAGTAACGCTTAAATAAAATTCATCTAGTAATCTTTTTATTTCTAGGGCTCTCATCACCAATATAGCTTAGGCTAGTATCTTGGAGTAGGGAGTAATTAACTCTCCAAGATAGATAAAACAAACAAGTAGATATATCTTGCGGTAGGAAGAATTCTAGTTGTTGCATGTATGCTCTGGGAAGCTCCTCTTAAAGGAGTTAAGCACGAGATCATATCTGAACCAGTGGGGTAATCAATCCTTTCTCATTGGGAACGATAGAAGATATACACGTATTAAAAACGGTAAACCTCGGATAGACCATTGTCGAGGAGCCAGGGGTCACTTGTCGGTAAACCTTGGATTCTGTTCAAGGAGCCTTCAAGGGGATTGAGCTTTGTTACTCTGCCCTTGCGTGTGTGTCGGATCGTAGACTGTTCCCCCAGGTATATTTGTTTCAATTGGTAACCTTAGAGGCCATAATCTTTAGGATTCTTTCCTAAGGTGACGGTGGAGGGAAGATCCCACTGTACCTGGAACAGACGTCGACTAGACTCACTTGGACTCTCTGGGGGGTTCTCTTCACTCGAGATGCTTATGTGAAGAAACTTGTGCCAGTCTGTTTCATTAAGCAGGTTGTCGGGGTAACTGTTCCAACCGCCCTTTTCGTGTTAAAACTCTACTAAGTTGGATTTCATCTCCAACTAGTGATTTTAGTACGGAAAGTTACTTGTTTGTGTGTGGTTTGAACTCTTAGATTTTTTAAGCGAGTGATTCAATTGTTTGTTTCTTAGAGACTTTAGGTGTTTTCATTGAAATTTTTTCTTTGTTTGCGTGTGATTAGATAATTTTTCATCGTGGCGGAATTGCCGAGACAATCCCGGAGAATACAAGGGAAACCCCCTGAATTTACACCAGGTCATCTTGAAGGGCTTCGAGCTCTGGTACCACACAGTAGCCGTAGACTTAGATCAACAGAAGCTGAAAGCTTTGCTATTGTGATACATCCTGATCATCAAATTCCTACAACAGAATATATTCAAGAACCGATTTCAGTTTCTGAAGTCACTTAAAATATTTCTCCTACTGGAGAATTATCTGACGAACCTGAAATCTCTGAGCCTGAAACTGAATCTTCTGTGTTAGAAACATCATCAGGATTTGTCTCACCAACTTCTAGTGATCCAGGTTCACCCAGGGTTAGAAATATCATTACTGAAAATCTTCCCTCTGGATTAATTTCTATAGAAGAACTTACTAATCCAGACGAAGACATATCTCTTCCCAACTCCCCTCAATCGTTAAATCTTAGGGAGCGTGAATCTATTTTCTACAGCCCTATTCGAACTAATCCCCGGTATCTTTCTTTAACTGATTTTTTAGAGAATCCGGGTCTTGCTTTCTATCCACCTCGAGTTCCATTTCATCCTACACCCAGAGGTTACTATCCGTCATCTATTATGGCTGGAGAGTCATCCATGTTTTCGCAAACGCCTGAATCTTTTTTACATGGTGGTCCTTCTGTTCTTGCGGGATATCAATCTTTGTCTGGTACTTTCTCAGGAGCAACTCCTCAACCTATCGAAAATGTGTTATCATCTGGTCTGGATGGACTTAAAATTGAAGCGTCGAACGCAGAGCAAGTTTATATGATGTCTGGTAATATTCCTAATCCTCAAGCTCAAGGCAGTCAGTTTCCTTCTGGGGGTCAACCTCAGGGAACTCAGTTACCGCCTGGGGGGCAACCTCAAGGTAGTCAATTACCGCCTGGGGGACAACCTCAAGGTATTCAGTTACCACCCGGGGCTCAACCTCAAGGTAATTTTTTCCCAGGACAAACTGTGGATCAATATTATTTTGGGGGGCAACCCCAAGGACAGTACATACCTCAGGGTTACCAACCTCAAGGACAGTACATTCCTCAAGGTCAACCCCAAACTCAATATGCTCCTCAGGGTCCTCAACAACCCCAACTTCAGTACGTGCCTCAAGGTTATCAACCTCAAGGGCAGTACCCAATGCAAGGTTACCAACAGCCTTCTGGTCAACCATCCGTTCAAGGAGCCGGAACTTTACCTTATTATCAACCCTACGTTCAACCAGGTTTTGGTCCTTACGTTCAACCTTCTATGGGACAATACCCCGGAATGATGGTGTGGGATCCGTCCCAATATCAACAGCCTTTGCAGCCTACTGTGCAGTTACCTTATCAACCTGGTCAGCCATTGGTTTCTGGTTCAACTCAGCAACCTGTTCAGCCAGCTATTCAAACTCCTGCACTTAGTTCAGTTCAGCAGGCTGGGCCTAGTACACCTTAGACTCCGCCCCAAACTGCTGCAACTGCTGCAATGTCTGTTCAACCTGTTACACCTATTTCTGGAGTATCTGTAGCCCCGAGTTCGGCTATCCCGGTATCCGTGCAAATCCCTCAAGTCTCTGTACCTCAGTCAGGACCTTCAGCTCAGACTACAGTTCAGAGGCCTGCAGGACAAGCCGGTACAAGTACAGTTGTTACGAGTCAACCTCAGTTTACTTATCAACCGTACCAAGGACAGCCGCAATTCGGTCCCTATGTTCAGAATCCAAGCTATCAACCATACCCTGGTTATACTTATCAACAACCTCAGTATGGTCCGATTCATCCTGGTTATCCGAGAGGTTATACAATACCCAATGCTAATCCGATTCCTAGTTATCCTGGGTATCCGCCTCCTGGATCTGCTTTGGCTTCTCAAGGTTTTCGTGACCCTAACCGTCAGTTACCATTCATCGCAACTTTGGATTTACCAGATTTGACGCGCCTTACTAATGATCCTATTTTCTATTATCAGAACTGGCCGTCAATGCCTCATAAGTTGCCCAGTGACATACCGAAATTTGAAGGTAAGTCAGGAGAGGATCCATCAAATCATGTGATGACTTATCATCTTTGGTGTGCATCTAACTCGATTATTGATGATTCGATTCGCTTACGTCTTTTCCAAAGGACACTCATAGGTCTTGCAGCCAAATGGTACATTGAGTTGCCACGAGGCTCGTTTCATAATTTCAGTCAGTTAGCAACATCTTTCTTAACTCATTTCCAGTTGCCTGTCAGATACGACAATGGCACATAATTATTAACTTCACTAAAACAATCTACGTCCACGTATATTTCTGATCATATTCATGAGTGGCGACGTAGACGGCGATTGGTGAAGGTTTATATTCCGGATCAAATTTTGGCAGAGTGGTTTGTAAAATCATTACTGCCTAAGATCACTGAAGATGTAGCTAAGGCTGGTGTTGTTACTGAAGAGCAAGTAATTTCTCAGGCTCAGTACCTAGACCTCGTTTATACGCAGTCAGGTACTCTACATGAGAAAATTCCCGATTTACCCAAACAAGGTCAAATAGCTGCTGCTCCTTCAGGGTCTCATGCCGCTGACGGTATGATTGGTACAGTTAGTTCTAAAAGTAAGAAGAAATCCTCAAATAATTCTTCTCCAATTATAACTTTACCTGATTCCCCGAAGGGAGAATCCTCTCAAGAAGTTTCTGCCGATATTCATGTCGTTGAAACATCTACGGCAAAATCAAAATCCGGTGGTAAAAAGAAGGGGAGGAACAAAAACAAGAAAAATTCGAAAGAAAAAACAGATAGAGAAGAATCCAATGATGAGAAACGTAAACCTCGCTATCCTTGTTTCATTTGTGAACAAGATCACTTCACAAAAGAATGTCCATATCGAGAGGAGGTTACGAAACTCATTAAAGGATCGCAACAGCCTGCTGTCTTGAAGGATCCTTTTCCAGTTCAAGATAGTAAAATGATTGGTTCTTCCTCGACTACTTTAGAAGAGCCTATTATGATCATGTCTCATGTAAGGGTTGCGACGCGATCGCAAGATTACGGTTCTAAGAATCCCGTTGATGGCAAAGAAGGAGAGTCTTCTAATGCCAACACATCAAATACAACTCCTCCTATTTCCGGTCCGCTACAGATCGAGAAACAAAATCCAGACTTGATAATCAAACCGCCTGCTAAAGGTGTTCTTCGTAAATCAGCTTTCAATCCACATGCGAGAGCTGCTCAGAATTATAACATTGTTGAAGATTTAGCTATTTCTCCTTCAGCAATGTCGGCTTTGGAAGTGCTGCAGTCGTGTCCAGCACAACGTAAATTGTTATTGTCTGCCATAGGAGCTGTTGATGTTCAGGATTCTAACCTCATAATCTTCGATTTAGAAACTAGTACACCGCGTCTTCCTCACCAAATGGCTTTCCAGATTCCAGTGTTAGTCAAAAACAGACCTATTTTTCGGACTGTGATTGATGAGGGAGCTTCAACGTGTATTATGTCGCTTTAGTGTTGGAAATCTCTTGGTTCTCCTACACTTAACCAATCTCCGACGATTCTAAAAGCTTTTGATGGTCGAGGTTTTCAACCTTATGGTATTTTGCAGGATTTACCCATAGGGGTTGAAGGGAAAATTGTTAATCTAGATGTGGAGGTGGTTGATGCCCCTCTAGATTAAAACCTTCTATTGGGTCGTAGTTGGT
This sequence comes from Pinus albicaulis, assembly GCA_034641835.2. NCBI lineage: Eukaryota > Viridiplantae > Streptophyta > Pinopsida > Pinales > Pinaceae > Pinus > Pinus albicaulis. The sequence goes on from CM076572.1 coordinate 322,480,164, forward strand.
CATATGCTATGACTGCTGTTGTCTCTTCGGTCTTTCGACTTATAAAATTTCCATATCAAGGAAAGATCGTGACAATAGATCAGTTAACTTATTTTTCATCAGACCCAGCCTCTACAGAAACAATCCAGCATGTTGGTAAAACGGCTATCCCTTATAAGGATGTCGGAGTAGGTTTGGTTAAAGATTCTGGTTTGCTAGGAAATTTTTCCTTTCCTCCTCCTAACGTATCGTCTTCTACTGCAACTATTCATATGATTTCGTCAGACACAGTTATGTTTGATGATCCTTGGATTATTCCTTCAGAATCCGAGATAGATTCATTTGATGGCGCGATGCCTTTGAGTCCATTTGAAATTGCGTACCAGACTGTACAGTCTTTTTCCAACCTCTCTTCAACTAAAACCGATCCAATGAATGGGATCCAAGAGGAATCGCTTTCTATTTCTAGTTCAGATGCAACGACATTTCCTGAAATTGTTCATTCAGATGAGCAAATTCGTGAGCTTTTGTCTGTTGATGATTTACCATGGGAAGATCTCCATCATAGGTCTTCATTCTTACCTGAATTAGATCATTTTGAAAATGATTTCGCTTCAATTTTTACTACTGAATATGCCAAGGAACCTCAGAATCCATTGCAAAATTCTGATTCTGAGTTAAATTTAGAAAATATATCTCGAACAGTTCCAATTGACATTTCAGTAAAACCAGGAATAATTGAAAACATTCATATAGGTGCTTGTTGTTCAGACGAAGAAATTCAGACTTATAAAGCCCTATTTCAAGAATTCCGTGACGTGTTTGCCTGGTCTTATGAAGAAATGCCAGGAATTGATCCATCGATCGTGGTTCATGAGATTAAGACTTACCCGGATGCTAAACATGTTCGTCAACGATTACGTCAAATACATCCTAGAAAAGCTGCTGCTATAAAAACTGAAGTTGAAAAATTACTTCGAGCAGGATTCATTTATCCAATTCCCTTAACGGATTGGGTATCGAATATTGTTCCTGTTACTAAAAAACAAGGAACGATAAGAGTATGTATCGATTATAGGGATATTAATCGAGCATGTCCAAAAGACAATTATCCAACTCCCTATATCGATCAGATAATCGACGATTGTGCTGGTAGTGAACTATTCTCCTTTATGGATGGTTTTTCCGGCTATAATCAAATAAACATACTCCCTGCAGATCAACCTAAAACAGCTTTCATTTGTCCGTGGGGAACATTTTCCTATTGTAAACTACCTTTTGGACTAAAGAACGCTGGAGCAACTTTTCAATGGGCTATGTCTTATGCATTTCATGACATTAAGCACATTTTTCAGCCATATCTCGATGATTTACCTGCTCATTCATTACGTAGGGCCGATCATCCCACTCATTTACGAGAAATTTTTATGAGATGCCGGTATTATCGGATAAGGTTGAATCCGCATAAATGTGTTTTCTGCGTAGAATCGGGTCGTTTACTGGGATTTGTTGTTTCGAAGTCAGGCATTCGTGTTGATCCTTCGAAGGTCGAAGCTATTGTTAAATTGCCTCCTCCTTCGACATTGCGCCAACTCCAAAGTTTGCAGGGGAAAGCAAACTTTTTACGTAGATTTATTCCGAACTATGCCGAGCTTGCAAAGGGTTTTACCCGGTTGTTGAAACAGGACATTCCGTTCTTTTGGGATGAGGTCGCTGATCGATCTTTTAATGCACTTAAACACGCGTTGACCCATGCACCGTTATTGCATCCTCCCAACTACAACCAAGATTACATTTTGTATCTCGCTGCTTCTCATTCCACTATTGGGATGGTATTAGTTCAGGAAGATGAATCTCACAATGAACATGTGATTTATTATCTTAGTCAAAATTTGAATCCGACTGAAATCAAATACACACATGTGGAGAAATTGGCCTTGGCAGCTGTTCAAGCTGTCCAACGTTTTCGACATTACATATTGTTACGTAAAACCACAGTAATTTCTGATTGCAACCCTATGATGTATATTTTGACCAGAAAATTGCTAGGGGGCAAGTATTCTAAATGGATAGTTATCCTGCAGGAATTTGACTTGGAATTTGAGAAATCCAAGGCAAAGAAGTCTTTGGTTTTTGCGGAACTGATGTGTGATTTCCCCTCTACTGATATTGAAACGGTGGCAGAAGAGTCCATTGTGGACGAATCTTTGTTTCTTATCAGTACGCTTGATCCATGGTATGGAGATATTATTGTGAATCTCCAAACCCAATATTTTCGGCCCGAAATTTCACGAACTCAACGACGGAAGATACGTTTCCAATCCCAACAATATAATATTATTGGTGATACTCTTTATCGACGAGGAGCGGATTCTGTTTTCCGACGTTGTCTGACTCATGAGGAAGCTGAGAAGGTGTTAAATGACTATCATTCTGGAGCATGTGGCGGTCATATGTCTGGGTATGCCACTGCCCAAAAGATATTGCGTGCAGGTTATTTCTGGCCAACATTATTTAAAGATTGCATTTATGCGGTTCGGAAATGCCACAATTGTCAAATTTTTGATCGAAAAATGCGCGCGCCACCCGCTCCTCTTCACCCTATAATTGCTGTTGGTCCTTTTGCAAAATGGGGTATCGATTTTATCACATGTAACCCTCACTCGGCCGGGGGGCATGCCTATATTATTCTCGCAGTAGATTATTTTACGAAATGGGCCGAGGCGATGCCTACATATTCAGCCGACGGCAAGACTGCTGCAACATTCGTATTCAATCATATAATTGCTAGGTTTGGTGTTCCTCAGGCTATTATTACGGATCATGGAAGTCATTTTCGGAACATCATGATGACTGAACTAACAGAACAACTTGGCCTACGCCACGATAGTTCCACTCCGTACTATCCACAAGCAAATGGTCTCGTTGAAGCCATTAATAAAGTTTTAGTCACCATGATTAAACGAATCATTGGTATTCATAAGACGAATTGGCATTCCATGTTATTTTCAGCGCTTTGGGCATATCGAACCTCAGTCAAAACATCAACAGGTTTCACTCCTTTTCAACTGGTCTACGGTTTAGAAGCTGTGCTGCCGATTGAATGTGAAATACCGTCACTAAAATTAGCCGTAGAATTACTTCCAGCTACGTCTGAAGAGGAGAAACGTTTCTTGTACTTGGCCCAATTAGATGAGAATCGACGAAGTGCTGCAATAGCAAACGAGACTCATGTCAAAAGGATAAAAGCTCAACATGATAGAAATGTGACCCCTCGAAATTTTTCAGAAGGAGACCTAGTTTTACTTTATGATCAAGCTAATGATAAGCTAGGAGCTGGAAAATTCGTGCCTATGTGGCATGGTCCTTACATTGTAAAACGAAAGTTAGAAAAAGGGGCCTATGAGTTAGTAGATTTTGACGGTGTCCCTTTGGATAAACCCAGAAATGGGCTTTATCTAAAGAGATATTATGCTTAAACGAGGAGTGGAGATTTTTGTTAGTTTAGATTTTCTTTACTGCTGGTGTGTTTTAGATTAGAAAAGTGTGCCTAGTTTAGAAGTGTGTTTTTGTCACTATGACTGCTTATCTGAGTTTTACTTTTGATATTGCAGATGTCGACGTCTCTTCAAACCTACATTGGTTTTGCTGATGGTGCTTGTCGTAGTACACGGAACATTTCTTCCGCAGCTTGGGTTATCTATTCACCCTATGACGAGTTAGTATCCATGCATGGGGTAAGCCTTGGTCAAACAAAAAATAACATTGCCGAGTATAGTGCAGTGATTGAGTTATTATCTGAGTCCATATCATTTGGAATTCGGAGTTTGATTGTAAGGTTGGATTCTGAACTTGTTGTATTATAGCTTAACAGGGTTTATACCATTAGAAATCCGGTGTTATTACGGTTATTTTTGAGAGTTCGTCTCTTGGAACGTGAGTTTGATTATATTGAATATCAGCATATTCCAAGACATTTAAATACTTTAGCAGATTCAATTGCTTCTAGTATGATTAATAGACATTTGCAATAATTAAAAGCAGTAAAACAAACAACATTCATTTATGTACGCAGATAGCCGTCAAAATAGTGATATATATATCATAGGAGTGTGTCAAAAAATATACATCGTCTTCGATCATAGGTTGGAAACACCTTATGATCGGCAAAAATGGTAATACAAAAGTACAAAAATGAGTCTACACAATCATCTCATCACTGATGATGATCTCGATAGGAAACAACTGCTCGAGCCACCCTGCATAGGAACCTCCTGAAAGGTCCTGGGACTCCAATCACATATCTTTGTAGCCTGAGAGGGATGTCATCTATGCTCGTCTCTGGTATGTCTAGAGTCAAGCGCTCTAGATGATGCTCCAAATCAGTCAAAATCTCTACTGATTGGCCTGCTGGGGCTGGTGCGGGCGCAACTGGTTGTCTCCTCTCGAAAGGTTGGAGATGAGCTGGTCGTTGTGGACCCACATCTATATTCAAAAAACTTTTGATTATTAGTTTTCTAAGACGATAAAAAATTAAAAAAAAATTAGAACTTAGCAAACGTTGAAAAATGTTTTACCTGAATCATCCCATTGTTCCCCTGCAGGGAGAGACATCTCTCTGTCGCCACGGAAATCCATCCTGGCATACGGAAAATCTTCTATCATGAAAACTTGGCGATCCAGCCAACGAAAATATGAAACATGGAATCGTACAATCTCAGTGCCCTCAATAGCATGACGGGCCATCAGAGCGGACCAGCGAACCATTCTCGGTTCTCGAGGTCGACCGACATCAACTGCAATACACTGTGGAGCTAATTGAGGAATTCTCTCCAAAGCAAAAGAAACGACGATGGATCCGTATCCAAAGTTATTTAGTTTCTCAGTTTTTTCTCTGGTAAGTTGGCCTTTTATATTAGCCAACACAGCTTCGCACCAGTTGAAGATGGTGCCGTGAAAACAGTCCACAGCAATGCGCATTTGGGAACCTGTAGCTACGTGAAGCGCATCACTCCCACATAGTTTGGTAACAGTGAATGCTATAACCTTCAGTTCAGGACAGATGATATGTTTTATGTAATCCGTTTGTCTCGAGGATTTGCCTGATCATTTCAAAATTCGAGTTGAAGACTAGCGACAGTCTGGCCACCTGGCCTAGTCCCAAACAAAGATACATGTTCGCCCCTCTTGGACAAACTAGTCAAAAAATATATATCCTCCAGCTCAATTTCGAGCCGGTGGCCACCAATGAAGAAACACTGGTCCTCCACATGCCATCTGTCTACCAACCATGTTAAGAGTTCCACTTGTGCCCTCATGCCAGCAATGGCCCAGAATTTGTATAAGCAACATGCTTTTAATGCCCTTTGTGTGGGCAAATGGAGTAATGCAGCTTCATCCACTTCCTCATGCTCCCTTTCTCGCCAAATAAGCATCTTGTTAATCCTGCAACACAAAATAAGGCAAGTTAGAATGATTCCATTTGAAAAATTTTGGCAGAAATTTGAGAAAACTGTGCTTTAAATTTAACCGCGCGGGTACCGCACCTGCTCTTTGTAAACAGAGCGTAGCTCCGCACGCGAGATGTGTGCCGGGTGCGGTACCCTCGATTTTTTCCCGTTCAGAAAAAATCAGGGTCCGCAGGTAACCTGTGTCCCGCCTGCGGACCCCGCGGGCGCATTTTTTAACCAATTTTTGCCCTAAAAAATCAAAATAAAGCCTAAAAATGAATTTCAAACGGATGAAAAACAAGATAAGGAGGTCGTGGAATACCTGGGGCTGACGATTTTCGATTCCAACGGTTGAATTTTCCAGAATCTTCACGGGAAATTTTTAACCAAAAGCTTTTTACTTTTCACTCTGCAACTGAACGGTAAAAATGAAATAGAAAAAGTCCTTTTTATAAGTTTTTTCGAATGAATGAATTTTTAATTTGTTTATTTTTCATTTTAAAAGGGATATTTTTGAAAGCATTCTTACTTATTTTAAACAGGTATGTGTAATGTTTTGAGTTTTTGTGCAGAAACAGGATTTTTCAGGTGAAATGATCGTTTTTCAACAAAAGAGCATACTTTTATCACTTTTTCGGACTCTTCCAAAAAATTTACGAAAAAGCGAAACCTTGGAGTCCTCTTTTAAGCCCTTTTCAGACTCTCTAAATATGAAAAGATCGCCGAGTACTTGACTATTCGAACTCGTTAAAGTAAATGAACAGTCGTCCCTTCAGTATAAGTTTACCCCTTTTACGGACTGAAATGGACTATTTACGAAAAAGGTATACGTTGACTAAATACGGCCAATAGAGTTCTCTCCCGCATTATTTTATCCTTTTTCGGGCTCGAGAGACTAAATTTACGAAAAAGAACACCCATGGAGTTTTCTTAAGTTTTTCTTCTGACTCCCTAAAACTGAAAAACACCGAGTTTCTCCTATACTGGACTCGTTAAAACTTAATAGTAAAGGACCTGTTTAATTTTCAACAGGAATGAACCACTCCTTCTTAGGGTTTGAATTTTAAACTAAGTTGGACTCATCCGAAGGATGAGCTTATAACCAAGCAAATGTTATCCTCCTCAAGCTTGTAAAAAATAAAGAGGTACTTGCCAGAAATGGTGGGGGAAAAGAGAGAAAAATGGGTGTGTTTGTTATATTTTAAAATTGTCCGAAAACTCAGTCGACCACTCTTGGACACGACACTTATATTCACCTGGGTTGGGAAATCCTTTGCCTAACAGTTAATCAAACCACATTGAAAATTTTCAGCCGGTTTCTGGGTATTAGCTTTGGGTCAGTTGTCACCAAGCCATCTGCAGTGTCGTTATGTGTCCAAGAGAACAGTTCAAATGAAACCATTCATCTGCAAAATATCTGTCATCCATCTTTGACCATCCCTGAGTCAGTCCTTGCCAATATATTTTTAAAACTTGATCTATGATTTTGTGTTGTGGGCCTGCCTACGACAGATCACTTTCTATCGACATCAGCACACTATCTAGGAAGTTGATCCAGAAATCGTCAGTACCTTGAAATCTGCATGCCTCAATGGCAGGTTTCTCGCTTTCGACGACAGGTTGCATCAATGACCTTCGATCGAATGACTCCGTGACATGTTCGACTTCAGCTCATTCATTCACATTTCATGGATTGTACTGAGTACTTTGAGAGCCATTGACATTACTGGTGGTTTCTCTCACACTTGTTAACAGTTTACATCATTGACTGGTAATCAAGTGGTTTCTACCATGTTCTACTTCAACACATTCATTCACATGGATAGAATCGTACTAGTTCGAGATGCGGAAATCAAGACCCTGGATCTAGTTTCCATCATCCAGGCTGCGAGGAATTTTGTTGTCATCTATACATTAGACTATTGATAAACAGATGGCTGCATCCATACTGTGTCTACATATATCTGTACTATGATGTATTCAAAATCATTCCTGTATCAGAATGATTTCAGTTAGTTCATAGTTAGTTTTTATCTGAGTATGGGAATGCCTACCTCAGTGATGACATATACATGTATATATTTTGCATTGAATGTTTTTACAGGTACCGACTGGGGTGTCCACAGGATGATCTTTGAAATGATAAAGTATTGCACTCTTCATATATGACAGACTACAGCTTCATCTATTACAGACTTTGCACTTTAGGGGGCAATTTGTTACACTGAAAACTGTCACCTTGACATTCTGCTGACTGTATGAGCTCATCATTACTCATACTTCCTCCTTTTGCAAGTCCAATATACCAGCTCCTCATATCAAGCTTCAAAATCAAAGAAAAATCCCTAAAATCCCCTAAGAATTGGTATCGCACTTTCTCTATGCATTCCTTGCGGTCCCGCACCTAAATCCCAGCCTGCCTGCGGAACCATACCGCACGTTCTTTGTGTAATGGGTGCGGACCTCTGTAAAACATAAAAAGGCGAGAAAATGAAGATAAAAATTGAATTCCAGGAGAATTCTAGAAGGTTCTAGACGGGAATTTTCGGGAATGGATACGCTTTGAAGCTGGTTCATGCATCCCTCACTTGATGGAGCTAACCCCTTGATGTAAGGAGCTTATCCCTTTGAAGGAGGATTCTATCCCTTCATATTTGGAACTAGAAACCTCCTCTCTTTCACTATAAAAAGAGGCCTTAGGTAGCCTCAAAGGGAGTTGAAGCTTATGAGATTAGAAGTTAAATGCTGTTGAAATTCGGACTTAGTTGATTAAGACCTTCTGTGAGGTTAAATCACTTATCTCCATTTGTCTTAGTTCAAAGAGTGCAATGCTTGTCAGAGTAGAGGATATTCCTGCTTCGGACCCCGGGAGGACCTGCACAACATCAAGGCACAGGTTGTAAAGGTTTTCTATCTTTAAAGTTAATACAAATATACTCATTTCTCTCATTAAACTGTCAATTTGTGGTTTATTTCATAAAGTCCTTGATCATTATGATAAGTATGATTTATGATAATGTCTATACAGGTGCTGCTTAATCTTTTTACTTGTTTGTGATTGCAGATATACGAGGAACGTTATTTCAGTGCACGGGAAGGACTTCAACAAAATCAAGTAAGCAAGCAAGCGTTGGACAGAAGGTAGGCTTTTACACCCGTATAGTGTTTTTATAAATCTTATATGCTTAGAGAGAGATTAGTATAATTGGTTGTTTGTTGCTAGTTACCTTTTGTACTAGAGAGATCGGTCTTGTCCGCAAGACGGATTAATCTACACAACAGTAAACTAAGTGATGTATGAAGGAACAATTCCACAAATTGTTTATATGAATACTCTTTCTGTTCCTTCATGACTAATGAAGTCCAGAAAATGATTGACTGTTGATTTACTTTCTCATGCAATTTATGCAAGGAAAACTTAAATTTGTCTCCCTGAGAGTACAATAACAAGTAAACTAACACAAAGGCATAACTAAAAACCTCTTCAGTTGTGAATTTGACAAAATTATCATGGATAGAATCTGCAATAAACTGACTGAAGTTGAAAATGATGGAGGGTTTGGAATCTGTGGAGAATATGGACATGAATCCTATGATGGCTTCATCTACCCATTTGACTGAATAGTAACCAAGCAGGTAGGAAATGACTGTGATGATTTTTTTGGACCTTTCAAGGAAATGGATGATGGAAATGGAGGGTTTTTCTTGGGTAATGGATAAATTTTAGTCATGAATAGCTCAAGAGTTTGAGGTATCTCTGCAAAATATAACTTTTGGTATATTTCAATCAAATATTTTTGGGAAAATGGTGTGCCATTCTCTATGGTTGGGACTTGCATCATTTGTTCAATGGTTTGGGCATTGATAGTCACTAAAATCTCTCTTGTAGGAGCGATAATAGTTCTCTGGTTTGGCATATGCCAAGCTTGGCATCTTCTAAAAAAATCAAGGGCACTATGAGTATGAGGAAAGATTAAATGTGGGAGATTAGCATCCCATAGTCATATTTCATTAGATTTATCTAAGAATTTATCTTCTAACTAGCATTATAATTCAAAAAGCTCAAGTTCAGAAATATTTTCATGGATTTTGTGATCTTTGTTTGCTAAAGGTATGTGATGAAAATAAAATGGAGGGTGTAACAACAAACTTACTGGTTCTTCTGGTCCTTTGTTCTTTGGAGGCATGGTTGGCTCTGTCGAATGAAGGAAACATAAATTTCTGATAAAAAACACAGGCCGAGACTGAAGAAAAACTCTATAGACTGGAAGAAAATCAATAGTTGCAAAAGAAGGCTTTAAACATTGGTGAGGTTGATCTCTGTAGTTCTGGTGGTAATTGCAAATTTTAAAACCTATGTAGAGCAGATGAAAAAATAAAATGAAAGTCTAAAATAGGCATTCAGTTATGAATTTATGGACAATTGAACTTGATTCCCATTTGAAAATGGCGTAGGTACGTTGCCTAATGATTAGAAATTAAATTAATTGTGTAACGATTATGGAAAGGCGGGAATTAAGTTAATTGGACAATCTGCAGTTCTTGTTGGCATGACGTGGTTGGTGAGAGGAATAATGGTTTCAATCAATGGGTAAGTGGGATTTCAGAGGGGTATTAAGGTGGTAAATGGTTTTGGGCGGGGGTGGGGTGCGGTGCAAAATCACCTACTCATGACACGTAGCAGTGGGGTCAGACTTATACCACATTTTCGGACCCCCCCCCCCCCCTCTCGACGTTAATTCTCAGACGATGGGGGGGGGGGGGGGAATCACATGTGATCCGTTAGATGTAATGAAGATGTGATGGATGATCGACGAGGTGGAGGAGGATTAACGTGTATCGGAGTTAAATGAAATGTGGGGTAGGGGTATTATGAAGGTGATGTGACATGAATGACTAACTAATAAGGGAATGTAACGTGTCACGACGGCAATGGAGAGTAACATTAGTGGAGAATAAAAAATAGGATTTATAACGTATGGTTTTGAGGATGAAATTTTCGAAATATTAAAGATAAAACTTTAATAAAGATACAATTTTGAAAATGAATTTTTCAGCAAAGATTTTCATTTCTCTTCGAAATATAGCAACGAAGTATATAAATTCTATGACACAAAGTTTATTTCAGACTATGAAAACTGATTTAATCCTTCAACTTGACCTTTATGGATGGAATGGAGGTTTCACTACCCTTTTTAATAATTAAAAACTGAATATTTTTCATGGAAGTTTAGACCCTAGACTTGACCTATATGTCCTGGAATGACATGACTTTAGACCTCTGAATGGAGATGAAACTTGTTTAAAGGAGCAACATATCATGATAGGACTCATTCAGTGACCAAAATTATTGCTGAAGACTAACTGAAAAAGAAAAAAAATTTCACTAATGACCTGATAAAAAACTTCTCAAAAGAGCTATCTTTGATCACTGAAAAAATGACTCTAACATTGGCTCTAGCTGGGGATGGAAACTCCTTCGGGAGGTGTCAAGAACACCGTAGATTAGGTAGCCTTATCCATTGGGCTATGGAGTCAATTGGACTTTGGAAAATTGAATCAAAATGAAAAATTTTGACTGAAACAACTGACTTGACTCTGACTTGACAAAAGACTAAAACTTTGAGAAATTTTAAAAAGAGAACATGAGATTTTTGCAGAAGTCTCATGGCCTTCTCCTCGGGCTTAAATTTTTTTCAACAACTCTTTATTTGTTGAGCATCAAATGGAAACTGGTATATACAATGATAGTGAATTTATTTCTCAATATTTCAAAAAACATAATGCTTTAGAAACCTACCATTGATAGGTCCTCCCAACACTTCCTGTCCTTCAAGATATTTTAGGAAAAATTCTTTGTTTCCTATAAATGCTAAAATCTTGTAAGGTTATTTCCACAAATTTTCAATTTTTCTATGCTTTCCCTTATCTTCATTTATGGCATCCCATCTTAGAACAATATCTCCAATCTTGAATTCATCATCCTTTGTTTTCTATCAAAAATATTTTTAATTTTGTGATGCAGCTTTGAAGTATTGTTGAAAAATTCATCTCTTGATTGTTGTAAATGTATCATTTGGTTGATCCTTCTCTAAATTTCATTAGGCTCACTATCAATCTCCTACAAAATATTCATTACTGGAACAACTAAAGAATAAGGAAAAACAATGTCAACACCATAAACAAGTTGAAATGGAGACATGTTAATTGATCTTTTTGTGCTCACTCTATCAACCCACAGAGCAATTGTAAGCTTCTTGTGCCAATTCCTTTTGTTTCATGTAACATATTTTTAATAATACTCACCAAATACTTATTAGATGATTCTGCAAGCCCATTTCCCTGAGTATAATATGCAGTATATGATGACCAAGTCTAACATGATATTTATCACAAAATCAATCATATTTTTTTTCCACATAAAAAATCGAACTTTTTATAAAATATTACAAAACTTACATCGTAGATGCCCCAACATTCCTTAAGATATTATCTTCCTATGAAAAATAGGGCTTGTGCAGATTGACGAAACTGTTTGTGCTCAACCTAGTCTCCTAAATTGAGCTCATTAATTGTCAACTAGGGTTGGTAAACTGCTGAAGTGTGGTGCACTATATGTGCCTAAGTAACCTCTTCCTACTTCGTTGTGTCTAGTGTTTTATGATGTTTTTGGGTTTTTATGGTTTTATGTTCACAAGGGAAAGAACTAAATGCTGGTGGAAAGAAGCTAATGGTTAAAAACAGAGTGAAGCCTAAATTATGGATGACAAATGACAAATGCAAATACTGAAACAAAACAAAGCCTAAGCTATGACTAGAAAAATACAAAGCTTGATAATGACTCTATTGAAAAGAAGCAAATCACAACATGAACTTGAACTTGAGCTTTGAGAAATAGACAAGTTAAGTAAAAATGAAGTTCTTCCTAAATACACAATCAATCAATCAACTTACAATGTTACAACATCTCTATTGAGTCCCAAATTTGCATCTTTTCCATACATTTTTCCATACCTTTTTCACTCACCTAAACCTCCCAAATTGTCAATATCATGTGCAAAAGAGCATCTAACATGGTTTTTAATTATATTTTTGTGTTTGCTATTTGATCTAGATTTAGTTCATTCAGCTGCGGAATCTTGCCACTTTCCGCAGCTGCTGCAACTTTCCGCAGCTATTTTGTGAAACTCTATGCTACAGGTGTCTACAAGGGAAAAGAGCCACATGGGCAGGTCAGGAATGACGTGGACATGGTTCGTATCCTATTGGTTCAAGCAAACTCATCCAAAGAAGCCGCGGTCAAAAGCGTCCACATGGAAGTCAACCATGGAGTTTCATGTCGGCCGGACTCTGTTTCGTGTCACATAAAGATCCATACGGCCGTTTCTAAGCCTGCGGAGGTTAAATCGACATCTGTACAGGGTTCTAGAGTCGAATTCAAGCATCCACCTTTCGTAGATCTACTTTCCAACACGGCCATACTCCTATGTCCGTGGACGTAGTGGTCTACGTGCTTCCCACCAGCATGAACTTTAGGAGACAGTTACAGTTTGTTGTTATATATAGTGCGTTTGCATACGCATATGAAGTTAGTTGATGTTAGTGAATGTAATCTCTGTTATCTTTTAGTCTGCTCTGTAGTGATTACGCTGCACTTGTGCCGTAACATTACCATTCTGTAATGAACTGCTTTTTAATATGAGAAGACTCTGTTTTTCAACTTAATTCGTGTTTGAGGACCGTTGCCAAGGCTGATGTAGAGGGCCCCTGCTCAGCTAAGGTTTTGTGTATTAGTGTATAATTTTACTTTCATTCCATTGTGTCATAATCCATTCATATGTTCATATATTGCATTTGTTTCATTTTTGTTTATACATTTCCATAATTTCCATTTCATTTCTGTCTTTCATGTTTTATGATTGTTAATCACTGATCAGTGTTCTTGTTGCAGGTTGTAGATAGGCAGCCCGGGCATTTTTATAGCTTTTTGACTAATGACATGGATCTAACATTGTTCTGCTGCTAGTTTGCTTTTCATAGCTTTTGTTTAATTTCAGTCTTGCTTTGTTCATTTCAGTTTTGCTTATCTGTTTCAGTAGTTAAATTTAGATATATTAAGCTGCTCATAGCATCTTCAGTTGCCTTCGAAAGCCACAGATGGACTGATGGTGAGGGATTGCATTATGAAATGTGTAGTTTAATATTAGTTTCTTTTTTGCAAATTTAGATATATTAAGCTGCTCATAGCATCTTCAGTTGCCTCCGAAAGCCACAGCTGGACTGATGGTGAGGGATTGCATTATGAAATGTGTAGTTTAACATTAGTTTCTTTTCTGCAAATTTAGATATATTAAATCATGCATGACATCTTCGGTTGCCTCCGAAAGCCACAGCTGGACTGATGGTGAGGGATTGAATCATGAGTGTATGGTCTAGTATTAGTTTATTTTCTGCAAATTAAATATCAGTTACTCAAGTTGTTTATGATTACTTCCGAAAATCATAGCTGGACTAATGATGAAGGGTCAGAAGATAAATTGATGTAATCTGATTTAGATTTATTTTGTTGCAATTTTGAATTTCCTTAAACATAGTTTCTTTTGTGTTTAGTCGACAGCAAGAATAGTTTGGTTTTCATGCTTACTAGTTTACTGTTTTGATTTATTAGATTAGCAGCACCTTTTCATTTCAGCAGTACATTTTCATTTTCTTTCAAGTCTTGTCATTGTAATTTTCAATTTGCTTTTAAAGTTTCAAGTTGGTAAATCATTATAGGGGATATCACTTCCTTGAACAAATATAACCAAACTTGTTTTCATTTTAGAATTTTCATTTCACCTTAGAAAGACCAAAAACGACAATAAGTTAAGAAATAGGTTATCTTGCACATATAGTGCGCCGCACTTCATCAGCTTACGATTCCCGGATTGACAAATTAAATGCAGCAATTTAGGACACACTAAATTGACCAAACATTTTGGTGCCGTTGCCGGGGAAGTGTAACTAGGTAGCCAATTTCTTAAAAAAAAAAAACATAAAATCATAAAAGAAGGGAAAACTTGATAACTTATTGAAGTATGCTCTCCTCTTGCACCTAGTGTGATCTGGAGGATCAGAAAAGAGAGTTATTGGTTTAGTAATTTCTTAAGTATGCTCTCTTCTTGCACCTAGTGTGATCTGGAAGATCAGAAAGAGAATTATTAGCCCAACTTTTTTAAAAAAATAAATAAAAAAATGACATGCATAGAGCAAGAGATTCTAGGGGAAGGCTTATAGCTAAAGCCAAGAGTTCGATTTTCACAACTCCATCTTCTTCCAGGCATAGACCAGATTCACCACCATCTACCCCTAGCCTTAAGATTTTTGGAAGTCAAGGAACAACTGAATTAGAGGATTCTCCTATACCACCTACTAAAACCCATTTAGAAAACAAAGAGACTTTCTCTCATCCTTCCTTGGTAGAAGAACTAGAGGACTATAAGGACTCTAAAGAAACTATCATGGCAGAGGAAGTAATAAATAGAGGTGGAGGTAGAAGAGGAGGAAATAATGGTAGAAATAGGGAAGGAAACAATTTGCTTGGATTCCCTATAATTGATGAGGAAACTCATGCAACAATGAAAAATATCTCACCATCTGTTCTCCCTAAATTTTATGTATTGCGAAGTGAGGATCCTGAAAAAATTTTGTTTGAGTTTGAAGTAGTGTGCCGAACTTATGACTATATGGAAGATTCTCAAAAACTCAAACTGTTTCCTTCAACATTGAAGGGATCTGCTTTGAAATGGTTCATGGGATTAGCCACTCAATCTATCAGGACTTGGAATGATATGAAACAAACATTTTTTGATAGATACTTGGACTATTGTATGCCCACCAATCACAAGGATGAGGTATTCAAAATGATGCAAAAAGAAGATGAAAATTTGGAAGACTTAATTGAAAGATTTCAATACAACTTGAAAAGAGCAAAGCTGAGCAACTTAGATGATGAAACCTTGAAAGCCCTCATATTAAAAGCCATTAGAGATGAATGGATAGACATTTTAAACATGATGGGGAAAGGAGATATTTCTCAACTCCCATTTCGTGATATAACAGAACTATGTATCCATCTCTCAAGAGGAAAATCTAAAACTGGAAAAGGGCCTAGGGATTCTTCTCTTATTAGGGCTAACAAATCTGCAACTGGATCAGTAAGTAGGGAAGAGATTGGTAATATGCTTGATGAGTTCAAAAATGATATCTTAGGGAGCCTTAGTGAACAACTAGACACCCTTAAAATCCAAAACAAGCAGAAAGCAGAAACAGATGCTTTAGCCATCTTTTGTCCGAAATGTAGGAAGAAACATGCTTTAAGGGAATGTCCCTTGGATGCAAAAGTTGTATAAACATGTATGATTTGCTCAGAAAATCATGAGATCAAGGATTGTCCTTCAATCCCTGGACTCAAAGCTGTTTTTCAAGAAGATCCAAATTCAATAGAATCTCTCTGTTTTGTCGCAAGGAGACCTTGGCAGGGACAACCATCTCAAGGGTTTAATAACCCTATGAATCTTCAAACCCCACCAAATTGGACTCCTTGGCAACAACCTTGGCCCCAACATCAAAATTCATATCAGCCATGGGTACAAGGGATGCAAAATCCTTATGGGAGATTTGCTCAATTTTATCAATATCCTCCATCTTTTCAAAATCAACAAGCTCCACAATTTCCAAGCCAAAATCCACAACTTTCATTGCCATTTCCACAACAACAACCTTCTCAACAAAATACAAATCCTCAACTCATGCTCCCATACCAACATAAGACAAATCAACTTCCAGCTCAGCCATTGCCAAATCCTAACAATAAGAATCCTCAGACTACTTACATGGTAGAAGGACAACAATTTCCTACCTATATGATTTTTCCTCTCAACGATGTACAACTCAGATCTGGTAGAGTTTTAGAAAAACCTTCTATAGATATTCAAGAGCAAGATACCTCTGAGGAGGACTCTCTTCAAGTCAATAAGGGTTCCGAGGAAGAATCTCTTCAAAATTCAAAAATTCAAAAAGAAAAAGAAAAGCTAACATCCACAACTCCTATAGTTGAGCAACCTGTATCTTCATCTACACCTCCTTTTCTGGAAAGACTACAAATTGATAAGGGGGTGGAAAAACAAATCTTGTTGCCTAACTATGAATTTCTAGATGAATTGAAGAATGTTTGTATCAAGATTCCATTGCTACAAGCCATTCGAGAAATTCCTATTCTAGCAAAAACTATAAAGGAGTTGAGTTTCAAAAGACCAGGAAGGAAGCTAAAAGACACAAGAAGAATCCACCTGGTAGGAAAGATTGCAGATATTATGATGGGAAAAATTACCATGCAGAAGTATGTAGATCCAGGAAGTCCAATTGTCAAGACACATATAAATGGGATAGAAATTCCAAACACATTGATTGACTTAGGGGCCGCTATCAACATTATGAGTAGACAGACTATGGAACAGCTAAAACTTCCTAACCTTCTCTTTACACCTACTTTACTGCAACTTGCAGATCGATCGGTTATTAAACCAGATGGTGTATTAGAAGATATTTCAGTCTCCTTAGATTCTTGGGAATATCCAGTAGACTTTATGATTTTGACTCCCAAAAGTAATCTAGGAGGACATCCAATTATCTTAGGAAGACCTTGGCTGGCCACAGCTGATGCTTTTATTAGTTGTAGATCTCGAGACATGTACATTTCTAATGGTAATTCGACAAAGAAATTCAATTTGTATCCTCCAGCAAGAGCAATCACAGAAATAGGAGACAATGAATGGGTCGATGATGAGAACACTATACAACCTGTCTTTACCATTTCCGAAATTAGTGAGGATAGTCAAATTCTGAACACATTAGAAAATTTTGAGATAACTTCAGAATATGACCCCACACAATTTCAATTGGAATCTGACATAGAATATTTATCATCAAGACAAATGTCTCTTTACTCTATGGAAGAGTTTGGTAGTTCTAATATTGAGATTTTTCCAGGAAAAACATTGAATATCAACAAACATTTGGAAAAGTCACAACAAGAAGAACTAACCAAAATCTTGCAAAAACATTCTACCGCATTTGCATGGGAGTATACTGACATGAAAGGTATTGATCCTAAGACTTGCATCCATCATATCTATATTGAGGAAAACAGTAGACCAATCAGACAACCTCAAAGAAGGATGAATCCAAATCTTAGGGAGAGAGTGAAAGAAGAGCTCCAAAAACTTCTCAATGTAAACTTCATTTATCCAATTTCAGATAGCCGATGGGTTTCTTCTTTGGTTATAGTACCTAAAAAGAATGGTAAATGGAGAGTATGCATTGATTACAGGGAGTTGAACAAAGCAACTTTGAAGGATCACTTTCCTTTGCCTTTTATTGATCATGTATTAGATACATTAGCAGGTAAAAAGTACTTTTCATTTTTGGATGGTTTTAGTGGCTATAATCAAATACAGGTAGCACCTGAAGATCAAGATAAGACCACATTTACTTGTCCATGGGGAACTTTTGCCTACCGAGTACTTCCTTTTGGGTTATGTAATGCACCAACAACATTCCAAAGAGCAGTACTAGGAATTTTTTCTGATCTAATCCATGATTGTGTAGAGGTTTATATGGATGATTTTACAGTTTATGGTAATTCATTTGAAGAGGCATTAGAAAATTTGGAAAAAGTTCTTATAAGATGTAAAGAAACAAACCTTTCATTAAGCCATGAAAATGCTTTATGATGTTTACTGAAGGGATTGTTTTAGGACATCATATTTCAGGAGATGGGATTAAGGTTGATAGATCAAAAGTTGAAGTCATCTCCAAGTTGCCTATTCCAAATTGTCAAAGAGATGTTAGAAGTTTTCTAGGATTTACCGGTTACTATAGAAGATTTATAGAAAACTTCACTAAAATAGCATCTCCACTCTTCAAATTGCTTACAAAAGACTGTGAATTTAAATGGGATCCTGATTGTCAATCAGCTTTTGAAACTTTGAAAACAAGAATATCCGAAGCACCTATCTTGAGAGGACCAAATTGGAAACTTCCTTTTCATATTTCTACAGATGCTTCAGATACAGCTCTTGGAGCTGTGTTGGGTCAAAAAGATTTAATTCCTTATGCCATTTATTACACCAGTAAAAATTTGACTCCCACAGAGTTAAACTATACTGTGACTGAAAAAGAGTTTTTAGCCGTTGTTCATGCAATTAATAAGTTTAGACATTACATAACAGGCTATGAAACTTTTAGTCATACTGACCATTCTGCAATTAGATATTTAATGAACAAACCTGTTACTAATGGCAGAGTGACAAGATGGCTTTTACTTTTGCAAGAATTCAATATTACCGTGTTGGATAGACCAGGAAAACAGAATACAGTAGCTGATTTCTTGTCTAGGATTCAGAATACTAAAGAAGATTCTCCTGTAGAAGATAAGTTTCCCGATGAATACTTGTTTGCAGTAACTATTAAGACCCCTTGGTATGCAGATATTGCTAACTATTTGGTTACAGGGAAACTACCTTCACATTTATTTCCAAGAGAAAAACGAAAGATTATTCAGGAGAGTTCAAAATATTCATGGATTTCTAACGAATTGTTTAAAACAGGGCCAGATCTTGTGATCAGAAGATGTGTCAGGGAAGATGAAATGCCCGATATTCTTAAGGCATGTCATGATGAACCATGCAGCGGACACTTTACAGACAAAAGGACGGCCTATAAAATCCTCTCTTTAGGATATTATTGGCCTTCCCTCTTCAAAGATGCAAAACAATATGTCAAAAGGTGTGACAGCTGCCAAAGAGTAGGAAAACCTACCCTTTCAAATGAAATGCCATTGCAAACACAGGTACTCATTGAACCCTTTGAAAAATGGGCTTTAGATTTCATTGGACCTATTAATCCACCATCTAAGCAAAAGAAGTATATATTGGTTTGCACCGATTATGTTACTAAATGGGTAGAAGCTAAAGCATTAGTATCTGCTACTGAAAATTCAGTTGTTCATTTTCTTTATGAGGATATTTTTACTCGCTTTGGTGTTCCAAGAGAAATTGTAACAGATCAGGGGAGCCAATTCACATCAAATTTGGAGGAGAAGTTGATGGAAGAATACAAAATCAAGCACAGAAGATCTACTCCTTACCATCCACAAGCAAATGGTCAAGTGGAGTCCACAAACAAAGTTCTTGAAAGTATCATCACCAAAACTGCTCATCTACATAGAAGAGATTGGGCAGAAAGGCTTCCAGAAGCCTTGTGGGCCTACAGAACTACATGGAGGAATACAACAGGACATTCTCCCTATGAACTTGTTTATGGGAAAGAAGTCTTGTTCCCCATTGAGTTCCAAGTCAAGACCTTTAAGATAGCAGTTCAGTTGGGGATGGACTTATCAGAAGCCCAAAAGCATAGAATGGAGCAGTTGAATGAGCTAGATGAGATCAGACAAGAAGCAATTTTAAGAACTGATCTAGTTCAATATCAAAGAACTAAATGGCATGACAAGTACATCAAAGAGAAGAAGTTTCAAGAAGGAGATTTGGCATTGTTATTTGATTCCAAGTTTAAAGATTTTCAAGGAAAATTTCAGACTCATTGGCTTGGGCCATATGAGATTGACAAGATCTTTAGCAATGGAGCTGTAAGAATCAAGACCATTGATGAGTTTCAAACTCCTCTTATCGTGAATGGCCATAGATTGAAATTTTATCATAAGCCACTCTCAAAAGAGGATTTTGTCAAGATGTTTCAAGAAAGTTCTGCAATCAGGCTGGTACAGAAGAATTCTTCTTCTCCACCAGCCTAGCTTTTGTTTTTCAGTTAAAAAACAAATAAAAAATAAAAAATAAAATAAAATAAAATGGTATAAGCCTGAAAACCAATCATTGATTGGCAGTCTTATACACAAAATATAGGGTGAAAATCAGGGACACCTGACACTCTATATTTTCCAAAAAAAAATCTGTCTTTCATTTCATTTCATTTCACCACCCACTCCATTTCATTCCACTTCATTCCATTTCATTTCATTTCATTTCACTTCATTCCACTTCATTTCATCCATTCCATCAATAAAAATCTTTTTTTTATGACCATTTCCATCTGGTCATTTGTCATTTGTTCATTTCTATTCAACCAAGTAATAGTTGTGTCAGTTTCCGCAGCTGACATCTGTTTCCGCAGCTGACTCCAGTTTCCGCAGCCAGAAGCAGATTCCGCAGCTACTACCCTGTTTTCAAAGAGAATGTACAGTCAGATGTTATTTCCATAATTATGAAATAAAATGCAGGTGAGAGGATCAATGGAGCATTCAAGACACCAATGGAGATCAATCAGTTGAAGACCAAGGGCAAAGGCAAAGATTCCAAAGGTATGAATAAAATTTATTTCAAATAGTATTGAAAAACACATTTTTATATAGTTTCAAACCATGAGCTCTATCCATTACGCGCAATGATTATATTGACAGTTCCGTAACCTTTCACGATCTCCATGTTATCCTCTTGCATTCATTCACAAACGGTTTCATCATTGAAATTCCGATTTTCACTCATGTTCCAATATCCCACCGGAGATAATGAGACGTATTTGATTTGACAAAGGACTCTTACAAGCCGCATAACTTCATAACCGTTGATTGAAACATGTTCATATTTATTACACAGCCACCAAAATTCAAAACGTTGCTGAATGGGTTATACTTTGTTAACCTCTTTGTCGTGTCTCTGCCGTGTTTACAAAACCCCACTCTACTCATTCTCACTCCCTGTTTCACTCCATTTCGTTCCTTTTGCTCATTCTCACTCCCATATATCTACCCACAGTCTTACTCCATTCTGTTTATGGTGCTCATTCCCATTTTATGATACATTCTCACAGTCATTGTGCTCGATCCTATGTATTCAATCGTTCCATTTCCACTTAAACCCTCACGAAGGCAAATTAGTGAAGCACAGAAAAGTGAAATGGGTAAATTGCTAAGGGCAGAGCCGGAAGGACCGAAGTTTATAGAGGGATATCCGCAAGCAAAAGAGATATTGAAGAAAGCAAAATGGCTGCGTTTTATTCAGAAATTCAGAGGTTACCACAAAGAAGTCACGAAAGCGTTTGCAAGGTCATTTGATGGCTCGGAAGCAGAAATTGGAGACCTCAAGTTTTCGGTCAATGAAGCATCAATAGCAACAGCCACAGAACTTCTTCAGGAAGGAGAACGTTGGTTCAAAAATAAAAGTATCAGTGATGAGGCATGGAGAACAATTCTACGAAATCAAGGTATGGATATCACTGTTTTTAAAAGAGGAATCCTTGTGCATGCAATAAAAGAAGAATGGGCCACTTTACTACTAATTGTTCAGAAATTTATTACATGTGAAGGCCGTTTTGGGTCTATGTACATGTACCATACCAGGCTATTGATGAATTTTCTAGAAAACCAAACTCTCAATCTCCCTTATTTTCTATTCAATAGCTTGAAGAAAATGGATGTGACTGTTCAAAAACACTTAGGAGATGTAGAGCCTCATCTATATCACCATGGCCTTATAAAAATTCTGATTGAAAAGGAGCTAAAGGAAAGAAAAGACACATGGGAACAATTTCTAGTTAGAAATTTCTTTGAGGAACCTCAGGAAATTCCTGAAGGTAGTTCAGTAAGAAGGAGTAGAAGAAAAAGAATAAATGTTGAAACCCAAATTACTCCTACTCAAGAAATTCCCGCAGCTAGCACAACAAGAAGAAGTAGAAGGAAAAGAACAATAGATGAAATCCAAAATACTTCTACTACTACTATGAAAAGAACTGATAGGGAAGAGAGATTGGTAAAAAGGAAGAAGAAGGAAATCAAGGCTAAGAAGCCAATAATACCAAAAGGGAAAGAAACTATTGAGGTTGTACATAAAACTCCTTCTTCTGAAGAAGAAGATCATCAAATACTATCTGAAAGATTAGTTTATCTTCAAAAACAGTCATCTATATCCAAGAAGGCAGAGAAAGGAAAACAAGAACAAAAGGATAGTGTACCACAGCGTGTGAGGAGAAGCAGTAGGCTTAAGGGGAAATTGAGAAAAACGCAAATTAAGGGTCCTCATTTCATTGATTTGGGTGAGGAGACATCTGAACAGTCCCCAACTGACCATAGTCCATCTCAGTCAGTTAGTGAACCTGGTTCCTTTCATTCCCAATCAGACAATGAGCATACTTCATCTTATTCTCAGCAAAATATTGATGTAAGCCCTCCTCGGCCAGATTTTGAACATAATTCTCCTTTACAGCATTTTGGGGACAGCCCAATGAAAATGACACCTGAAATAGACCCCAAGCAGCAGAAGGTATATGACTATATAGAATCCTTGGAAAAGGCAGCCACAGGTCCAAGTACTTCTTCCATTCAGCCTCATACATTGCAGGATGACTTAGTTCAATTATTAAAACAGGAAATTTTTGAGCTGGAGCTTTTAAATAGGCACATCAAAAATGAAAATGAAACATTGAAAGAACAAGACAAACTGGACAAGATCATCCATGATAATACTATGTTACATTTGGGAATATGGCAAAAGAAGAATAAGAAATTGAAAAGGAAATGCCAGAAATTGAGCAGAGCACTTGTAAATATCAAATTTAGGTGCTTAATGAAGAAACCCAGAATGATGGCAGTACCAAAGAAGAAGAGAAGGGGATTGGATGTGCTGGCTGAAGTATCAAGGCACATGAACCGAACAAAGAGTATCAAAATTTTGGTTGCATGAGGACATGCAACACCTTCACAGTGGGGGTATGTTGAGTCCCAAATTTGCATCTTTTCCATACATTTTTCCATACCTTTTTCACTCACCTAAACCTCCCAAATTGTCAATATCATGTGCAAAAGAGCATCTAACATGGTTTTTAATTATATTTTTGTGTTTGCTATTTGATTTAGATTTTGTTCATTCAAATGCGGAATCTTGCCACTTTCCGCAGCTGCTGCAACTTTCCGCAGCTATTTTGTGAAACTCTATGCTACAGGTGTCTACAAGGAAAACGAGCCACATGGGCAGGTCAGGAATGACGTGGACATGGTTTGTGTCCTATTGGTTCAAGCAAACTCATCCAAAGAAGCCGCGGTCAAAGGCGTCCACATGGAAGTCAACCATGGAGTTTCATGTCGGCCGAACTCTGTTTCGTGTCACATAAAGATCCATACGGCCGTTTCTAAGCCTGCGGAGGATAAATCGACATCTGTACAGGGCTCTAGAGTCGAATTCAAGCATCCACCTCTCATAGATTCACTTTCCAACACGGCCATGCTCCTATATCCGTGGACGTAGTGGTCTACGTGCTCTCTACCAGCATGAACTTTAGGAGACAGTTATAGTTTGTTGTTATATATAGTGCGTTTGCATACGCATATGAAGTTAGTTGATGTTAGTGAATGTAGTCACTGTTATCTTTTAGTCTGCTCTGTAGTGATTACGCTGCACTTGTGTCGTAACATTACCATTCTGTAATGAACTGCTTTTTAATATGAGAAGACTCTGTTTTTCAACTTAATTCGTGTTTGAGGACCGTTACCAAGGCTGTGTAGAGGGCCCCTGCTCAGCTAAGGTTTTGTGTATTAGTGTATAATTTTACTTTCATTCCATTGTGTCATAATCCATTCATGTCTATGTTCATATATCGTATTTGTTTCATTTCTCTGCTTATACATTTGCCAATTTCATTTCATTTCGCTTCATGTTTTATGATCGTTAATCACCGACGTTGTTCTTGTTGCAGTGTTATAGATAGCGGTACCGGCATTTTTATAGATTTCGACTAATGACATGGATCTAACATTGTTCTGCTGCTAGTTTGCTTTTCATAGCTTTTGTTTAATTTCAGTCTTGCTTTGTTCATTTCAGTTTTGCTTATCTGCTTCAGTAGTTAAATTTAGATATATTAAGCTGCTCATAGCATCTTCAGTTGCCTCCGAAAGCCACAGCTGGACTGATGGTGAGGGATTGCATTATGAAATGTGTAGTTTAATATTAGTTTCTTTTCTGCAAATTTAGATATATTAAGCTGCTCATAGCATCTTCAGTTGCCTCCGAAAGCCACAGCTGGACTGATGGTGAGGGATTGCATTATGAAATGTGTAGTTTAACATTAGTTTCTTTTCTGCAAATTTAGATATATTAAATCATGCATGACATCTTCGGTTGCCTCCGAAAGCCACAGCTGGACTGATGGTGAGGGATTGAATCATGAGTGTATGGTCTAGTATTAGTTTATTTTCTGCAAATTAAATATCAGTTACTCAAGTTGTTTATGATTACTTCCGAAAATCATAGCTGGACTAATGATGAAGGGTCAGAAGATAAATTGATGTAATCTGATTTAGATTTATTTTGTTGCAATTTTGAATTTCCTTAAACATAGTTTCTTTTGTGTTTAGTCGGCAGCAAGAATAGTTTGGTTTTCATGCTCACTAGTTTACTGTTTTGATTTATTAAATTAGCAGCACCTTTTCATTTCAGCAGTACATTTTCATTTTCTTTCAAGTCTTGTCATTGTAAATTTCAATTTGCTTTTTAAAGTTTCAAGTTGGTAAATCATTATAGGGGATATCACTTCCTTGAACAAATATAACCAAACTTGTTTTCATTTTAGAATTTCCATTTCACCTTAGAAAGACCAAAAACGACAATAAGTTAAGAAATAGGTTATCTTGCACATATAGTGCGCTGCACTTCATCAGCTTACGATTCCCGGATTGACAAATTAAATGCAGCAATTTAGGACACACTAAATTGACCAAACAATCTCATCCATGGTTAAAGATTTATTGAAACATATTTGGAAAAGAACATTTATAACATCATAAGATTTCTACTCTAAACTAGCTTCTAATTCTATTCTGCAACTCAGTTTAACATCACTAGGCCCCACTTAAAAGTTATAGATTTCTTTTAGAGTAGTCTTTGAGAAAAGGCTTGTTTGTGGAATGGTAAAAGGTTGCAAAATACTCCAGGCCTTAGACTGATACTACCTTCTGTCCAAATAATGATGTATTAGTATGAATTTGGAACAAAAGAAGTTTTGTAAATAATGAAGACCGTGGTATTTAAACTTAACAACTAAAACAATTTAAAAATGCAATGGATGGCAACTAAACTTGGAATGTAAATACAGTGAGCTAAGCTAGAACTGAACTAGGGTGCTACTAGTCTACAGTGAACAGTGCTAAACTAAAAATCCATTATCAAACTTGAAATGAAAGGACAGAGCATGAACTAAATGCAATTTGTCTCCGGAGTGCTCTAACTAATTTGTCATGCAACTAACTATGGGATTCTATAGCCTATTTCGTTCATCATGAATGGTATTTTGGAAGAGCTTGTAGAACAATCCTGGCTGTACAATTCAATGCAATTGAATACAAACATGAAAACTGAAAGCAAATGCAATTAAAAACTAAGACATCACAGCTATTTCCTACTCATTGTCATGATGTTTTGGAAGAGCTTTTAAGAGTAAGACTAGCTGCAAACGTAAAACTAACTTCTAAAATACTACAATTGCAACTCATTCATCATTAATGATATTTTGGAAGAGTACATAAGAATGAGATTCAACTGTATCATACAATACAAATGAACATAAAAATGCAGAGTTCAGAAAATGAACTAAGCTAAGAATGAAATGAGAATTACTTATCTAAATCGTATAAACAAGGCTGCTCAGGTGGCAGGGGCCCTCTACCACCAGAGTAGCACAAAATCTTTAACTCCTCAACGTTGCTTCAATTCATGCATCAAAGATGAACTTATTTTATTAAAGGAAAACGTTCAGAAAAACAGAGTAACACAGTCTTGGAGAACTAAAAACAAAACATCCACTAGCTAGCGTCTCTCGGTCTCCCGAGTGATTCTTATAATAAAATTAAATAACAGAATTTGAGATAACACAGGGATTACTGTCTTTCCCATTCCTAATAAAATTAAAACTCTTATTGAAGATCTCGTACTTTGCTGCAGACAACTGTAGAGTTCGTGTTTTAATAGGAAACTGCTTCTTATTTTGGGTGTCCCACGTGCATAACCACTTAGATATTTTTGCTCAGACTTTGTGGAGAGCAACGAATGATGAGGATGAACTATGGAATTTGCCCATATGTGCCTTTCTTTGAGACGACACCTGTAACCCACTTAAACTCTAAAATGGCTGCGGAATGCGTGATCAACTACGGAACGCGTGATCAGCTACGGAACGCCTGTATTCTGTAGCTATTTTGCAGAAAATTGTTAAAACAACAAAAATCATGAAAATACAATATGTTAATCAATTTCATGTAACCTTTAAGCAATCCTAATCATTCTTCATTTATTTTAGGCTTATGAAGTGATAAAATAATGATGAAATGAAGTGAAGGTTTGTAAAAGAGAAGGCAATTCTAGGGCTCAACAGAAACCACTACTAAAATTACACAATGCCAGAAACAGTGGACTTACCTTTTTTCCTTTTTTCTTTTGAAATTTTTTCCATCCATCCAGTGAAGAAGCATAGGAGATAATTTCCAACTCCATGATGGAAGAGAGTTGAACGTCTTTTTTGGAATCAAAACTTTCAGATACATGTTGTTATGCAGAATTTTGATCTACGGATAAACCAAATTCCCTAAGTGTGGTGCTAGTCACTTAGAACAATAGAGGAAAGAATTGCCATCACTTTCTATAAAACAAGCAGATATACAGAATGGTGAAAGAGCCTACTTGTGATTCAATCGATTCTCCTTCTCCTTCTGTCACTGTATCCATCGCTCTCAATCCAACTCAAATCGCTAGATCGATTTCTACAAACACAAACATAGAACAACAAACAACATGAAATATACATATATCTACTTATCTTACTCAATAAAATCGATTAGATATGAAATATATATATCATTCAAGAATCCATTGCATAAGAAATAAAGACATATATATGGGAAAATGAACATCAATATTTATTAAAGAGTAGAAGGGGGAGATACAACCAATGATCGATTTGTTTCCAACCAATTCCAGCTTCATTCCAGCCTCATCACATCCAACATAATACCAACATCATATTAGTACTTTCACTTTCTCAAATGAGAACCCAACAACATAAATTTACCAAATTTATTCCTCTCTTAGCAATAGAATGAATGCTCAATTTATAGGGAAACTGATAGTAGTTTCTCAATGAATGAATTTCTAATAATAGGCAAGACATGTTCCCAAGTTCAGAGGTGTTAGATGGACACTTGGATTCAAAGTTTGACACATATGGACTCTTCTAGAAGGCACTGGCCATGTGGAGATTCCCGGAAGAATGAGAATTCCACTCCCAGGTGACCAACACACTCTTGAATGTCGGGAATTTCACTACAACACACCCTTGAATGGAGGATTTGGCACTAAAACACAGTTAGTTCATTAGAGGTTGTGTTGGTGAGTCAATAAGTGATATAAAATATACTTCAAAACTTGCAAATCTCATAATAGAAGCCGTGAATGAATTTTTCTTCTCTTAGGGCATATAGCAATTGAAATATGAGGGGATGATACACCCTATTTCATTGGTCCTGGGGATGATGTCCAGTTTGACCAGTTCATGGGGGATGATGCCCAAATTGACCTATAACAGCTGCCCCCTAAAGTATGAAGTCAAAATAATAATAATAGTATTTGGATGAGATGCTTTACGATGTGATGAGCTGGAACTGAAGTGGAGCGGTGACCTGCATCAATCTTACAATACATTACATCGTGATATTTTTATCTTGATCACGAATTGTTGAGGGAGGCATTCCCATGCTCAGCACATAAACTATCTAATAACATCTACATAGTTTAGAAAGTCATCTACATTGGAATGTTGCCCAATACAGACATGCCTATAGATATAGGCCCATGTTCGGATGATGATCTATATGTAAAGTCATCGTACAGATGATGTGTACAACAATCCTAAAATCATAGCTCGGATTGATGAAACTACATCTAGGGCCTTCTTATCTCGTTCACTCGATCTTTCGGGTACAATTATAGCCATGCGAATATATGATTTGTAGTTGAACATGGTAAGACATCATTTGATTACCAACCAATGATGTGAGCTATTAACAAATGTGAGAAAACCACCATTGATGTTATGCCTCTCAAGGTACTGCAGTACAGTTTGTAAGGCGTGAATAGATGATTTGATGTCGAATGACAAACAAAATCTTTCGGTCAAAGTTCTAGAAGTGAGAAACTTGTCAATGAAGTAACAAGCCTCGAGGTACTGGAATATGATGTTTCTAAGTAAACTTCCTAGATGATGAGTTGATGTCGACACGAAGCCACTTTATCGCGAAACGAGAGTTACTGATTTCAGAGACAAAATTTATCATGATATAGTAATGTTCAGGAATGAATGTCATGAAAATGAAGGTTTATGAGTATTGCAAAAGGATGAGTATTCATTGGATGAGCTCTCTTGAACATATCGACGACACTGAGGTGAGTTGGCAGCATTGACCCAAAACCTAAGTGAAGTTATGATGAACCATAGGTATGAATGAACCATCAAGAAGATTACCCAACCCAAAAGTCCTGATGATGGAGTGAAAGTGTCATGTTCAAGAGCGACCTACTACCATAAAGTGTTATGTTTTCTTTCCCAAATTTTCTCCAGCCATTTGTCGACCATTACCTCTTTATTTTTTAACAAGCTTGAGGAGGATAACATATGCTTGATCTATAACTCAACCCTTTGGGCGAATGCATCACTATTTAATAATTTAATGAGTCTAGCGATAAATGAAACTCAATTCTTTCCATGATCGACAAGCCCGTCGCTATTTTATGTTTTAACGAGCCTAACGACAGTGACAACCCAATCCTTTTTCATGTTTAGAGAGTTTGAAAAAGAGAAAAAAAGAAAAATCCATGATTCCTTTTACATAAATTTATCGCTCAGGTCCGAAAAGGTGTAAAATGATACCTGAGAGAACCTCCTAGCCATGTTCAACTAAGGTTTTCATTTTTTGTAAATAATCTATCTCAGTCTGGAAAAGGGTTAAACTTATACTGAGTAGATGTCGTTTCATTTACTTTTACGAGCTCGAAAAGACAAGTTCTCGGAAATATTTTCACATTATCGGAGTATAAAAAGAGAGAAAAGAAGACTCTAGGGGTTCCTTTTTCGCCATTATCGAAGCTCGAAAAAGAGATAAAAGTTCACTTCAAGTCCTTTTTCATTTTTAACAAAGCTCGAAAAATAAGGATAAAAGTATGAATTTTCTTTTATTTCCCCTTTTTCTTACTTCCAAGTTTCTTGTCACTTTTTCCTTTGTCAGATGACAAGGCATGAATTTTGGAAGAAGGTGCAGGATCAGATGCAGTAGAGTGATGTGTGCTTGCAGTACCAATCATACCGTCGCCGACATGAGAGTCCTTAGATGGAGGAGGTGTTAGAGTCGGTCCTTACAGCCCTCCGTCAGAGATCATTTCGCTTTTTGCATATCAGTTTTAGGTGTCTCGCTCATTCCACTTCGTTGCATTTCGATAGGGGCATGCCATTGAATGACGAGAGGGTCTGGTCGTCTTGTGTTTCCTCATGCTTGTACCTGTAGGGCTAATTAAAATTCCTCAAAAATCACTGAAGTTCAGGTCACGTCATTTATGGTCATAAATGATTATTTTGTCAACAAGAGTCTTTAGTCCTAGAGTCTAGGGTTTTTAGTCTTTTGATACATGAAATAAAAGCCCACAGGCCATGAGGATGATTTCGAAAAGGTTCCTATTTCATATTTTTATTCTCAAAAACATTTGAAGACATTTCTAGTCCAAAACTCTGTTTTGAAACTAGAAAACTGTCAATGTTATTTTTTGTAATAATTTTGTATTTGTTCCACCATAAAAAGTTCAAAGCAAGCCTCTGGTCTTTGCCGAAGCCAAAATGCCAAAATCCCTGCAAAAACAACCAAGTTTCATCAGTCCAAGACTCAGAAAAAGCAGTGAAAAGCCAAAAGACAGAATTGCATTAAATGATAAAGTGCCAAGAAAGCCAAACATTACAAAGTGGGTTATGGAGAAAATTAAAATCAAATATGATTCTTATGAGATATTTTTCAACCCATATAAACCATGGAGGACAAGTAATTTTCATAAATTTCCAAAGCAAAGTCGAGTTGAAGTGTTGGAGTTGAGTTTGGAGTGTTTCAGAGCTGTGGAGTTGGAGTGGAAGTGCGCGCGGCGCACACAGGAGGTGCGCGACGCACACAAGGCGCGCGACGCACTGGGCTTCACAGGCCTATGCAATTTTGCACGTGCGCGACGAACATACCCTGCATGGCACACTGGGTAAGCGCGCGACGCGTAGAGTTTCAGGGTCGAAAATTTTTGCTCCTTCGCCCAGATTCATGCCAAATTACCTCATTTTGCTTGCAACATATATTTTGCAAACATCTTGATTTCAGCGCCATGTCAGAGACGGATTCAGTGTATGAGCAGGAGTATGACAGTCATTCCACAACAGAGGTTAATGTACCACGGAGGTCTCACAAAAGTGGCAAAAGTGGTAGACATGTCAGGGAGGAGCCTACTTCTTTGGCTCAATTGCAGGCTTGCCCGCTTGCAATGGATTGTTTTCAACCTCAGTCATGTTTCCAATACTGTGAGATGATTTCACAAACCCAGCATCATCATGAGCTAGCTCGTCTATTTGTTCTACATTTACATGATGGCCATGTAAACCTTGCCGGGGTTAACTTCATTCTGTCACCAGAGACCATTGCTCAGGCCACCGAAATACCAAACATAGGAGAGGAATGGAACAAATGACAACAGCTAGAGAAATCCTACTATGAGCCATACATCAAACCTGGGTATATGAGGCAGCTGAGCAGGGTATTTCCATTCAGATTTCTGAAGGATGAGTTTGCACCGTTGATGAAGCTCATCATTCGATATTTCAATTGCGAGGGCAGATTCTCGCGCCTCTATGAGTACCATGTCTGTTTGTTGATGCATTTCACGAGGGTACGTATGATGAGCATTCCATACTTCATGTATCGCAACATAGAGAGGATGAAATTTCTTGTACAGAAGAAGACCCCAGCACAACAGCATAGCAGTATATATCATTACGCGTTGATCAAAATCATGGTGGTACATCAGCTGACACAACAGGGCATTGCTTGGGAGGATTTCATCTCCCGTGACTTTTTCGCAGTGCCACAGCCGCCTCCCGAGGTAGTTCATGATGAGGGAGAGCCTTCACACCAGCTTGACATTCCTGAGACCGAGCATATCAGTGCTTTAGTGTATGTGACATACCAGCAAGGCCACAGGGCCTTATTTGCAGCTACACGACGAGTACTATCTCCACCCGAGGTGGAAGGGGTCTCATTGACTTCATCAGCAGAGCGAGTATTATCTCCACATGATGTGGAATGGGTCTCGCCTTCTTCTTCAGCATGGGTACAGATTCAGGACAGAGGCAAGAGGCCTATGCACGATGAGGGCCCCTCAGGAGGCCAAGATACTGAATTCACATTGATTGATGTTGATGCGAGCTCTCCTAGCTCGAAACTAAAAGAGATCGTCCAGGAGCAGAAGACCGAGATTGACATGCTGAATGTTAAGTTGCAGAGAGCTCAGTGGGTGATAAACTACCTGGAGCAGCGTAACAAACAGCTATAAGATCAGCACACACTTGTAGAGCTGCGACGAATCCGTGAAGATCGACAATTGGCCTGGAAGAGACCCGACGACATGACACCAATTGAGCGAGAGAAATGCCTCACACATGTTAACATTCATCTGGAGAAGTTGTTGGAAAAGGCCAATAGAGACAAAGACATGCTCCGTCACATGAAAGGTCAAAATGAAGATTCTGAAGAGGAGGTTGAGCAGAGCACTAAAACGACGGAAGAGGCCTGATCCACTCCAGATTTTGGCCGAGGCTTCATTGGCTGAGCATGATACATGATGGAGGGTCTTCGCTCCGAATTTGAGCAAATTTGAAGAAGTTTTTGTCATTTTGGAAAATTTTGGTCTCAAAACAGGTTTTTCAGCCCAACGCGTAGCGCGTCACGACGTGCGCTTATGATTGGGACACTTGCTGGAGGAAAAATTTGTATTTTTGGATTTTTCATGGTAAGTTATGCATTCTCAGAAATGGCTGAAACATTTCACCAAGTTCTGGATGATCAAAAGGGCCAAAAACACCATGAAAATCACCTTTCTGCCACTTTTTGCACCAGCAGGAAGTACTTGTGGGAGAATGAAGTTTTGGAGGGGAAAATGAGCTCCAAATTGGGAAATTCCACTTGGGTTGGATAGCAGACATCCAGGGATTTCCAACAAGCTATCATGAGCTTGATTTTGATGCCGGGAAGTGCCCAAAAAGCAGGCTGAAAGGCGCGCGACGCATAGAGCTCAGGCGCGCGACGCATAGAGATTTTTGGCTAATTTTTCATCTTCCAGCTCAGAATTTCGGCCAGTTGGACCAGTTTTGATTGTGGATGTAATTTTTGAGTTATCTTGATGTAATTTTGTGGTTGGCATGTAACTTTGATTCACTTTTACCTATTCTAGATGATTCACTCCTAAAAAAGTAAAAATCAAGTGTAAGAATCAGTTTCCTTCCTTTTAGAGGCAAGTTGTTTGGCTGCCTAGATTTTAGCTCCTTGTTTAAAATTAGTTGAAACTGCTCCTAGAAAGAGGAATTCGACCTCTAGAGGCATGGGAAGGGGTTAGGATGGTCTATATGATGTAATTTCTGAGACACTATCAGGGTTGGACTCTTGGGAAACGTTTGGCACACTATTGTACATATTTTCTGCATTTTTTGGCTAAGGAAAGATCAGAGGTTTTGCAGCACCTGTTGGGATTCTTGTGGCTTTTAGTTTTGATGGTGTGTTTCTCTCAGTTATTTGTAAGTTCTTTAAATTTTAATGTATGCCATTCCCTTCTTTTCCTTCTGAAACTAAATGAATGAGTAAATGAGGTTGAATCCATTGATTCCAGTGCTCTGCCTTTAAATTTGTTTAGTTTTATATGTTTTCGCCAGTTTGGAGAGGATACTTGTTCTCCCTTGCCCTCTTTAGCTCCTTGTCATTCTGATCCATCCATACACCTGATCAAAGCATCAAGACTACTGCCTACCTCGCCCCAACTCGAATTCTGCAAAGATCTGGCCTCATCCCCGAGCCCAAAATTGTTTTTCCCATTTTTTCAACAAAAACCCAAAAAATCAAAATCAAACTTTCCTATCTCTTTACTAGCCTAAAATCAGTATTCATTATAAGTCATAAAAATCAAAATCAAACTTTCCTATCTCTTTACTAGCCTAAAATCAGATAGACCCGGAGAGAGCCCTCTCCTGTCCTCGTAGGGCTAGCTGCGAGGCTGAGCGTGGTTTGATGTAGCCTTGAGTTTTACCTTATTTCAGCCTAAGGTAGATTTGAGCGCTAACAGGAGGAACAGTAAAATTAGATCGCGACACGTTGGGAATTTTCTTGTAGAGCATGCTAGACTGAGTATAAATCAAATCTAATTACTGGGCATGAGCAATGAACTGCTCTTCAATGATGACGCTACCCTTAGCCACATCCTCAGTTATAGATGGTAACAGGAACTTAATGAACCACTCATCAAGGAGCTGATTAGGAACAAATGTCTTGACCATTCTATGACGATGTCGCCACTCATGAATATGATCAGAAATGTGAGTAGCATTAGTCTGTTTAAAATTAGTCAAGATTTCCATTCCAGTTTCATATCATATGGGTAACTAGAAGTGGGCCAGAAAGGTAGTAGCTAGGGCAGTGAAATTATCAAATAAAGCTCTTGGTAACTCAATGTACCATTTTGCGGCTGGACCAGTGAGAATACACTGGAAAATACGTAGTCGAACAGAGTCATCATTTAAGGATTTTGATGAACACCACAAATGATAAGTCATAACATGCGTCGATGGGTTTTCTCTAGTTTTTCCATTGAGCTTAGGAATATCCAAGGGTAATTTATGAGGTATCACCGGCCACCAAGGAGCATAGATGATTGGATCATTTGTAAGCCTGTTTAAATAAGGTAATTCTAAAGTTGAAACAAAGGGAAACTATCGATTTAAGTCAGGTTGAGCATATCCATGGTATTATGTAATTCCTTGGGAAACATGCCTTTGAGCACCAGCATAAGGAATTTGTTGCTGGTAACCTAGATAGGGGTTGTTTTGATAAGAAAAATCTTGAGGATTCTGTTGACCAAAACCTGGGTACGCTACTTGTTGAAATGAGGGTTGTTTAATTTGCGCTTGTGGCTGTCAAGGTGCCTGTCCACTAACATTATAACCCAAACTAGGATAGCTAGGATTCAATTGTGAAAAGGTTAAACCTGGTTTTTGCTGTGACATCCCATAATAGGGTAATCCAGCTTGTGAATAAATAATTCCGGATACAGGGGGTTGTTGTAAACAAGCTGAAGGAGTTGGAGTCTGAGGGCCCAATACTTGAGGGTATTGGGTTGAAGGACCCGCCTGAGACGGTTGAGGTACAATACTTTGAGCCTGTAACAGGGGTAAAGATGTACTAACAAGAGGATTTGATGTGGGTGAAACAGGTTGAACTAGTTGATATGATTGCACAATCATTTGTGGTTGGATGGGTAGAGTGGGCTGCCACTGAAAAACAATCAATTCAACATTAGGATGACCAAATAACGATGGAGTACTGTCAAAATGGGTCACCATAGGCTGCCCTCCAGCATGAAGAGTATAATAAGATGGAAAATATTGTTCTCCAAATGCCGGGAGTCCAATTGAAACTGTATTGGATGGAATATACCCAGATGGACCAGCTTGATATTGCACTGATGATGTATATAAAGGAAAAATTCATTCAATACTCATTAGAGATGTACCAGATAGAATACCAGATGATGACATTGGTGAAGTCTATGGGTTTGAGGATGCACCGGAGAAGGTTCGAGATAAAAGCTGGTAACCAGGTGGGATGGAAGGGTCGCCATATAGATGTGACTTTGGTGATGTTGTGAAAATTGATGGGGTAGCAAGAGAAGGTGTTGTCGCAACTGGAATAGATGGTACAACCAAAGATTTTGTCTCAGGCATGGTTATACGACCCAATGTATACCCTACAGGATCTATGGGAAATCGAATAGACACAGGATCAAAGAAAGCAGTGTGAGGTGATTGAGGAAAAGTCTCGTAATTATAAAGGTCCGATCCAAAATGAGTTGGAGTCGAAGGCATTTCATCTTATGGAATTTCTTCAATCGAAATCAAACCAGCTGGAAGGATTTTGTCGTCAGGCCCGAAGTATATTTCAGGAGGTTGACTGCGTGATATGGGAGACTCAATGGCTACAATATATTATGGGGTGACCAATACAGGAAAAAAAATTGGTTTTTTGACTTCGGGATTCAGATGTTCTAGTAAAGAAAGACAAGATCTAGATCAACTTGTAGTTGAACAACGTCAGGTTCGGGAGGTATGGTCTCATTGATTGGATGGATCGTGACCACAAGTAACTATGAAGACTCCGTCTCAACAACAGTAGATGAAACAGTATTTTTAGAAACAACTCGAGACGACTTTGGTATATGTGAGGATGATGTTGCACTAGAGGTACTAGTTTCGGTAGAAAAATGTCGCCTTCACCGACCAGAAATGGCTTCCGGTGGTAAAGGTAGTTTAAGTGCTATTCTATGTAAACGATGGGGAAAGGGATGTTCTTCTTCCACGATGACTGATTTATTTAATGTCCAAAAACAAATAAACAAAATAAAATGGTAATTCTAGGAAAAAGTTTTACCAAGTAATTGTGAACTGCAGAATACCTCCTGGCAGGCAATCTCCTCAAAGTACGGGCAGGAAATATCCCTGAATGCTGTGTTCAGTGTATCACAAGTTACAAGGTGGCCGAATCGGTTACCTATGGATGGATAGAAACCTAAATTTGTCCTCCCAAATATACCCGAAGGTACGTGGAGGCCCAACTCCGTATTAGCGCTGTCTAATGCAAAACCACACAGTGAGAGAACCCCCTTATACTTTTTTTACTAGAACACCACCCTATATACCCAAAGGTACATGGACGAGATGTGATATAGTTATGTACATGGAGTGAGGTATCACACTTGGACTGCATCGCAGACAAGTTAATGACAACTGATATGTTTAATGACACCGAAACACGTCTCTAGCCTAGACCTTCTAAATGTTATCGTTAATGTTCCAATGCTTTCTTAGGTAAATTGGTGTAAATTTTATGTTGATCTTGTTTAAAAGTTTGTCTTTTAGGTTTACCACGTGATGTGATGGAAATTCCTAAAAATGCAAACTAAATGGTAAGAAAACTTTTCAATTTAGCGTTTTCAATGAAAATCCTAGCTACTAAGGGAAAGAGAAATCAATTTTTGAGCAAACAACAAAGAGAACAAAATAAAATGAAACTTTCCTAACTTTCTCCTATGTAACACACACAATTCACTATATGCAAATGCATATTTTTATTTTCAATTCCCTTAATGTGAATGCAAGAAATTAAAATATATGCATCAATCAATAAAACAAGTGTTTTCTTCTTTGAGAAATGATGAATGAAACAACAATTTATCTTTTAAGAAAAACGATGAATGGAACTACAATTTTTCCTACAAGAAATGAGGAATGAAACAAAATTTTCCTTTATGAAAACAAATTGATCTAATGCAGAAATAAAATACTTTGAATTTGATTTTCCAATGATAAAGAAAAACACCAAAGAGGCATTGAACAAATTTACTTTTCAAAGGAGGAAGAATCAGAAAATTTTATTGGTCTCTAAGAGGTATCAGACATCTGAGAATACAACAAAAAAATGGCTGAGAATGATATCAATGAAAAATTTATATGGAATTTGGTTGGCTAAGGGGCCAACACAGTCTCTAAGGGGAGATAGTGCGTTGCAGAGCACTGTGTCTTTACCAACTGTGCTTTGGGCGCAACAGGGATTGAAAAACCAAGCAACATAACACACTTCTAATGCAATTCTTTCATTCAAATGTTAATAACTAAAAGTAGATGCTATTGATGAGGATAAGTAGAGGAAAAAACACCAGGAATGATAGGATACTCCGCAGTCGAGTCGCCAATTTGTTATGTAGAATTGTGATCTACGGATAAACCAAACTCCCTAAGTGTGATGCTAGCCACTTATAACAACAGAGGAAATAATTACTATCACTTTCTCTAAAACAAGCAGATATACATAATGGTGAAAGAGCCTACTTGTGATTCAATCGCTTCTCCTTCTCCTTCTGTCATTGTTGTCGTCGCTCTCAATCCAACTCAAATTACCAGATTGATTTCTGCAAACACAAACAGAGAAAAAAAAACACCATGAAATATACATATATCTACTTATCTTACTCAATCAAATCGATTAGATATGAAATATATATATATCATTCAAGAATCCATTGTACAAGAAATAAAGGCATATATATGGGAAAATGAATAACAATCTTTATTAAAGAGTAGAAGGGGGAGGTTACAACCAACTCCAGCTCCAGCTTCATTCCAACCTCATCACATCCAACATCATACCAGTAACATATCAGTACTTTCACTCTCTCAAATGAGAATCCAACAACATAACTTTACCAAATTTCTTCCTCTCCTAGCACTAGAATGAATGCTCAATTTATAGGGAAAATGATGGTAGTTTCTAAATGAATGACTTTCTAATAATAGGAAAGACATGTTCCCAAGTTCAAAGGTGTTAGATGGACACTTGGATTCGAATTTTGACACATATGGACTCTTCTAGAAGGCACTGGCCATTTGGAGATTCCCAGAACAATGAGAATTCTGCTCCCAGGTGACCAACGCACTCTTGAATGTCAATAAGTGCACTGCAATGCACCCTTGAATGGAGGATAGGGCACTGCAATGCAGTTAGTCCCTTTATAGGTTGCGTTGGTGAGTCAATAAGTGATATTACATATACTTCAAACCTTGGAAATCTCACAATAGAAGCCATGAATGAATTTTTCTTCTCTTAGGGCATATAGCAACTGAAATATGAGGGCATGATAGACCATTTTTCATTGGTCTTGAGGATAATGTCCAGTTTGACCAAGTCATGGGGGATGATGCCCAAATTTACCTATAACACATGTGCTCACTTAGTGCCCACCACACCTCGATCATCGATCTGCTCATCCTCTTAGGGTTCAAAATTTGTAGGAGAAGATGACTTCTCATCATTTTCCTTTTTTTCTTCCATCTTTCCTACTTCCTTCTCCTGTGTATCTTGCAGATTTTTTGTTTCTGTTTGCATCTGGTTTTCTTTCATTTCTTCTTCCTCCTCATCTGAAAGTGGAAGATCCAAAAATTTCCAACCTTTCTTCTTTTGTGGCTTCTTGGTTGTTTTTTTCTTTGATAGTGTGAAGGTGTTTTGTAAGTGCCCAGTTTTATGGCACACCCTACATCTAAAGGCAGTGTTTTTGAAGTCTAATGTTTTTGTCCACTTGAGGTATTTATGTATTAGATGTATGCAATCTGGCAGGTCTTTTATTAAATCCATATCCACGCAAATACGCGCAAAGGTGAATATCCCTTTGTCCATTCTGTCTCAGTCCAGCTTTATGAACCTTCCTAGAGAGTTCCCAATGTTTTATAGGACCTGATGATGCCAAAAATGGAGTGGCAGGTTGTGTAACCTCACCCAAATAGGAATTTTAGTAACCACCATTGAATTTTCATCAAAGCCAGGGAACCATGGGGTTACAAAGAGGCCTGATCTCTCGCAGAACCATGGTCCATCATTTGTGGAAAAAATATAGTCCTTTATATTATCAAATTGAACCACGAAGAAACCTTTTGCACTGAGATAAATATCACAATTTCTGGTCCAATTTTGGTGTATCTATGCATTTAACTCTTCAGGTTTTCACCAGTATCCATTAAAATGACAGATAAAAGATTTTGATTGTAGTGCATCAAACAAACCAGTTACCTCTGGTATTTCTATTGCCAAATCTTGAATGTTCTCTATCTTTTATACAATATGTGGTCCTGGTAATGACAGGTTAGGTATTTTTTTTTTCCCATGTATGGAGACTTTCCTTCTCAGAATATCCTTTAAAGAGGGTTTTCCCTTTCCTGTTGTTACAGATATAGCAGATGTTGTTGTTCCCGGAACACCACCTTTGAGTCTTAAATTCAGAAAAATAGTGGAGTTTCTTTGAATTTGGTATTCATTAACTTAAATTTTTTCCATAGCACTCTTCTTGAGAATATGAGACTTTGTTTTTGAGTCGAGATGCCTGTAGCATATTGGATTTTTTGCTTCAACTCTGATACCAGCTCCGAATCCCGTACCCACAAAATGATGGTCTTCCCATCTATGGCTTTAACGAAAATTTGATATTGGGGCTTCAAAGCATAGTTCCCTCTGCCTATATCACAGCTTGGGATTATTATGCATATCCCCCAGGGGAAAAGAGCACATGCATGGAAGGAGAAGAATCCAGGGGATGGAAGACCAGAAGGAAAGTACAGCAATAGAGAGGGCTTGTCCCTGCTCCATGGAAACTGCGGAAACAAAGAAAGAGGGGCAGACCCCCAAGCCACCCTCCCCAGCGGAAAACCCCAAACATCAAGTTTCCTAAAATATAAAGGGATAACAGAGAAAGTTATGAAAAATACTGAGCACTGTGAGTGGGTTACCCGAATTGGGTAGGCCGTAACCATCCGCATTGGAAATGAGGAAGCCATGCGTCGGGAGGGGTGAACATCGGGGAAAAACCTCCTTCAACCGCCAAGCCCTTAAGCCTTATTTCGTTGCAAGTGGGGAGAGAAACCCCTAGATTAAGACCTAGCACCAGCTGTAAGGCAATACCCTTATATCCACCGCTCTCTCTATAATCTTTTTTCGCCTTCTCTACCGAAGAAAACACCAAACATTCCACTAGTCGACTAAGCGTAATAACCGAAATGCCATAGAGTTGGGAGGAAAGGGGAATTTGTCTTTCAACCTCGATATTTTTTGTCTTTTTGGCCCTAAAGCCCATCTGATCACCCCCTCCATGGAAGTCCTTAGGAGTAGAAATCCAACTGTGGGTCAGCGACATAAGAGCTCGTTTGCAGGGGTGCAGGGGAAACGTCTCCTTTTCCACCACCACCCCACCACTGATCTCTAGCAATGAGACTCCCACCCACAACATTGAGTGGTAGTAGCCATTTCTCCTCGTAAAGAGCCGAAACCCCTCTCCCAAAACGACCCAAAGTCTATCAGTGGCTGTAGAGCCATGAAACCTTAGACCAGAGGGAATTTTGCCACATCGCCCATTTTTTCACTCCTGAATCATCTTCTTGGATTTTAAAGCAGCTGCATTATTAGTGATAATCTTGTATGGACAACCAAATATTGACAAAATGTTATTTTCAAGAAACTAAATGATAACAGAATCAGTTTCTTGCCTAGTGGGAATAGCCTCAATCCATTTGGTAAAATAATCTGTAGCAATGAGAATCCATTTGTGTTGAGATGAATATGGAGGATTAATTTCACCAATAAAATAAAGTTCCCATTGCTGGAATGGTGCTTGGTCTTCAATTGGTTTAAGAGGCAAAGGTAAAAGTTTCCTTTTTCCTTGAAATATTTGACACTCATGACAACTATTAATTGTTTTATAAACATCAGAAACAAAGTAGGCCAATAGAAACCTGCTCTCAAGATATTATTTGTTGTGGTTTTCCAATAAATATTACCTCCAAAATCACCCTTATGGAAATATGTCATGACTTTCTCAACTTCACCTTCAACTAAACATTTCAACAATATCCCACTGGGATCTTTCTAATATAGAACACCATTCAGAATGCAGTATTTCAGTGCTTTTAATTTCAGTAATCTTAATTTAATTCTTGGCATGCCAGGAGGATGATTTAAATGTTGAAAAATATATATAATATCAACATACCAGGGAGATAAAGAAAAGATCTCAACTATCTTTGGTAATGTTTCAGCAGTTTTTTCATCAGATAATGCAGCAATGAAGTTTATATATAAGGCATGAATATTAGAATCTACCACCAGCTTTTCTAGGCCTTGTCCATTGATCAATTTTGTGGGCTTAATTTCCAAATCATACTCTAGCAAGGTTGCAATCCATTTTCCTCTACGACCTTCTAGATCATTCTATGTGAGTACTTCTTTAACAACAACATTTGGCACATAAGCAATGACATGGGTATGTAAAATATACACGCAGAAATCCTTCAGTGCTTTGACTAATGGTAAATATTGTTTCTCAATGATGTTGTAATTTAAAGCATCATTTCTTAGTGTTCTGCTAAAGAAAGAAATAGGTTGTTCTGTATTTTGATTTTTCTTCTGCATTAAAACAAAAACAAGTGTATATTCTGAAGTGAATGAGAAAATTATAAAATCAAGTGTATAGTCTGGGCTAATAAGAATAGGATCATGAGACAGAGCTAACTTGACTTGATTAAATGACTTCTTTAATGCTTCTTCAAACCATTTTACTTCAGTATCTTTCTTCAACATATTAGTACTTTGCCTCAAATGTTCAGAAATATTGGGAACAAATCTTCTCAGAAAATTAATTTTACCATTGAAAGATTGAATCTCCTTTTTTCTCCTTGGGTAATCTAAATTCGGAATTGCTTCAATCCTTGAAGGATCTACTCTTATGCCATTTTTAGATATAATATGCCCCAACAATTTTCCTTCTTCCATAACAAAGAGGCTCTTCTTTGGATTTAATGAAATAACAAACTTTCTACACTTAAAAAAAACTGCCTTTAGATGCTATAAATGTTGTTCTTATGTCTTTGAAAAAACACTGATATCATCAAGGTAAATAACCAAAAACAAATCTTTTTCATTTGAAAAACCAATGTCAATTTCTTTTTGAAACGTTGCCCCTGGATTCTTCAAACCAAAAGGAATTTAGCATACATGAAAGTACCCCAAGGTGTGGTGAAAGTTGTCTTTTCTTGATCATCTGGGTGGACAAGAACCTGATTGTATCCTGAGTATCCATATAACAAAGAAAGTCTAGATGATCCAACTACCCTTTTCAGAATGTGATCCTTTTTTGGTAGTGGATAATTTTCCTTTAAGGATACTTTGTCTAGATTTATAAAATCAATGCACAATCTTATTTCTCCTATCTTCTTTATCACAAGTACTAGATTAGAAATCCAGTCATAGAAACGGATAGGAACTATTATTCCAGTAGTAAATAATCTATTTACTTCTTTCTGAATAGAAGGCAGCAATTTAGGATTCATCCTTCTCAACTTCTGGTGAAATGGTTTTTGATCTGGCTTCAAAGGAATAATGTGCTAAATAATACTTTTATCATAGACCTTCAAATCTGAATATTCCCAAGCAAGTACATCTAAAAATTGAGATATAAATACAACATACTTAGCTTTCATTTATGGACTCAAGGGTTTTGAAATCTGCACCATATTAGGCTTTTTTGAAGTACCAAGATTTAGATCTTCCACTCCCACCTCTACTAGTGACATAGTAGGCTTCCTTGTAATATCATCCTGGTCAAAAAGTTCTTCCAAATGTACTAAACCTCTTGGAATAGAATTATCCTTAAGCTGTAGCACTTGCATCTCTTTATCATGAATTTATTGGTCATCTATTTGGGCATTAATGAATTCTTCTTATGTCTGCAAGAAGTTATTGATTTGATTATCATTTTGAAACACTTGCCAATATTGAACATTATCAGGGACAACAGGGTGATGTTTGACATTTATTTCATATTTTTCATATGGATACAGAGGAATATTGAACATACTAGCAGAATTGGCCAAAGAATCAACAATAACATTGTTTTTTTCTAGGAATTAATGACATAGTATATTCAAGAAATGTTTTGAGGATATCTAGGACTACATTTATGTAAGCTCTCATTTTGGGGTGTTTGGCTAGGGAATCTATCATTTAGATTTATTGATAGCTAACTCGAAGTCGCCATATACAGAAATTTTATTTTCACCAATATTTTTCAAAAATTTTAGGCCAACCATTAAGGCTTCATATTCAGCTTCATTATTTGTGCAGTCAAATGCTAGTTTATATGAAGACATTCTAACGTTTGGAGGGAATATTTAATGATTGATTAATTGGGTTGTGAATCCATATTCCAATACCAACACCTTCTTTTCCCATGGCTCCATCAAAATCCATAGTCCAAAGACTATTTTCTTCATTTGGAAGGTGTAAATCAGATGGCTGATTTTTGTTTTTTGTTTGCGATATCTCTGTTATATCCAAAATTTATGTTTTTTCTTCAGTTCCCTTATTTTACTTTTGAGGAGATGTCTTCAATTCCAAACTGTTTAGAACTATTTTAAAAAATTATGTCTCTTCCAATTCTAAAACAGAATCTAATTTTTTTGGATTTTCTGATTTTTCTTCAATAAAAAACTCTGAAGATGCTGAGCATTCATCATTGAATAAATGTAATATCCCCTTTTCAAGAACATCAAGATTCTATTCCAGAGATTGAATGCAAAGGAATTTACTAGATATGTCACCTTTAAAAATAAAGGATGAGATCCAGAGGCTACCTGGCCATCTGCAGACTCTGTCTATAGAACTTGGAATAATCCATTTTTCAGGAATTTCAACAAGGTGCTCAAGGAAAATGCTGTATAAGTAAAAATGTGCAAAAATAACGTAGATCAGGGCTTGGTTCCTCTTATTTATGCTGTATGTGGCTTATATATGGAATTTCATCAGAAAAAAATCAGTTTAAGCACATTAAACAGATCTCCCAAAAAGTAGACTAGCTAAAAAGCACCCAAAGAGGAAGGCTGCAATCAAATGCAAGCACTGCTTTAGGAATTGCGCTGTTTTAGCAGATTTTTAGTGGAGATCAGAAAGAAGACTCATATTTAAATGATACCATAGAAAATCAACATTATGATGAATCCCTCTCATTATACAGTAGAAATCATGGGCCAATACAGGAATAAATCTTCAGAAAAGAGAGTAGGAACACATGTATATTTGCAGAAATGCTTCAACAACGTTATTTTTTAGGAGGTTCAACAGCTAGAAGTTACAACTCAAATCTAGGACAGATTTATGGACAAAATATTAGATCTATACCAGATCTGGAGACTATATAGTTTTCTCTACAA
Organism: Pinus albicaulis; assembly: GCA_034641835.2. Taxonomy (NCBI): domain Eukaryota; kingdom Viridiplantae; phylum Streptophyta; class Pinopsida; order Pinales; family Pinaceae; genus Pinus; species Pinus albicaulis. The sequence goes on from CM076572.1 coordinate 322,524,821, forward strand.
GATCCACTTGGAATTTTTACAAAAGCATGCATGAATAAGAGTAGATCTGAGAAACAAGTTGCAGATCTGGAAACTACTGCAGTCACTTTCTAAATATGAAATTTCATTACAATTAATCAGATCTGAATAGAACATAGATCAACAAGCTAATCCATGGATCACCCAGTGGAAGGCAAACCCCAACACTAAGGATCTCTGATCTAAACTATGAGCAAAACACCATAAAGAGATCTACAAAAAAATAACGAGGTCTTCCAACATAGACATCGTTGTGGCTGAAATGTCATAGATAAACACTGTAGAAGTACAGATCTGAAGCATAAAGAAATGATACACTCTTCCAGGAGGTCAAATGACCCACTCCATGGAGAGAGGCTCTCAAAATACACTAGATCTATGTAGATCTAGATCACCACTTGCTGCAGCTTGTAGAGACAGCAAAACCCTCAATGGATCAGCGTTGCCAATGTAAGTAGGAGCTTGGCCTCAAGCCTAATAGTGGTTCAATTCATCAAAATTTCCTCCTTGAATCATCAAAGGAAGAGGTGAAACTCTTGCATAGGAATTCGAGATACAATCCTCCACTCAACAACAGAGAATGGTATTTGTTTAAGAAGAAAAATACTCAGAAATATGATCTATCAACAACCTTCTCTTGCTGCCCTCCTCCTCCTTTTATAAGATGAGAAAGCCTTTGCAAAACCTAAACCATCTTGATGAGTTAGCCCTTTTCACATGAGAGGCTCCCTTCTAGAACTACGCTGTCCCTTTTGGAGATGCAATGAACCTAGAAAACACCGTTGATTTGGTCAAGGCTGACCCAGTCTTTAGCTCAAACCTCTTTCACACCTGCAAGTGATTATTTACATGGCCTTGATTTGTCTTTTTTCACATGGGCATTGATTTATTCAGACTTTTTAGGAGTTTTACATGTCCTCCTTTATTCATTTATTCATGAAACAGAAATTAAAACAAAATTGAATGTTCCTCTTAGCTAAGGCTAAGTGGGAACATTACAATAAAATAAAAGACTCCAAATCTGTATGTACATCATGAATGGGATGATTGTTAGGCTTTTCTCTTGTACTGATCATATACTTCATCTTACTTTCTCTGTAAATTTTTATGAATTATCCAAAGATAGGAATTGTTGCATAAGAAAAGTCAAGCTGCAAAGTTCCTCTAAGATTTTATCCCCATGATCTGGAAAGTAAAATTCGATACCTAGGTGGAATATCAGCCACAACAACATCCATATGGACATTCTTGGCTGGAATTTGTTTTAATGAGACCACTAAATATTTAATAAGACCAAGACAATTATATTACTCCCTGAATCAAATGAATATAGGTCATGGTAAGGTCTTGTGATGTCAAGTCCTAACTTCTCCATAATGTATTTAGGAATGAGGTTATGAGATGCTCCAAAGTGAAGATTTTCATTATGAAGAATGAAATCACAAATCTTGAGACTTAAATAAAAAGGAGGAACTTCACTATCTTCTGATTTTCCATCAACAACAGGAGGTGTGAATTGTGATGTGGATTGAATAAAAGTTTGAAAAGGTAAAGATGGAATGAAAGGAGGAACATATGATGTAGCTGTATGAGACGAAACCTGTTGCTGATATTGAAAATAGGCCTTTTCATAGTTTTCTTGAAAATTTTCTAATAAGCGTTTAAGTTTATGGAAGTTGGAACAAACTTCAGTATCGGTTTCAGACTCAAAGGTTTTAGAAAATGGTGAAAAGGACTCAAAATCAAAAGGGTCAAAAGTAGCTTCTAAGAGAAAAGTTTCAAACTTGGTTCTAATCAAAGATTTTTCAGATTGTGGAGAGAAAGCCAAATCTTTTGAGACAAACCTCGTAGGTAGGGAATTTGATTTAATTAGTGGAGGAAATACTCTTCTTGACTGTCGAGACTTAGTATTATGTTTTCTCAAATTTCAGGATTTTATACCAGGGGTGTTGGATTAGGGTCAGGGTTTGACCTGGTATATCTTTTAGAAGCCAATTTAAAATCTGAATTTTATGTTTTGGCTCAGGTTTTGACTTCAGTTTGTTTCAAAAAAACTTTACCAAGGAATATTTAACAATCATTCCCTGACAATGACGCCAAAAATGTTATCACTCTCCCCAACTTCCAAGGCTAAAATTAGGAGTGAAGAAAGGCAAGCACAAACCAACTTTTAGCTAGGAAGCTAGCCCCACCTAACCAGAGAGGGCTCTCTCTGTGTCACTTTTTTAAACATTCAATTTTAGGTCGAGTACCTGATTTTAGGCTGGATATAAATTAATTTGTTTTAAAATTTTCTTAATAATTTGTTTGCTAGAAAAAAATTATAATCAGTGAAGCTAAAACTAATTTCAAAGACTGAATTGTAGAGAAATGAGAAAGATAAGATATGCAAACTATTTGAGTACAATTAATTTGTCATTGATGTATAGTGGTTGAAAAAAGAGAGGTCTAAATGAGAATTTTACTGAATTCATTCATTAGAAGAAAAGACACGTTGTAGAAATCTTAATAAACAAAACATATGACTGATATATGCTTATATACTGATAATATTTCTACATAGAAAGTGAAATGGAAATGAAATAACAGAGAGAAAGTACAATGCTCAAAAGAAATACCACATGAATCTCACAAAATTTTTGCAACTCCTTTGATTTCATTAATATAGGTCCACAGTAATATACCGAGTCTTAAAACTCATTTATCCAACAGTAATACTTTGTATATCGAAGTATTTATAGAAAAACCAAATTACAATTGTTATATTAAAGGCTATCATAACTGATAGCACTTTATTTGCTAACTAAACTCTAGTTGCATCATGGAAATAAATTTAATATTCTGTGATGGTGCTGGCTCTAACTGAAAACTGTTGTTGAATAAGATAATTACGAGATGTGTTGGCTATCAATTGACTGTTGATCTAGCAAAATTTGACTTTTCTGCTTTTTGTTAATTACTCCTGAAACTCACATAGATTTTCCTAGCGTTCTTCATCAAGAATGACCAATTTCATCACCTTTCGGTAAAATTCATCACCTTCAGTGTATTTAGCAAAGGTGGCCCTCACCACAAAGACATGTTTAATCTCATACTGAATGTAAATTTCATTACTTAGGGTTCCTAGAAGTGCTCTTCATGTCAATGTGCCTTTAATTTTTGAAAACTTGGTAGTATCCCTGGAAATTTCCTTCAATATTCTCCAATAATCTTCCTTATAGGAGAAACTAGATGATCCTTACAGATAATATTGAGAGAGCACAGAGTTGATATTAAGAATGGGAGATCCCGTACCTCATCCCTTGCAGAACACTCTTCAAAAATGAAGCATCACGTGTGTTTAGAGGAGGCCAAAATCATCGCTAGAGAAGGTCAATACCACAGAAGATAAATCAGAGAAGCCCTTGAGATTATGAAGCATCCTCATAATCTAAATAGGGATGGAGGAATCAAAATTAGTGATAGTTGGCTTCCTCTCATCAAACAAATTTGCTTCTCCAGCCAACCTTCCGAGGTACAGTATCCCAGGTAGAATTATTTTCCTTTTATTTAGGGTTTATTTAATAATTAAGTTAATATTAATGATAAAGAATAATGAATGCACATTGGAGGATTAAATATATTATTTCTAACTATTTCCAACTATTTATTGCCTAAATATCATTTATAAATAAATATTAATAATAAGATTAGTTTTTAATTTTAACCAATAATCATTATGTTGGAAATGTTGTCATTGATGGCAATAGAGGCAGAAAAGACAGAGACAGACAAAGAAGGCAACAGATGCAAAGATAGGCAAAGAACAACAGCAGAAGACAGCAGGTAAAATTTACAGCGAAGGCAGAGGCAGAGGTCAAGCAGCAGAGGTACAACGAAGGTAGAGGCAGAGGTCGAGCAACAGAGGTACAACGAAAGCAGAGGCAGAAGCAGCGAAGGCAGAAGCAGAAAGGCAAAGGCAGAGGCAGAGGCAGAGTCGTTATCACAGAAAGGCAGAGGCAAAGGCAGAGCCGTTATCACAGAAAAGTAGAAGCAGAGGCAGAGTCGTTATTCCAAGAATCACTACCCCAGATGGTAGATACACTAAACATAAATTTCGGGAACCGTTACCCAAGCCGGAGGATATATATATAAAATTATGAGAATCGTGAACCAAGCGGCAAAGTATACATATATAAATCTTATTCCGAGAGTCATTACCCAGCTAGAGGTTACACTAAAGGCGGAAGTGGAAGCATATATATATGCAGTGCTTTATATAAGTGGAGCGCTTTATGATCTAAAGAACCAAAGTACCATAAGGTGGGACCCTTTCCCAATCGCATCGGAGAAAAACTGTGTAGCAGAACATGTAAACAAAGAGTTGTGATTGCGATGAAAGTCCAGACCCAATGGATCAATGAACCATAATTGATATGTGTTTGAATTCCGGACTAATCGCATCGGATAATCGGAGCATAGGAATATAGGAACATGCAACTAAAAGTTGCGATTACAATTAATTGCAATCGGAGTAATCGCATCGCATCGGATCGGAGTAGGGGAAGAACATCGGAGCATAATATTGAAAGCTGCGATTGCGATTAATCGCATCGCAACCATCGCAAAGGATCCAATCGCAATCGGAAGAATTCAATTGCGAATCATCGTATCGACACAATTGAGTGAATAGTGAATCATCGGAATCAGAGCATCAGAGCATTGGAATGTCGATACATTCAAATGGAAATTGTGATTGCGATCAATCGCAATTGGAATAAGTCGAGGAGTAATGTATAGCATCGGAAAGCGTGGCAAGTGGACCCGGATATATGATATTCTATTGGTTAAATGTAATCGACCCCTTATATTAATGTTTATAACGCTTGACTCGGGGAACATGCATACATGGTGATATATTTATATATTGTGCTAAAGTCGAAACTTATAGAAAATGAGGTGCGTGCTGGGCATTCGCTAAAGTGAATTCATGGGTCTTTACATTCTGTTGGAGAACATATATATATATATATATATATAGAGAGAGAGAGAGAGAGAGAGATAGATATATATATATCTATATATATATATATATATATATATGCAGTGTGGGGCCATCGCATCGGCACGAAGGCTGAGCAGTGGAACATACCAATGAAGTTTGCAATCACGATTAATCGCATCAGAACAATCGCAAAGGGTGTAATCGCAATCGGAAATCATTGGAGGAGACTCATCGCATCAGAGCACAAAACAAAGTTGGGATGGTGGGCCCGAAAGGGCATTTTATATGTTAAACAGGCTTTTAATATTATGTCGAGAGCTGAAGTTGTGTTATATATAAAAGGCATTGTTACAGATACATAGTAGTTACACCACGGTAGTGCACATATCAAAACGTTTTTTTATTATTGTGCTGAGAATCAATTAGCTTGATATAAAAAGCACAATTACATATGTATGACAGATGGTCGTTATCCTGTGACAGTGAATAAGGAAACAAACTGAGCCGAAAGGGACAAAGACACAGTCAAAGAAAAGACAAATGCGCAGCAAGCCAAGAGGCTGAATGAGTGAGCTGGAGTTTTCATAGTAATTGAATGTAAATGATTTTGTTTTATATTGTTTGTGATGCAAAGGAAACTATCCAAAGGAAAAAGAAATATCGCACTGAAATGTTAAATTGGTACCTACAGTTATATTTTCTGAATGAGCGGATAAAAGAGATGAGGAGGCAGAAGGAAAAGAGACATGGCTGTCCATTTCGAATTCCCAGTAGAATACAAACAACCATGAAGCTAGTTTTTATAAAATAGGATAATATCCAAGGGGAGAAAGTGACGAAAAATAGAGTGAGAGAAGAAGAGAGTGTGCAGCAGAATTGAAGAGAGTTGAAGAAAATAAGAAAGCTGCAAGAGGTTAGAGAGTGTGAATATAGAGAATGCGAGAATGCAGAATATAGAATATTGAGGCGAGAAGATAAAGAAAAGAAGAGTAGAAAGAGATGCTATAGAACGGAGGTTGATGTCGAGGTAAATCAGATTACATTCCGGTTGATAAAGTGATAAATTGGGAAGTTGGAGCTTCCCTATCAGAAGTTGAAGCTTGATGAGCGCGATTGTAGCTGATTTAGGTTGGAGCCTCTTTAGGTAGGATCCGCGAGAAAATTGAAGGATTTGGAGCTTCCTTGCAAGTTGTAGCTTACGAATTGGTGGAGCCTCCTAGGTTGGTGCCTACGGAAAATTAGTGGTGAGAGAGAGTTGGAGCTTGCATCCCCAAGCAATAATAAAATGTGGTTTCTCCCTTTATGGTTTCCCTGCCATATCTGGTGTCTCTTGTGCATAGTGTCTATGTGTTGATGTGGTTTTATCATCATGGCCTGTTGCTCACATATTAATATTGTTGTTACATTAACAAATCTATTTGATACTTGTTGTTCACTAATAAATATTGCTCACATATTAAGTTGATCATGAAGTGAAGGTGTAAATAAGTTTTAAGAGAAAAGATTCAAAAGTCCATGTATGTTTTAAACTGATTCACCCCCCCCCCCCCCCTGCTCCCCTCTCAGTTTAACTAAGAATTCAACACATTATTGGGTAAAGTTAATAATTATTGTTTTAATATTTATTTATAAGTTAATTAATTAATAACATAAATAATTTTTTTTAAATAAAAGCATAATAAAATAAAATTGAGTTAGTAAAAATGATTAAAACTATTAATTAATTTATAATTAACTTTATTATGAATTATTAATTTATAAGCATAATTATTACTCTTAGTATGATTAATTAATAGAACTATTAATTATTAGTAACATTTAATATCACTATAATCATTAAGAATGTAGAATATTCATTTTAGATATTAATATTAATTTTATTTTGGGAAATTTATTTTAATACTATTTTAATTAAACAAAAATTTGAAATATTAATAATAATTGTTATTACTATAAATTACTAATAATTAATTTGTAACACTTATTAATATAAAATATTAATAATTATTACTATTATGTATTAACATTATAATCGTTATTGATAATAATTTATACATAAATATTAAAAAATAAATTTAATCAATTAATTATAAAATATATATAAATAATATTATATTTATCTAACATTCGGCTCTCTTAGTCTAATTAGGTTTTTCACTATTTATCTCTGGTATGTTCTCCTCTCAAGTTCTCATTCACAATCTGTCCTGAAGATGGATCCCCATTGGGATTCGAAACATCGACCAAGTTTTGTTCATACTATGGATAATCCGAATTGTGTTTCTTCAATCTTCCTTGGTCATCAAATTATCATTAATCACAAGCATAGAAGGTAACCCTTTCTGTGTCAGAGGCTCTATTCTGCTGAAAAATCTCTGAACTGTAGTCTCTAGAGTGTGACACTTCTCCTCAAGCTGAAGAATCAAATTCTTCTTTGTTAGCACCTTCTTCACCTCCATGATATTTTCTGTTCTGTCATCTATACCCAAATCATCCATCTCATACATGTTATTTGCATTCAAAAATTTAATGATATTGTTTGCTATTGTAGACTTGTCTCCAAGCTGTGCTTTGATTGTTGTGATAGCTTCATTTTCCTTCTGTATCATCTCTTTTTGCTCAAATATGATTAGTATACTTGGCCAAATCTCATTAAGAGATCCCATAATGTCTTCCCAAATAATATCTTTCACCTGGGTGAAATTATTTCCAATAGCTGACTCCTTTTACTCTTTCTGTAACCTCTCAAACAATTTTTTGGCTCTCTGTGGTTCAGATGCATGTGAATTATCAACATTATTTTTCTGAAATTGTAATAATTTTACCTGATCCTGTAATTTCTTGATCTCCTCTTCTTGAATGGACATGTTTTGAACTACTTTTGTGAGCTGCTCAGCTCCATCCTCAGTAATTGTTGTAGAAGTTTGAGCTATAGGGATGGCTACAAGAGGCACTGCTTCTAAAGGAACCTTTGATGTTTTTAATGCTTGATCCAAGAGGATCATGCAGGTCCAAGTACAAGTGGCTTCAGTACAAAGGCTCAAAAATAAAAGTGTAAAAAAAGTGGCAAACTTAGTGTCAAGTTGAAGAGCTTGTCTTTTTGATTCCAACGACACAGATGGCACTCAATTTTGAGTCTGTATGGAGAAGTTAGAAGCAGTCAAAGTTCTGGGTTGACCATGGTGATATGATAGGTGAAGGAGGACACATTTTGAATGAAATACGGCCACCGGATTCTGGCCAACTCTGGCCAGATTCCAGGAGAAATTGTGGGACGGTTAAAAGCACTTCTCCGGTCAAATTCCGGAAGTTTTAAAAATTGCCTATGGTTTTATTAAACCGAAAAATTATAAAAAAAAAATGGGCAAGCAGGTCATGACCCCCACCCTACCCCAATGGAACAACGAATATATATTAAAAAAATGGGGGTTGACGGCCATGACCCCACCACCCCCAAATATGCGATGGTAAAACCTATATTAATATGGGTGGGCGGGGGTTATCAACCCCACTGCCCAATCCACACTCCATTTAAATATGACGGTGCCGGTGGGAGTTAAAGGGCGGGTTACCCGATGCAGGTACGACCCCCCGAACCTACCCTCATTTAAAAATGCGTGGATTTTTAAAATGAGATTTCGCCTTATTACGGAGGGTGCGGGGTTTGACCACCTGACCCCCTCCCTCACACTCAGATCTTAAACCAACTCACCAATGAAAAACTTGGTGAAGTCCGCCCGACCTCAGATATTTAAACCATTCAATTCAGAAGTGCGCCCAGGAAGACCTGGAGCATCATGCTTACCAAGAAAGAGTGGAACCATGAGTTCCTTGCATGAGGGGAGCAGAACCATGAACTAAGCTCATTTCCAGAGGGCCCAGATTTGTCCGGCATCAGAATCAGGAAAATTTTATATGGATTTTGCACTTCTCGGCGACACAAATCCAATGGTGTTGTCCATTTCTTCATCAAAGGTCTCCAATTTTTGGGAACTTTCAGCTATGGAGGTATAAGGGTGTAATTTTTCATTGATGCTTGTATTTTCATCTTATTTTCCACTTAATGAAAGAGAGCCTCCCCATTGATTGAGCAGGGCCCAGAGACGTAGTCCCTCCTGGACGAACTTCGATATCAATTTCTTGTCTTCTATTGCATGATTTTATGTGCTTCTCTCTTCTTATGTTCACGCCTTTTAAGTTTCATAGTTAAGATGCAATTTTACATGTAATTATTTAATCCATCTCAAAGAAAAATATTTTGGATCAAGTGGTATCAGAGTAGGTCTTTGTAGATGTGAATTTCATGTTTGTATGCTAACTAGAAATAGGTTATGAAGAGGCGAAGGTAAACTCAAGTCTTTTGATCCCAAAGCAGGACATGCACATCGAAGAAGAAACATGGATGACGATGCTAGAAATGAGGAGGAGATAAACTTCCTCAAGACATTCTACACCATGGAATATCGAGTCGAGAAGCTTTTCTCAATGCTTGAGAAACTAGAAAGTGCAGTGGAAAAAGCTCTAGAAGGACAAGGTTCAACGCATGGAGACGATGGAGGGGACCTACCGCCTTCTCCTTCCACGAGTGGAAGTTACTCTTCTTCTTCTCACCATCGTCATAGGAATTCAGGAAATGAATCTAAGAAACCTTTCTTTAAATTAGATGTCAAATTTTATCTTCCCATGTATACTGGTGAAAGTAATGCAGAAAATCTTAACAACTGGATTAGGCAGATTGAAGTCTACTACAGGATTCAACAGATCAAAGAGGATGAGGCAAAGATCCAGTTGGCTTCTCTTTAGCTGAATGACACTGCTCTTGTCTGGTGGGAGAGAAAATTGCAAGGCAACCAAAATTTGGGCAACCTTCTCTCCTCATGGTCAAATTTTGTTTCTGCGTTGAGAAACCAATTTTACCCTTTGGGTTATAAGAAAAGGGCATTAATGGAATGGAAACACCCAAGGCAAATCAGAGGTAAAAATGTACAAGACTTCATTGAATAATTTAGAAAACAAGCCTTGAATTTGGGCATTCCATTATATTCACTAGAGATTGTAACTAAGTATATCAATTCTCTGCACAATTACATAAGACATTCATTATTATTGTTTGCGCCTCCTACCATCGATGAGGCCAGTGTGAAGGCCATGCACCTAGAAAGCAGGGGAAAACATGAATAAAGTGACCACCAAAAAAGGACTGCAGCAGCCAAGAGAAGGGGAGAAAATCCCTCTTGCACACATTGTGAGAAAGAGGGACATGACAAAGAAAATTGTTGGAAGTTGCACCCTGAGTTGAGACCTGAGAGGAATGACCAAAAGGGGAAGTAGAAGACCACTACCACCATAAAACAAAACCAAAATTCTGAATCAGAGGAAAATGAGAAGGTCACAACTGCAGGATTTTCACGAGGTAGACCAATTGACCTGGGGTCTTATTCTGGAAATGAAATGAATCTTGTAGCCTTTGGGATTCCAGCAGAAGGACCCATAGACTTGGGTTCCAATTCGGGCGATGAAACAAAAATTTCAATAGATATTGTACCAAAGATGAAAAGAAGGATGAAAATAACACTTACTGTGGCAGAGTTCCAGGAGATTATCGAAAGAATCCAAGCAGAAAATATTGAGCTAAGAATGCTCCTACAGGAAGCAAAGGAAGAAAAAAAAAATTACTACGCTAGTTGCAAGCTAAGTATGAGGCCTTGGAAACATTGCAACGTAACCAACCTGAGGTAAAAAGAAACCCTTCAATTTCATGTACTTTTCATGAAGATGAATTCGCTGCTTTTGAAAAGCTTACTATAGGGATCAGATCCAAACTGTTGAATAAGATGGGGTTTAGGGAAAATTCCTTAGCATCAATGGCCATGGCATCGTAAATCCCATTGAAGTCGAGGAATTTCCACATCATGCAGGACTCAGATACACCATGAAGGAAGTCAGAGAAAGCTCTGACACAACTAGTGACCGACCAACGACAAATGATGAAATTGCTTCCTCACATTCCAGCGATAGTGAGGGTTCCATGAACACTTATCAAAGGAACACCAGCGAAAAGTGCTCCAAGAAAATCCATAAATTTTGAAGGAAAAATAATCATGTAGTCATTGCAATGAAGTAGGACACCAACAAGCCACGTGTACAGCGATCCATGCCCAGGAAGCATCGATAGAGGAGCCGAAAGGTGAACATGTTCAACAAATGAATCCACCACATTCATGGTGGTCTGCTTTATTAAGCTGGGTTTTTTAGAGGTAGTCGCTTGTTATGGCCACCATTGTAAATCATACGTTGCAAGTAAATTTAAACGTGATGGTATGTCTCCCATCACTTGGAAATGCAATGATGATGTTTTGGCCTTTTCTTATGAGTAGTTGAGGTATTGGTTGTTTTTATGTAATCCTTGGCCAATGAGTGTGTGCTATAAACTCTTGGCAAGTGAGGGGTTGTTGTGTCATGTGTGGTGTGTTCTTGCTTGCAAATTATGTACCATATTTGCGTGTAGGAGATTGTAAGTGTGGTTTTGAACGGACAAGCAGTGTGTTGAATCTGTTAATGCTTTTGGTGGTCCAAAAGCTCCTTAGTGGGGAGGAATGATCTAGGAGGATCATGCAAGTCCAATTAAAAGTGGCTTAAGTACAAAGGCTCAAAAATAAAAGTGTCATAAATGTGGCGAAATTAGTGTCAAGTTGAATATCTCATCTTTCTGATTCCAATGACGTAGACGACACTCAATTTCGAGTCTGTATGGAGAAGTTCAAAGCAGTCAAAGTTCTGATTTGACTGGGATGACATGGCAGGTTAAGGAGGACACATTTTGAACAAAATTTGGCCACCGGTTTTTGGCCAACTCCAGCCAGATTCCAGGAAAAATTGTGGGACGATTAAAAGAAATCCTTCGATCAAATTCCAGAAGTTTTAAAAATGGATTATGGTTTTATTAAACGAAAAAATTATAAAAAAAGGGGGTAGGCGGGTCACTGACCCCTGCCCTACCCCAACGGACCAACAAATATATATTAAAAAAAGGGGGTCAACGACCATGACTCCGATGCCCCCAAATATGCAGTGAAAAAACCCATATTAATAGGGGTGGGTGGGGGTTGTCAACCCCACCACCCAACCCACACTACATTTAAGTATGATGGTGCCGACAGGAGTTAATGGGTGTTTGCCCGATGTGGGTCCAACCCCCCCAACCTATCCTCGTTTAAAATTGCGTGGATTTTTAAAATGATATTTTGCCTTATTATGGAGGGGGTGGGGTTTGACCACCCAACCCCCTCCCTCACACTCAGATCTTAAACCAACTCACCAATGTCGGACTTGGTGAAGTCTGCCTAGCCTCAGATATTTAAACCATTCAATTCAGATGTGTTCCCATGCAGACTTGGAGTAGCACGCTTACCAAGACAAAGTGGAACCATGAGCGCCTTGCAGGAGGGGGTAGAACCATGAACTGAGCTCATTTCCAAAGGGCCACGATTTTTCCAGCGTCAGAATCAGGCAAATTTTATATGGATTTTGCACCTCTTAGCGACACGAATCCAATGGTGCTATCCATTTCTTCATTAGAGGTCTCCAATTTTCAGGCACTTTAAACTATGGAGGTACAAGGGTGTAATTTTACATCGATGCTTGTATTTTCATATTATTTGCCACCTAATGAAAGAGGGTGATTGAGTAGGGCCCAAAGACGTAGTCCCTCCTAGACGAACTCTGATATCAATTTATTGTCTTTTGTTGCATGATTTTATGTGTTTCTCTCTTATTATGTTCATGCCTTTCAAGTTTTATGGTTAAGATGCAATTTTACATGTAATTCTTTAATCCATCTCACAACAAAATATTTTGGATCACTGCTTCTTCCTTTTCCTTTATCATTTTTTCTAACTCTGATTCCATCTGCTTGATTTGAGCATTTTTCTCCATAATAAATTTCATCGTATCTGTCTTCTGAGATTCAATCTCTGCAATATCCTTGGCCAAAGGATCTTTTGTAGCAGGAATTTTTAGTTGTTTTCTCAATGCTGTTATGTCAGAAATTTTCTTCTTGATGATTTCTTCAATTTCATTAACATTGTATGGATCATATCCAATTTTTATCACTAGATCTTCTAGAGTTTTAATTCTTGTATCCTTTGTAAATGAAGACACCTTCTCCATTTTCAGTTGTGACTGTACATTTGCCAATGAAACCTACAGTTTTGATAAACTCAAAGCAATGTTAGTGAGAGTTGATGAAATCATATCACCAATTTGTTTGTATAGCTCCATTTAATCTATTGGAGGAATTTATTTTGTATGGCAAACTCAAATGTAGCCCTTTTATAATCTTCTTCTGACTTTGGCTGTGGAATTTTTGCTTGAAGAAATGCAAAGTGCATTTTTCCATTTTCCGAATCAAAGGCTGAAAGCAACCTACTTTGTGAGCTGGGAGTTTGTTTCCAAAACTGCTTGTATGTACTTGTCTGCAACGTTTCATTCTTCAGCTTTATTTCTTTGAAAGTGTCATAGGTAGTCTTCTCTTTTTCCCTTGTAGCAATTGTACTAGTCTGAATCGATTTCTGTTGATCTTGAGAAGCTGTTGTTTGTTGATCTTTAGCAACTGTAGAAGTAGTAGGAGTAGTAGAAATGATTTTATCACCTGCCTGTGTGGAAGGAAGTGTCTCTTTAGTAATGATAATTACTTATTTTTCTGAATCCTTGCTGGGATTGACCTTAGGATTTAACTTTGTCTTCCTCTTTTAATGAATTTTAAACTCTTTGCTAGATGAATAAGCCATTGGAGATGACTAATCTTCTCTAACTCTTTTTCCTGCTCTTTCTTGCACAATAGGAGTCTGTAACGCTGATGTAGACAGTGTATGTTCTTCAGCCTCTTGTAGTGTACCTTCAATCCATTCAAGTTGATTCATGTACTTTTCAATATCTAGTTGTAATATCCCAAAATGGGGATGCAACAATACATGAACACAAAACTAGAGTAGCAGTGATAAATCAACTAATAAAATGTAAGAAGAACACATAGTCATATTATTAATGTTACATCAGCAAAATGAATACAAGATCTTGAGGAAATAGTCACTCAAGTTAGGCAATATGAGCTTCAAGAAATCATGTACATGAAATATGAAGTATAATGCTACACAAAAAATGCCTAAGGCTATGAAAGCGCAGTTTTATTAGAGACAACTGCTGCTGAGATATGGAAATATACAGCTCACAAAATGTTGGGAGAAAATATCTAAACCCCCAAAGACAATTCCAAGACAATCCTGGAAGGATTTCCTGAAATATTAAAAATGGTAAAAATGTTGGATTTGCAGTCCTAGGACTGAATAGTAGCTGCAACTCAAGAACTGGATGGAGATGGGTGAAGATGATGCATGAGCTGAATATACCTCCTCCAAAGGATCTTCTATTGAACCCTTAGTTAAATTGAGAGGGGGGGGGGGGTGAATCAGTTTAACACATTTATGGACTTTTAAAACTTTTTCATTAAACTTTATTTACACCTTCATTTCATGTTCAACTTAATATGTGAGTAGTCTTAGAATGTGAGCAGCAAGTATTAATATAATGTAACAACAGATTTAATATGAGAGCAGCAAGTATTAAGCAGATGAGATAAACCATATCAACACATAAACATCATGCAAAAAGACGCCAGATATAAGTGGAAACCCATAAAGGGAGAAAACCACATCTTATTGTTGTTGTGATGCAAAGGCAAGCTCCAACTCCCTCTCACCACTGATTTTCTGTAGGCACCGACCTACAGGAGGCTCCTACCTCAATTATGCAAGCTACAACTTGCAAGGAAGCTCCAACTCCCATCAATTTTCTACAGGCACCAACCTACAGGAGGCTCCAACCTCAGTCAGCTACAACTGACATCTATCAAGCTACAACTTGATAGGGAAGCTCCAACTTCCTTACTCTTTCAAAAGAAAACACTTGCTGATTTACCTTAGATATCAGCTCTATTTTGTTCCTTCTTTTCTGCTATCCATCAGTCCTCTTATCTGCCCTGTATCATCTCTGCATATTCTCGGATTCTCTGTTAGCTCCTCCTTCTTCTCTGCCTCATTGCTTCATTTCTGCATCCTCTAACCTCACTCTCTCTAACATCTCTTTCTCTTTATGCATATCAATGTGATATTATTTATAGAAATTCCCTTATGACTGTTAGCATTCCTCAGGGAATTTGAAATGGACAGCCATGCCTCTTTGCCTTCTGCCTTCTCATTTCTTTTACCCGCTCATTCAGAAAAAATATAACAATATTCATTAATTTTAATATTACAGTGGGAGTTTTTTTTTCCTACCGGAGACTTGCCAATGCATCACAAACAATAAAAAATCAATTACAACATTTACATTCACATTTTCAGTTACATAAAGACAATTTTACTCAGCCCATTTTCTGGCTTTTGGCTTTGCTGGCTTTGTCTTTTCTGCTGCTGTTAAGTAACTGATTTGCATACTTCTGTTCATCATGCCTGTAAAATGCCCTGTGACTTTTTCAGTTCCTACATTTTTTGTTTACCTCTGTTAGGACCACATTTTCATCCCTGTGTTTATTCACATGTTCACTGTACTTGTGTGCATTTGCTGCATATATAACTGCTTTTCAAGTTTATCCTCAAATAAATATAAATCTGGGCAATGTCTGTTCATTATCAATATCTGTGCTCGGGCTACCTGCTTACACACTCTCTGTCCATATATGAACTTAAACTCAATGGTTAAAACTCGTATTACAACTTCAATCCAACTTCTTCCCTCAGGGCGTCCAAATGAACTTTAGCATAAAGCTCATTATATAATATCATTTTCAAATCAATCCATTCAGCCTTTTGGATCACTGTTCATGTTTCTGCAATTGTCTCTCTCTCTTTCGTTTCTGCACGCTCTCCTCTTCATTGCAATTGTGCAACCGATGCATATATAACTGTCTTTTAATATAACTGCTGATTTTAAATTTGGGCAAACTCCAATGATTTGGTTTCCTTCACTGGCAATTTAAATAAAACTTGGTGCAGGTAAAACCCACAATCCTTGCTTCTTGAGTATATAAATGAATCCCAAATTTAGACCCTATTAAAATTCAATCTGGGCAAACTCACAACCTCATTATGTCTCCACTGGCAATTTAATACTGTGCGGAACCTAATTCTTCAAAGGGTTATAAAAACCCCAATGTATATAATGTGCCCCTTTATCAGACCATCATTTATGAGTGCACTTTATTATCTTTGACTTTGATAAAACTTACCAGAGTATCAACATACACTATGGTTGGCCAAACGTTCATACTACCATCATAACTTTAACACTCTATACCTTGGTCAAAACCCGACATATCACACCATACCTTATTTCATGATCTTCGGTCAATATTCAATAGCCATTAGTCCCAATGGTCTGCGGACTTCACCATCACTCTAAATGTATTATATAACTTCACATAAAGACGAATTGTGACTCTATGGTCCGGTGACATATATTATATCAGATATCAGTCTTCGCAGCTATATAATATATATATTATATATTCGCAGCAGTAAAGATTCGTTTTCTCATAGAATATATATACCGACATATGTATACTACCCAAATCGAGTGTCATAAACATTAATAGGAAACTCACTCACATCAATCCAAATCATATGATTATTCGACCATACGTAAACTCAGACTTTGGTTATATTACCGGTCACGATGTATATTAACGATTGGGTCCTAGTAATAGATTCTTACCTCTTCAATCGACGGCTGCAAACTTTACCGCATACCATTTGATGATCCGACGATCATCGTGCAACCAAAGTGCACGCCGTTTAATTCTCTGAGTTCACGTGATGGAGCGGGTCCCAACGCTTAACTCCCCTTCTCATTCTATGGTTGTAGGCTTACCGCACACTCATCCACTGATCCAACGGATATAACGCATATCACATTGTTTTTCCTCTCGGGCTTTAACGCGCGATATGAATGGTTTTCGAAAACCACTTTTTGCCATGTGTCTGCCTATGGCATTGATCGCGTTCGAATTAGGAATATAGCTTATCGTACAAAAGCGGTGCGATGAAAACCATCTAGTGTTCCAAACCCATTGTCATTGTTCATACCTCGTGGTTCCATGGTTCTTCAAGGTTCCGCACCATCTCTTTTAGCATGGTTTCTCCACGTAATATAGCCTCATGCATAGTTCATCATTCTTTTAGTTGCGCACAGGGTTAAACAATAGATTTTGTCTCTCATCGATCATTTCTTAATTGGTCACGCTTCCAATATTCCAAACTGGGTTGAGGGCATGATTTCTAGGAAATTCATGGCATATCCACACAAAATTCTTCATGCAGAGTTTATTCCAGGTTTACTCTAATTTTAACCTCTCCAGCATTCACCTGCAAACTGTATTAAACCCATAATACATAAATAAACCTCTGTATTAAGCTCCTTCAGGCCCTTCCAATCAGACATGATGACAGGCATTTCCTCTCTCCAGTTCTTCTATTAAATGGCCCTCTTCTACTGTCCTCACTACTCTGTAGCACCACCTCATCTGTCTCTTGCTGCCTTAGTTCCTTCTATGCTGCCTCTACCTCCACTGCTCGACTGTTTCTCTACCTCTGTACATATCCTGTCACTGAATTGTCATTCCGTGCAGGCTTCATTCAACTCTGCGTTTTTAATTTCATGTCAGGGCTCGATCTCACCGTAAAGCCGAACATGCCTTCGACCCCTTCAACCTTCTATTTCCATCATCAACTAAATCATCCTCCTTTGTGGTTCCAACCAGGAACTCTCATCAATTGGCCCTTCTGCAACCTATTCTCTCCAGATCTCTCCTACAGCTCTACGCGGCCCTCAGCAGGTCTGTGCTTCAATTCATTGCTTCCTCTGCTCCTTGCTTCTTTTTTTGCTGCCTCTGCTACCTCTCTGTTGCCTCTGTTCCCTGTCTCCTACTTTTCCTTATTGCTGGTTCAGGTGCTGCTCCTTTGTGCTCCTTTTCCATCAATGACAACATTTCCAACATCTTCCAAGTGAAAGGTTGATCCTAACACTGAAGATCTCACCCTCCAAACAATCTACAAAACCCTCACTGCAAATGCTCACTGAAAATTACATAGTCACTGAGGGATACTGCGCTGCAGGTGCAATAAAATGGGTTGGCCAAGTGCCAAGATCTGAAATATGCTCCAGAGGCTTCCTTACTGATCTCCCAAAGGAAGGAAATATTCCTCCTCTGAAAAATAATCTCTGGAAGTGGTGTTATGGAACCTCCACTGCAACACCCTACAACACAACGTTATACTGCTGCAGAAATAACGCTGTAGCTGAAGGAGGTGGCTTGGCCTTAAGCCTGAATGTGGAGAAATGAAGTCCAAGATCCCTCAAGAGGTCTCTCTTTAAAGGAGAAGGAATTACTAAACATGAATGCCTTGTGCTAAGTAGCACAACAATCTCAACTAAACAGTTGAAGAAAGCACAATAATCTAACCAGACCACAAATTCAATAATCCATAACATGTCTTGCTATGGTTGCGTTGCCCTCCTTTTATACAAATGGAAGCCCTCTCACCATGGGTCCCACTCATTAGGGTTTCCTCAACCAAGGAATCTGTAATTTTCCAAAAATTTAGCCTTCATCTAAATGGAATATTATAGTTGGTTTTATCACTAGGTAGGTGAATAAGTGAGTGGGGAGACTCATAAAACCCCTTTTCGAAGGAATAATAACACTCCTAATGTGAAAGGAGGAAGAATAAGCAACTAGATTAAGAACCTTTGGGTGTGAATAGGACTTGGATTATGTTGATTCAGTCAACTTTGACCAAATCAACAACGCTGTCAAAGAGGAGTGGCCTTTATGATGAGACATCACAGTATTAGTGGAGAACAACTTGCATGAGCTTGGTGGCAAGTATGGATGGGACCCAATGTGAGGAGGATCTCATGATATATATGGAGGGGATATCAACCATTGTTATTCATGTTTTATTTTATCATTTGATATTGGTCTGTTTAGACTTTGTTTCCTCTTGTTGTTTAGCAGGGTTGCTGTGTTGTTTAGCACAAGGGTGTTCCTGATCGGGAATCCCTACCTCATCCCCAAGGAAGGAGAGGTTCTTTGAGCTACATTTCCTCATTTCTACATTTTTTCCAAGCTACCTCCTTTAGCTACAGCGCAATTTCTGTTTAGAGTTGGGTTGTGTTGCAGGGTGCAGCAAAGGAGGATCACATACAACCAATTCTGGGCTTGTTTTTCAGTGGAGAGGTAGCCTATCCATTGGAGGATCAGCAAGGAGGGCTCCTGGGAATATTTCTATAATTTTTTCATCAGGCCAACCATCTACCATCCCTCACAGCGCAGTTCCAGTCCATGAATGCGTTATTTTAGTGAGTTTTTGCAGTGGGTAACCCAAAAATGGCCGAAAATCCAAAGTTAAGATCTGGCAAAACCATTTCGGGGTTTTTCTGGGTTTTTTGAGTAGAATCCATGGTTAAAATCTCAGATCATTCTAAGCACGCTAACAGCCTTTCGAACATGGTTATTTTCCTTAGAAGTAGTAGTTTCCAGTAGTAGCAGCAGTAGCGGTGCACATTTCCAGTGCTTGGTTCTTTGGTGTATTTCAGCCATCTTGTGGTTTGAGTGCATTCCTTTTGGAGCACTGTATTTTCTTATTTTCTAGGCATTGCTTTTGTATCTATCATCCATATTACATTTATGATTACAACATCAGCTACACTGATATAGACATCACTGTCACTGCTTTCCGACATTCTATATAGTAGCAACAATTCATGTGTTTATTGATATGATCATTGGAGGCTTGTTCTTATTTCTTGAGTGGCTTGACCCTCAAGATATTTTGTATATTGTGGTTGATATATTAATAAATTGATGGCTGCATATTGATCCCGCTTATGTCATGTTCAGATTTGATGTGTTTTACATTATTATGTCTTGTATTGCTGCTACTTTCAATTTGGAATATTACAGTGCTATCAAAGCATAATCTTGGCTCATCATGTGCATTCAAGACATTATGTCATCATAAGGAGAAGCTTCTTCTCACAAGAAAGAGAATTTGTACAGAAGAAACAAAGGCATGACTCCATTATTTGGAGAAATGAAGGAAGAGAGGATCTCCCAGCTTCTTTTCCAAACTATGAAGGAAATCAAGGAAGATCTCAAGGAGATGAAAGGGGATAAGTGTAGAAGATTTCCAAGAGGGTTTTAAGGTGAAGCAAGCCCTAGATATTCACATGATGGGTGTGAGCATTCAACCACACATGCAGATCCACAGTCCACACATGTAGATCCACAGTGCAATTTATTGCCCACATTCACTGCAAGAAGAATGGAGGAAGAAGATGCACCAAGGGAGGAGACCTTGAGTGACTATCTTCAGGAGTATGAGTATCAATCATGGAGATTCAAAAAGCACTTGGACTTCCAAGGGTTTTTCCAACTCAAGGAAGACAAAAGATCCAGTAACCATAATAGAAGCAAGAGAGGTAGAATCTTTCTATCTAACTTTGATGGATCAACAAAGTGCACAGCCAAAGCTTGGGTGGAGGAGCTAGATTCCTATTTCCAACTACACCAAGTTTCAGAAAGGGAGGCCATTAGAGTAATAGCGCTACACCTCAAAGGTATGGCCCATGATTGGTGGTTTTATAGTTCTGCTTCATTTTATCATGCAACTGTAAACACTTATGCAGGGTTCACTAAGAAATTAGTGAGGAGATTTGATCTTAAACATTGTAAAACATCTCTTGTTGAACCCAAAAACTCAAAACCTATGCATGAGTTGGAGAGATTTATTTTTCCAACTCCACTCCATAATTTTGTTGAAGAGGATAGAAACATGCACGATACCTTGCCAAGGGCAAGATCCCCACTTCTTGAAGAGCCCTCTTCTATAGGTGAAGACATGAAGGTTCCTCCTTCAAGGGAAGACCAAGATGAAGGGTCTCTCATTGATGATGAGGCATTATCAAATATTGATGAAGAGGATGAGCAGAGAAGAGCTAATAGCACTGTACCATCAGGAGGAGATCCATCAACACATGGAGATAGGAAGGGAGCCATTGCTTCCATTAGAGAAGCTCTTATGTCTTTGCAAGGAGTTTCAAATGATCAAACATGTGGGAACTAAAAACACAATTCCAGAGCAGCATGAATCAGTTGTTGTGGGTTGTGAATCTTGGCAGATGGAAGGAGAAGAAAAGAAGGATCAGCATCAAGGGATGATGAGAATTCACCCTTATCTATTTCAGGAGGTTTCTGCACAAAATAAGGCGACTGTATTGCGTAGTGAAGAGAGGGACAAATCAGTCCACTCATATATACATTCCACTTCAGATTTTGATGTCTCGCTACATGGGGGCATTCCACCTGGGAGGCAACCAGATCTAGAGTTGGTGAGAGACATATTTCCAGTTAGTTCACCACTCTTAGATCCTGGAGGGGTGGATACTTTGGAGGGGTCTAGTACAGCTCAGAGAGTTTGGGATAGACTTAAGGAGGAGGGAGACATTCTCCCATTTTCAACATTACCCACTCTAACTACACATACTGTGTTGACAGAAGTTGCTGCAGTGATGGAGGATGGCACCTTCATGGTGCAAGGGAGTTGCTCCATGGGTTTGGAGAAACAGAGGGTACTTCCTTTGAGGAAGGGATCCTCCATACATTGGAGTAGATGGAGGCCACTCATGCTTACATTGGCCAAGATTAGGAGGTTCTTTTTGGATTGTAGCTTCTCATGGGAGGCCAACTTCCAAAAGTCACCACTTCTATTTGAGCATGATCAGTTGCATGATGGGCATGGAATCACTTTGGAGGATGAATTTGGTATGGGTGATGTTAAATGAATAGACATCAGCATGTGAGGAGCTTCACATTTCAGATCATCAGCGCTGTCTCTTAGGAGGATTGATCCATACTGGAGGTCTCAACTCTTGGTAGAGTACTCCAAGGATCTTGGTGCTTGCATGATTCTTGATGACCTAGAGAGAGATGATAGATACATGGTGGTTGATGAGTTCATCTATTCTCATGGTAGATTCTTCTTGACTAGAGTTTCTGAGCTCAAGAGGAAGCTACTACATGCAGCACATGTGGACTTTATTTCCATGCACTTTGATGCATTTCATTATTTGATGGAGGAGTTCACTTGGGAGGGCATTCAGTAGGATGTATATCAGCATGAGGAGAGATGCATCACCCGGATGGTGATGGAGAGGTTGTCACAACCACTTCCCTACTCATTGAGAGTGAGCGAGAATTTTCAGTTGAGCCATTTCAGCTCAAGGACCAAAGTACATGGTAGAGAAGGTACAATTTTGCATTATGATTTGTACTTCTTTACTTTATATGAGCAGCATGTTGTACCAAGGAGGATTATGCCTTCTTTCATATTATATTATGATGTACTTAGGGCCAATTGCAACATTGAGGTTGGCTATTCTATTGGTGGTTTGTGGGGGAAGCCACATGATTCTTGGTATGCGCCATTGACACCAAATTTTTTCTTCATGATTCCACCTTATGGGATGATTTTGGCAGTGAACAAGTGGCTGGAAGGGCACTTTTTATTCTTGTTTTTGAGGCAGGCAAGGGATCCACTACGCTAGTTTCATGTGTGGAACTATAATCCACTTTCCGGTTGTCAAAGGACAACTTGTTTTCATTGGTTTTTGCTTCCATATATTGTTGATATTTTTATGTTCATGGGGAGCTTTGTTTGGAGAGTGGGAAAAGAGTTGAAGGTGCCCATTGGAGGTATGATTCTCCCTACTTTATATGTTGCATGTTTCAGGAGAAACAATGGGAAAACCATGATTTCCATACTACATCTCTTTTCTTCATGTGGGAGGAGCCATTTGGAGAGCTTGAGTTTTTGGAGGAGGCACTTCATGGCTGAATTGTTTGGTGGGGTAACTTGGGCCATTCTTGAAGGCCATGTCATTTCAGCCCAAGATCAGCAGTAGCCCCATACATACCATAAATGGAGAGAGAAACAAATTGGGTGGAAGAATATAATCTCTCCATGTAGCCCCAATACATTGCATGAACCGAGGGTTGAGGATCCTTTTGATGAGCTACCTAGAATGACTCATTTCATTTGGATGATAGGATGGGTTTGAGAGTTTATCATTTGGAATAAGATCCCCTATGCTTGTCATCACTCCTACCTTGAGAAGGCCATTGGACAACAAGAAGGTTTCCACTTTCTCATGATGTACACCATTTGGTTTTGCATACTTGGGAGGAACCATTGGAGGGAAGATTTATTGTAGATTATGTTGAGTTGTGGTGGAAGCTATTGATGATGAGGCCACAAGAAGAGGGAGGGAGGAATTTTTCTCCACCTTTACAGTTGCTTGAGGACAAGAAAAATTTTGGAGGGGAGGACTGTAATATTCCAAAAATTTAGCCTTCATCTAAATGGAATATTATAGTTGGTTTTATCACTAGGTAGGCGAATAAGTGAGTGGGGAGACTCATAAAACCCCTTTTTGAAGGAATAATAACACTCCTAATGTGAAAGGAGGAATAATAAACAGCTATATTAAGCACCTTTGGGTGTGAATAGGACTTGGATTATGTTGATTCAGTCAACTTTGACCGAATCAACAGCGTTGTCAAAGAGGAGTGGCCTTTATGATGAGACATCACAGTATTAGTGGAGGACAACTTGCATGAGCTTGGTGGCAAGTATGGATGGGAACCAATGTGAGGAGGCTCTCATGCTATATATGGATGGGATAGCAACCATTGTTATTCATGTTTTAGTTTATCATTTGATATTTGTCTGTTTAGACTTTGCTTCCTCTTGTTGTTTAGCAGGGTTGTTGTGCTGTTTAGCACAAGGGTGTTCTTGATCGGGAATCCCTACCTCATCCTCAGGGAAGGAGAGGTTATTTGAGCTGCATTTCCTCATTCCAACATTTTGGCCAAGCTAACTCCTTCATCTATAGCGCATTTTCTGTTTAAAGCTGGGTTGTGTTGCAGGGTGCAGCAAAGGAGGATCACATAGAGCCAATTCTGGGCTTGTTTTTCAGTGGAGAGGTAGCCTATCCATTGGAGGATCAGCAAGGAGGGCTCCTGGGAATATTTATATAATTTTGGAATCAGGCCAACCATATAACATCCCTCACAGCGTAGTTCCAGTCCATGACTGCGTTATTTTAGTGAGTTGTTGCAGTGGGTAACCCAAAAATGGCCGAAAATCCAAAGTTAAGATCTGGCCAAAACATTTCTGGGTTTTTCTGGGTTTTTTTAGTAGAATTTGTGGTTAAAATCCTAGATCATTCTGAGCACACTAACAACCTTATGCACATGGTTCTTTTCCTCAGAAGTAGTAGTTTCCAGTAGCAGTAGCAGTAACAGTGCACATTTCCAGTGCTTGGTTCTTTGGTGTATTTCAGCCATCTTGTGGCTTGAGTGCATTCCTTTTGGAGCACTGTATTTTCTTCTTTTCTAGGCATTTCTTTTGTATCTATCAACCATATTACATTTATGATTACAACAATAGCTACACTGATATAGACATCACTATCACTGCTTTCCGACATTCTATACAGTAGCAACAACTCATGTGTTTATTGATCTGATCATTGGAGGCTTGTTCTTATTTATTGAGTGGCTTGACCCTCAAGATCTTTTGTATATTGTTACTGATATATTAATAAATTGATGGATGCATATTGATCCCTCTTATGTCATGTTTAGATTTGTTGTGTTTTACATTATTATGTCTTGTATTGCTGTTACTTCCAATTTGGAATATTTCAGAATCTTCCTCCCACTATCTCTGCGTTGTCTCAAAGGATGATCTCCGCCTCCTATCCCAATGCTATTGACTTGGTCAAACTTGACCTTGTCCACATGCAAATGCCCCTTTTCACACATGAGGGTGTGAAATCCATCTCCTATGATGATCTCTTTTCACACTATGAGGGATTTTATTCATATTTTTATTATACATGGGCCTCCTTACCCATTTATTAAACTTTTAGGTGTAAAATACAAAAATCAATATTTCAATTAGTTGCATGCTAAATTTGGAATATTACAGTCCTCCCCTCCCAAATGTTTCTTGTCCTCAAGCAACTGCAAGGATAGAACTGAAGAACCTCCTCTTCTCCCCCTATAGCATCTTCATAGGATAAAATCCTCCAAGGATCAAGATGTTGTCTCATCAATATATCTCCAAGTTGTCCCTCCCAAGTATGCAAGCTAGCTTTTGGTGTGCATCCCAAATAGCTATCATCATGTAAAACATCCATGGAGGCCACAATGGGCTGTCTAAAGGCCTTCTTGAGGCATGAGGTCTGATATATATTGGGATCTACCTCCCCATATGAATCTCCCACCCCCAAGCTATCATCCATACAAAATGAGCCACCCTCCAAAATGGTAACTCATACAAATCATCCTCCACCTTGAGCTCCTGCAATGTAGGTGGGCTGAAAATCTGATTATGGTAGACAAAATAGCCTACCCCACGTTGTACTCCTCTCCACTTAGGATAAGTGTAGAGTATCTGCTGTTCTTGGGATACAAAAGTGTTGCCTCCAAGTGGCAAGAAGAAAAATGGATCTCCAAAGATATTCCCTCCAACGTTGTGAATCATGCTGGCCCAAACCATCACATATATGATGAATAGGAAATCACCATCATATGGCATCCAAGTGAGTGGAAAACTAAAGGTTTCATGTAGAGCTGAAAGGTACCAAAATTTTCCCAAGTGGTCACAGCGCAGTTTTCCTAACCGCTGTTGCACAACATGACATGGCAACTCATAGAAAATTTTCTCCCAATGATTTAGGAGAGTCATAGCCCAAGTGCTCCAGGCAATCTCATGGGCCACCTCATAAAGAGACAAGTTTTTTTTTTTGTGGTGGCCATATCACCTTCCATGCTCCCATTAGAACATGTAATGCAAAAGTGTGGGAATCATCTTTCCCAAAGGACACATCCAACCAATGTGTCTCTCCCCCAAACATGCTCCCAAATGAGAACAATAGCAACATAAGGAACCATAATGAGAATAATACTTGCTGCCATATGTAGCAAGGGAGAAGGACAATGGTCCCTCAAATGCAACCAACACAGTTTGACTCTCAACTGCAACAGAAAATGAAATTATGGGTGGCCTCCCCACCACTTTCTTGTTGGCCCAATCTCCTCACAAGTTTGGAGAAAGTGTATGGTGTATGGTGCAAAGAGAGCATGTTCTGCAAAAGATACAACCTCCCCAAGTCCTCCTAGGGAGTGGCCATCACCAATACTTCTTATGGCCTTAGGTAGAACATGAAGTCTAGAAGGAAGAATTCTCCTTCCTTGAGAAATATCCTGCACATATATGGTTAAGGGTTGCACATATACATTATACAAATCATTATGCAAACAAACAATACCCTTACCACATGTTTTTCCCATGCAAATGGAGTGGCTCATAGATGAGTCTCCTCTCATCCTCAAAGAGAAAAGATGTGGTTGTGCTAAATCTTCCAAAGAGTTATGTATCTCCTCCATCTCCACATGATCCATGCATCTCCTCAATGCTGATATATCTCCTCCTCAAAGCCTTCCCAACAATACCCCTCCATGATGGTGTGGTATGCTCTCATAGAATAAGTGTGGCTAAAAAGGAAATCCTCATGAGCTGCTAGTAGCAACTTCTCCTTGAGCTTGGAAGCTCCAGGTAAGAATATCCTACCATGATAGTAGATGACCCCATCTCTGATTGAATATCCCTCCTCATGAAACTGGTCATCCAATATCATGCAAGCAAAAAGATCCTTGGAATACTCCACCAATAGCTGGGAATCCCAATATGGATCTATCGTCCATAGTGACATCGCTGATGAACTATCATGAATATCATCTGTCATATGGTTTTCCTCTTCTTTGACATCTCCCATGCCAAAGATGCAAGTTGGAAGGCTGCTATCCTTCCCCTGATGCTTCTGCCACAACGCAGAATCTGAAGTGAGAGTGGGTAATGGTGATGTTGGGATAATATCTCCCTCCTCCTTGAGTCTACCCAAGACTCTCAACACTGTACAATGACCTCCCAAGGTCTCCACTCCTCTGAAATCAATGAGTGGTGCCTCAAAATGTGAAGCATCTCTCATCATCTGCCGATCTGGTGGTTTCCTTGGTGAAATGTCTCCATGCAATGAGACATCAACATCAAGAGTAGATTGCATATATGAATGGATAAACTTGTCCCTGCCTTCACTGCACAATCCAGTCTCCCTCTTCTGTGCATCAACCCTCTAAAATAGATAGGGGTGTGTGCTCCTCATCAAATGATGCTGGTCATCCTCCCTACCTCCTCCTTATGTCTACATGGTTCCACAATCCATCATAAATGGTACATGCTGATCATGAGTTGTGCATTGATCTCCACATATGAGATATAGGAAATTCCTTGCAATGATACAATAATCCCTCATGTTGGAGCAAGAGCTCCTTCTTCCTTTGCATGAGGTGCTAGATAAGCTCTAGACATGACAACACTGTTGCCCTCAAACTTTTCTTCCTCTCCAATATGAATGGGAAACCTCCCAAGAATTGGATCCACTTTTGAAAAAGGGATCTCCGTACCCTCTTGCTCAAGAATATGAGATATAGGTCTTTCCTCTAGCAAGGTATGATGC
Organism: Pinus albicaulis; assembly: GCA_034641835.2. Lineage (NCBI taxonomy): Eukaryota > Viridiplantae > Streptophyta > Pinopsida > Pinales > Pinaceae > Pinus > Pinus albicaulis. Next base: position 322,552,524 of record CM076572.1, read on the forward strand.
AAGATATCAGCCTCCTCAATGGTTTTCTAAAGTGGAGTTGAGTTTATGGTTTCCTCCATCACATGCAAGGTTTTTTTTTTGCTTAGGTTTTTTTGGCTCCACCACATGTGTTTCAGATATTTTTCCATCAAATATTTTCACTAATGTCTTAGTGAACCTTACATAAGAAGAAGTATTTGCATTTTTTAAATAAAAATACTCAAATATCCACCATGCATATGCCTTACCTCCAAAATTCAGCGCTGCAACTTTGATGGCTTCATCTTCAGAAATTTGGTGTTGCTGCAAATAGAAATCTAGCTCCTCCACCTGAGCTCTGGCTGAACATGTAGGTGAACCATCAAAAGTAGATAGAAGAAATCTATCCATATCATGTTGCTTGCTTCTCTTCACCTTGATCTTGAAAAACTCTGGAAAAGTGATATGATCTCTAAACTTTTGAGTTTGAGATTCATACTCTTGCAAAAAATTACTAAGAGTTTCCCTCCTAGCCATTCCTTCTTCTTCCATATTTCTCATGGAAAATCTGGGCATGTGACTACGCTGTGCATCATAGTGTGTGGCTGCCTACTCACACTCATCATATGAAAATCTAGAGTTTGATTCAGATTCAAACCCTCTTGGAGATTCTACACACATCTCCCTTCTCATCTTCTTGAGATCTTCATGAATGCTCTTCAAAGTTTGAGAAAGAAAATTTGGAAGTCTCTCATCTTTTATTTCTCCAAAGAATGGAGTCTTCTTTTTGTCTTTTCTGCTCATTTTTTCTTGTTCTTGTCTTCTTGATAGCATATTGGCTGAGATTCCATAGGCTGAGCCAAGATTATGCTCTGATACCACTGTAATATCCCAAAATGGAGATGCAACAAGACATGAACACAAAACTGGAGTAGCAGTGATAAATAAAATCATAAAATGTAAGAAGAACACATAGACATCTTATTAATGTTACAGTAGCAAAATGTATACAATTTCTTGAGGAAATAGTCACTCAAGTTAGGAAATACAAGCCTCAAGAAAGCATGTACATGAAATATGAAGTATACTGCGACACAAAAAATGCCCAAGGCTATGACAACGCAGTTTTATTAGAGAAAACTACTGTTGGAATATGTAAATACATATATATGGAAATATACAGCTCACACAATGTTAGGAGCAAAGGTCTAAACCCCCAAAGACAATTCCAAGACAATCCTAGAAGGATTTCCTGAAATATGCAAAATGGTAAAAATGTCGGAGTTGCAGTCCTAGGACTAAATAGCAGCTGCAACTTAAGAGCTGGATGGAGATGGCTGAAGATGATGCATAAGATGAATAGACCTCCTCTAATGGATCTTCCAAGTGAAATGCTGATCCTAACACTGAAGATCTCACCCTCCAAACAATCTGCAAAACCCTCACTGCAAATGCTCTCTGAAAATAATGCAGTCACTGAGGGATACTGCACTGTAGGTGCAAGAAAATGGGTTGGCCAAGTGCCAAGATCTGAAATATGCTCCAGAGGCTTCCTTACTGATATCCCAAAGGAAGTAAAGCTTCCTCCTCTGAAAAATAAGCTCTAGAAGTGGTGTTGTGGAACCTCCACTACAACACCCTGCAACACGATGTTATACTGCTGCAGAAATAACGTTGTAGTTGAAGGAGGTGGCTTGGCCTTAAGCATGAATGTGGAGAAATGAAGTCCAAGATCCCTCAAGAGGCCTCTCTTGAAAGGAGAAGGAATTCCTAAATAGGAATGCCTTGTGCTAAGCAGCACAACAATCTCAACTAAACAGTTGAAGAAAGCACAATAGTCTAACCAGACCACAAATTCAATAATCCATAACATGTCTTGCTATTGTTGCCTTGCCCTCCTTTTATACAAATGGAAGCCCTCTCACCATGGGTCCCATTCATTAGGTTTTCCTCCACCAAGGAATCTTCTTCCCACTATCTCTGCACTGTCTCAAAAGATGATCTCCACCTCCTATCCCAACGCTGTTGACTTGGTCAAACTTGACCTTGTCCACATGCAAATGCCCCTTTTCACACATGAGAGTGTGAAATCCAGCTCCTATGATGATCCATTTTCACACTATGAGGGATTTTATTCATATTTTTATTATGCATGGGCCTCCTTATCCATTTATTAAACTTCTAGGTGTAAAAGACAAAAATCAATATTTCAATTAGCTACATGCTAAATTTGGAATATTACAGGTCTAGGTGTATGAAAATATTGATCCAAAATATTTTTATTTGAGATGTATTAAAGAATTACATGTAAAATTGCATCTTAACCATGAAACTTAAAAGGCATAACATAAGAAGAGAGAAGAACATAAAATCATGCAAGAAGACAAGGAATTGATATCAGAGTTCATCTAGGAGGGACTACGTCTCTGGGCCCTGCTCAATCAGTGGGGAGGCCCTCTTTCATTAAGTGGCTAATAAAATGAAATTACATGCATTTTTGGCAAGGAAAAAGGTCTCTTGGGCAAGACCCAGGTTCAGGATGGAGGCCAACAAGGTTTTCCGAGTAGTCTAGCACAACGCCATCATTTTCACCCTACTCCGAAGAGCAGAGAGTCTAACCCAAGGCATGTCGCGACCTCACTAAGGTTAGGATCAAATCAGGTATCGATCAAACACAACATATCCTAAAACCCACAAGAATACGTGCTCCAAATAAGTGTAAATACTCTGTAAACGACAATACTCATCAATGTATCCAGGACGGAAAAACAATTTTTTAAAGTAACCCGCACATTCAACTAAATCAGAGACAAAGTACTAAACTCAAAACATCAAACCCAAAACATAATGTTTTGCATTAATAACAAGATATAGTTATAGTGCTCCTCAGAGCGATCCTGGCCGAATTGATTACAATAGTGTCACAGATGATAGAACAAAATGAACAGAAAGAGAGAGAATAGAACGAACAAAACGAATAGAGCTCTCCTACAACTCATGTCCTTTGATCCCTACTATGCCAACATTCTTTCTCTGCTGGCCGGCTACCTATTTGTTCTGTTGCGAATGCGACTGACAGTTCTTCCTTCCTTTCTACTCTGCTGTTTGCTTCTTCTCCCTGATCACTAGGAGTTCCACTACTTGTTCTCTGTTGCTTCCTTCTGCCATCTGTGATTACTTCCACAAAAGCCACGCCACATGTTCTTTAGTTCTTCGCAACCTTGACAGCTCTCTGTCTACCGTGGTTGCATTCTGCCACCTGTTATCCGCAGCTCAAAACCTGTTTGATTTCAAAACAAGGACCCCAACATGCATAAATTCAAAAATACACCCTTATACCTCCATAGATAAAAGTGCCCGAAAATTGGAGACCTATAATGAAGAAATGGACATCACCGTTGGATTTGTGGCATGGAGAGGTGTAGAATTCATATAAAATTTGCCTGATTCTGACAAAGTGAAAATATGGCCCCTCTGGAAATGGATCAGTTCATGGTTCTGCCCCCCTCTTGCAAAGCATTCATGGTTCCATTTCGTCTCGTACTCCGTGTCTCTCCTGGATTGCTTGGGTGCACTTATGAATTTCAAGTTTAAATATTGTTGTATGGGCGGACTTTACCAAGTCCGATGTTGGTGAGTTGGTTTAAGATCCTTTGTTTGGGGGAGGTAGTCGGGTGGTCAAACCCCGCCCCCTCCGTAATAAGTTGGTATTAGTTTTCAAAATTCGTGGCATCCCTTTTTTTAAACCCTGTCATATGTTTTAGTGAGGAACGTACGGGGGGGGGCCTCATTAGGCGGCCCGCCCCTTAACTTCATCGACCGTCGTATTTTAAGGAGTGTGGAGGTATGGGATGGGGTGGCAGGGTTAATAGCCCATGCCCCACCCACCATGTTTATTGAAATACATGGATATGTGGTGGGTGATGGGGTCATGGCCGCTGGACCACCCTATTTTTAATAATATTTTTTTTATATGTTTGTTGGGTAGGGCGGGCATCATGGCCCGCCCTAACTTTTTTTTAATAATAATTTTTTTTTTTTTTTTTTTTTTTAAATTTGAAAAACCAACTTGTTCTTTTTAAAATTTCTGGAAATTGACTGAAGGAGTCAATTTTAGTGTCCCACAATTTCGCTCAGAATATAGCCGGAGTTGGTTGGAATCCGGTGGCCGAGTTTCTGCAAATTTTTCACCTCCTTAAGTTACCACATCACTAAGTCAACCCTCAAACTATGACTGCTCCTAAATCCTTCATACGAACTCAGAATTGAGTGCCGTCTGCAATGTTGGAATAAAAAAGACGAGATATTAAACTTGACACTAATTTTTCCACATTCCTAACACTTTTATTTTTGAGCCTTTGTACTTAAGCCACTTGTACTTGGACCTGTACGGTTCTCTTGGATCATTCCTCCCCACTGAAGAGATTTTGGACCCCAAAAGCCTTATCAATCAAGAGGAAAGTGAGGGAATTTCTCCCTCACCTTCTCCTTTTCAAGCTATTTATCTTTACTTGGGTGCATCCATTTGAAACCAACACGGATATATTTCACATCTCCTCATCGTGAAGTCCTGGTCCTTCAATCGAGAATGATGTCTTCTGGAAATTCATCAAGATAATATGGTGCAAATTCATCCATAGTAGGCACTGATACTACCTCCTCGGTGTCCATAATCAATGGTGGTTCATAGAGCTTCAAATTTTCAACATTCACGACCGAGTACATCTGCATACAGGAAAATCGAGTCAGAAAGCATTATTCCCAATCTTCCTCAATATGGTAAATGGACCGTACCGGATTGGTCGCAATTTCTTTCCTTCCCCCTTCATTCAATCCTTGCTAATATGGAACCGCACCTTGTCACCAACTTGAAATTGATGTTCAACTCGGTGCTTATCATGCCGGGCCTTATATCGAGCCTAACTCTTTTCTAACTTCTCTTTCACTGCTTGGTGAATTGTCTTTATCCACTAGATGAACCATTGTGCTTTGTCCCTATCATCATGTCCAATGGCATCTTCATCCCTTCCATAGATCATGTCAAAAGTATCCTTTGGTAGGTAACCAAAACATGTCTCAAATGGTGAGCGCTGCGTAGAGGAATGCACTGATCGGTTGTAGGCGTGCTGCACATATGGAATATGATCATCCCATAACTTGGGATGTTTGTTGCAATAGCCCCGCAACAAGTGTACCATGGTATGGTTGAATACCTTTGTCTGTCTGTCGGTTTTTGGATGGAATTCCGTACTTCTCTTCAACTTGGTGTCCATCATTCACCACAAGCTGGTCCAAAAATATCCAAGGAAGCGAGAGTCTCGTTCTGACACAATCGATGTGGGCAACCCAAAGTGGACCCAAACAAACTAAAAGAAAAGATAAGCAGTCTGCTCAGCAGTGACCTACTTTTTACAAGGCATTAATATGCACATTTTACTAAAGCAGTCTATGACAACATACAAATAGTCATGACCCTTTCTAGACATAGGAAAACCTCCTACAAATTCCATCGACAAACTTTCCCATGGACGAACTGGAATAGGAAGTAGTTTTTAGAGCTCGAGTTTTCTATTAGAGGACTTTGAAACAAAACACAACACACATCACTTTACAAATCGGGTTACAATGTTTTTCATATGAGGCCAAAAGAAAACCTTTGCAAATGGCATAAGGTTTTTTCAACACCAAAGTGACCTGACACAAGAGAGGTATGCACCTCTCAAATTACATGTACCACTTCTGTTGTGGATATGCACAATTTGTCAAGGTGATACAACAGCTTCCCTTGCAAATGATAGTTTTCCACCTGTGATCCATGAGTTAGTTTTTCATATATTTCTTTAAAGTCATCATCGTTAGCATATTGTTCAACATAACTTTCAAAAGACAACGAAGCATTATGAAAAATAATAGAAGCAGTAATAAGAAGGCGAGAAAGCATATTTGCTACTTTATTACTAGTTCCCTTCTTATACTTTATTACTAAATGAAACTGTTGTAGAAAACCCATCCACCTGAAATGACGAGCTTGTTGTAGCTTGGTCTGTGACTGAAGGTATTGTGAGGGCTGGTGATTTGTATGGATAATGGTTTCCTTTCCGATCATGTAGTGTTTCCACTTTTTCACTCTTTGGACCAAGGAATACATTTCCTTGTCGTAAGTGGGGTAATTGATGACATCCTGGGAGAAATTATCCAAATGGTAACATATCGGCTTCTTTTTCTGCAATAGTATAGCTTCCACGAAGTACCCACTGGCATCAGTTTCGATCTCAAAATGCTGTTGGAGATTAGGTAAAGTCAGGACTGGTGTGGTATTGATTTTCTATTTCAGTGCTTCAAAGGACTTTTGTTGCTTTCCTCCCCACTAAAAGTCTTGTTTTATACTTGTCAGTGCATGTAAGGGTGATGCAATAATGGAGAATTTGGCAATGAATCTTCTCCAGTAATGTACTGCACCTAGAAAACTATGGACCTCTATTACATTGGTAGGCTTACAACAATTTACAATCACCTCAACTTTGGAGGGATCTATTTTTAATTTACCATTACCGACAATATGACCTAGGTAAACCAAAGAGGTTTTCCCTAACTCACACTTTGACAATTTTACATAAAATTCTTCCCTTTTTAATACATCAAGCACTTTATTTACATGGCATACATGTTCATCCCAAGTTCTACTAAAGACAATAACATCATCTAAATACACAAGGAAAAATTTATCCATAAAAGGCCTAAAAATATCATTCATGACCCTCATGAATGTGACTGGAGCATTACACAGTCCAAATGGCATCACCATCCATTCGAAAAACCCCTGTTTGGTCTTGAAGGCAATTTTCCACATGTCCTACCATGCAATTCTGACCTGGTGATAACCACTACGCAAATCCAATTTGGTGAAATAGATAGCATTCTTTAATTAATCTAAAAAATAATCAATGTGAGGGAGAGGGTATTGGTTTTTCACGTGATTTTTTTTATCACCCGATAAATTATGCACATCCTCCATGTGCCATATTTCTTAGGCACTAACATGATCGACGAGCCACATGGAGAAGTACTTGGATGAATGACTCCTTGGTTCAATAATTCATGTACCTGCTTTTTTATCTTCTCCATCTTGATAGATGACATCCTGTACATACCAATGTTTGGAAATGGAGCATCATGCTGCAAATGGATCTCACGTTGGACTTCTCGTTTCGAAGGAAATCCTTTGGATTCCTGAAAAAAATCATCATAGTTAGAAATAAATTCAGATAATTCCTTTTTATGAGCCGGATCACATCCTCGGAAAGCATCAGATGTTTCTGCATATTTTTCTCTCACAACCATGAGAAAACACCCCTTGCTAGAAATCACCAATCTCTTCATATGTCCTGAACTTACAAGACTAGCACTGATCTTGGTTTGATGAGATCTTACAATATATTCTACCTCATCTTTTGTGATTTGGTATTTATTTTCATGTCGAAATAAAACTGCTTTCCTATCGTAAAGATGGGGACTCCCTAACACAATACCAGAGATATCCAATGGTATGACATCCAGTTATACTTCATCCACTAGTTTAGAAGCAATTACAAATTTAACCTTACATTGCTTGGTTACATTTAATTTTACTTTCTCATGTATCCATCCAAGAAGATAAGGTTTCGGATGAGGCTTAACTTCTAAGCCTAAATTTTTAACCAAGGATTTTGAGATTAAATTTTCTTGAGAGCCCGAATCAAATAGAGTTTCTACTTTTGTATGATTTATGACAACTCTAATATGAAACAACTCAATTCTCTTTCGTTCATTAGGAAGAGGCTCATTTGTTGAACTAGTGCTTCTATGCGATTTAGAATTATCATGAAGAGAAAGAGTACCTTTTGTGCATTCTGCTGTGATCAATGCCTCATCGCCAGAGTCGGATCCAAGGTCTTGTTGTGTGGTTGCTACCGTCTTTTGCTTACCCTTTCCACCATATCTCTTTAGCTTATTTTTAGGGTACAAATTCCAACAATGATCGTCGTCATGACCTTCCTTTTTCCAGTGAGTGAAATAAGGCTCTTCTCCTTCATCTTTCTTCGTTGATGTCATCTTATTTTCCTTTCCCTTTCCTTTCCCCTTGAATTTTCCATTTGAAGGTTTGAAAGGTGGTTTCTTTGAATGATCATCTTTATCATTTCTGCCCCTGTTTTCAAGATGAATGGCCTTTACACTGGCCGAGTCAATAGTAGTAGGTTCAAAAATTAATAATGTCTAATGTAACTATGTAATGACCCAATATACTTAGTTACCACTTTAGGGGAATCTAATGAAATGCCCAAACTTAGTGCTTGTTTTCTAAATTCCTCAGTAAATATTTGTGTGTTTTTTCCTTTACCTTGCCTTAGGTACTGCCACTCCATTAAGGATTTTTTCTTATAATCCAAGGGATAGAATTGATCTTTAAGTGCACCAATAAAATTTGATCACAAGGAAAGAAGGTTACCCAAATTACTGTTGCCTTGAAGTTTGATCTCCCACCAGGTGAGAGTTGTGCCATTCAGTCGAAGAGAAGACAAATGGATATTTGCATCATCCTCCATAATATACTGAATCCTGTAGTAGATTTGTTAAAATTCTTTGCATTACTTTCACCATTATACATGGGTAGGTCAAATTTGACATCTAACTTAAAGAAAGGTTTATTAGATGCATTTCCTAAATTCCTATGATGATGGTGAGAAGAGGAGGAAGAACCTTCACTCACAAGAGGAGAAGGAGGTGGATCTCCTCCATTATCTCCATGCCCTGAACCTTCTCCTTATGAAGCATTATCCACTGCTTTCTCTAGTTTCTTAAGTCTAGAGAACAAATTCTCGACTCGATCTTCCATGGTGTAGAAGGTCTTGTGGAATTTTAGCTCCTCCTCATTTCGAACATCGTCATCCATGTTTCTTCTTCGATGTGCACGTCTCGCTTCAGGATCAAAAGACTTTAGTTTCCCTTCACCTCTTTGTAGCTTGTTTCTAGTTAGCATACAAACATGCAATTCACATCTACAAAGACCTGCTCTGATACCACTTGATCCAAAATATTTTTCTTTGAGATGTATTAAATAATTACATGTAAAATTGCATCTTAACCATGAAACTTAAAAGGAATAACATAAGAAGAGAGAAGCACATAAAATAATGCAAGAAGACAAGGAATTGATATAGGAGTTCATCCAGGATGGACTACATCTCCGAGCCCTGCTCAATCAGTGGGGAGGCCCTCTTTCATTAAGTGGAAAATAAAATGAAAGTATAAGCATAAATGCAAAATTACACCCTTATACCTCCATAGCTGAAAGTGCCTGAAAATTGGAGACCTCTGATGAAGAAATTGAAAACACCATTAGATTCATGGCGCCAAGAGGTGCATAATCCATATAAAACTTTCCTAATTCTGAAAAAATGAAAATCTGGCCCCTCTGGAAATGTCTCAATTCATGGTTCTACCCCCTCCTGCAAAGCGCTCATGGTTCCACTTCATCTCGTACTCCATTCCGCTCCTGGCCTGCGTGAGCGCACTTATGAATTGCAGGTTTAAATATTGGAGTGTGGGCAGACTTTACCAAGTCCGTCATTGGTGAGTTGGTTTAAGATCCTTTGTTTAGGGGAGGGGGTCGGGTGGTCAAACCTCTCCCCCTCCATAATAAGTCAGAATTAGTTTTTAAAATTTGCGACATCCATTTTTTTAAATCTCGTCATACTTTTTAATGAGGAATGTGCGGGGGGGGGGGGGCGTCCATATTGGCGGCTCGACCCTTAACTCCACCAACCATCATATTATAAGGAGTGTGGAGGTATGGGATGGGGTGGCAGGGTTGACATCCCCCGCCCCACTCTCCATGTTTATTGCAATACATGGATATGCAGTGGGCGATGGGGTCATGGTCGCCAGCCCACCCTATTGCTAATAATATTTTTTTTATGTGTACGTTGGGTAGGGCGGGGGTCATGGCCCACCTTGCCTTTTTTTTAATTTCAAAAACCAACTTAATCTTTTAAAATTTCCGGAAATTGACCGAAGGAGTCAATTTAAGTGTCCCACAATTTTGCATGGAATCCGGTCGGAGTTGGCCGAAATATGGCAGCTGGGTTTCTGCAAATTTTTCGCCTCCTTAAGCTTCCACATCACCAAGTCAACCCTCAAACTTTGAATGCTCCTAACTCCTTTATACAGACTCAAAATTGAGTTTCATCTATGCCATTGGAATAAAAAATATGAGATCTTCAACTTAAAACTAAGTTTGCCACATTCCTGACACTTTTATTTTCGAGCCTTTGTACTTAAGCCACTTGCACTTGGACTTGTAAGATCTTCCTAGATCAAATATGGTGTAGATTTATTCTCTACCCTCAGTTTTGAAATGATACCAACTAGATAATAAGGCCATGTAAAACTTGGGCTAAGATGCATTTCTTTCAACAACTTATCTGCTTCCCCCCCTGCTGTCCTATTATTACATATAAAAGCCCCTTTCCGTTTTTTAGTTTTAAATTGAGATTTATTTTAGCAAAGAAAAAATACACTTCATCTGCATTAATCATTTGTCTAATATACTCCAATGCAAAAATCCTAATGGGGAGGAATTTTGGAAACTTATAAGGTGTAAGATTACAACCGTAAACTCTGAGTTCTGTATAATTTTGGTAAAGATACCAATCCCCTGTTCTAGCTTGATCCGACAGCTACAATACCCTTATAATTTCTTCACTAATCCTGGGCCCTGGAGTGCTATTGAGTAAACCGAGTGTTGGCTGAAGGAACAATTCCACAAATTGTTTATATGAATACTCTTTCTGTTCCTTCATGACCAATGAAATCCAGAAAATTATTGATTGTTGATTGCCTTCTTCATCCAATTTTTGTAAGGAAAACTCAAATTTGTCTCCCTAAGAGTACAAGAACAAGTAAAATAAAACAGAGGCATAACTGAAAACCTCTTCAGTTGTGAATTTGACAAACTTATCATGGATAGAATCTACAATAAACTGACTGAAGTTGAAAATGATGGAGGGTTTGGAATCCATGGAGAATATGGACAGGAATCCTATGATGTCTTCATCTACCCATTGGTCTGAATGGTAACCAAGCAGGCAAGAAATGACTGTGATGATTTGTTTGGACCTTTTAGGGGAAATGGATGATGGAAATGGAGGGTTTTTCTTGGGTAATGAATCATTTTCAGTCATGAATAGCTCAAGAGTTTGAGCTCTCTTTGAAAAATCTAAATTTTGGTATATTTCAATTAAAGCTTCTTGGGAAAATGGTGTGGCATTCTCTGTGGTTGGAGCTTGCATAATTTTTTAAATGGTTTTGGCATTGATAGTCACTATAATCTCTCATGTAGGAGCGATAATAGCTCTCTAGTTTGGCATATACCAAGCTTGGAATATTATAACAAAATCAAGGTCACTATGGGTATGAGGAAAGATGAAATGTGGGAGATTAGAATCCCATACTCCTATGTCATCAAATTTATCCAAGAATTTATCTTCTAACCAACAGTATAATTCAAAAATCTCAAGGTTAGAAAGAGTTTCATGGATTTTGTGATCTTTGTTTGCTAAAGGTATGTGATTAAAATCAACTGGAGGGTGTAACAAGAGACTTACTGGTTCTTCTGGTCCTTTTTTATTCGGAGGCATGGTTGGCTCTGTCGAAATGAAGGAAACATGAATTTCTGATAGAAAACATAGGCTAATACTGAAGAAAAACTCTACAGACTGGAAGAAAATCAATAGCTGCAAAATAAGTCTTTAAATGCTGGTGAAGTTGATCTCTGGAGTTCTGGTGGTAATTGCAAATTTGAAAACCTGTGTATAGGAGATGAAAAAAAAAAAAAAAAATCTAAAAAAGGTGTTCAGTTATGATTTTATGGAAAATTGAACATGATTCATGTTTGAAAAGGGTGCGGGTACGTAGCCTAATGGTTAGAAATTAAATTAAGTGGCTAACGGTTATGGAAAGACAAGAATTAAGTTTATTGGACAATCTGAAGTCCTTGTTGGCATGACGTGATTGGAGAGAGGAATATTGGTTTCAATCAACGGGTAAGTGAGATTTCAGAGGGGTATCAAGGTAGTAAAATGTTTTATGCCGGGGGGTGCGGTTGTGCGAAATCACCTGCTCATGACATGTAACATTGGGGTTGGAATTTAATACCACCTTTCTGGACTGCACCCCACCCCCCCACCCCGACGTTAAGTCTCGGACGATGAGGGGGGGCCGAAGTCACATGTGAGCCGTTGGATGTAATGAAGATGTGATGGATGATCGGTGAGGTGGAGGAGGATTAACGGGTATCAGAGTTAAATAAAATGTGGGGTAGGGGTATTATGAAGGTGATGTGACATGAATGACTGAATAATAAGGGAATGTAATGTGTCACGATGGTAATGGAGAGTAACGGTAGTGGAGAATAACACATAGGATTTATAACCTATGGTTTTGAGGATGAAATTTTTGAAATATTAAAGATAAAACTTTAATAAAGATATAATTTCGAAAATGAATTTTTCAGCAAAGCTTTTCATTTCTCTTCGAAATATAGCAATGGAGTATAGAAATTATACGACATAGAGTTTATTCCGGACTATGAAAACTGATTTACTCCTTCAACTAGACCTTTATGGATGGAATGGAGGTTTCACTCCCCTTTTTAATAATAAAAAACTGAATATTTTTCATGGAAGTTTAGAACCTATACTTGACCTATATGTGATGGAATGACATGACTTTAGACCTCTGAAAGGAGATGAAATAGTGTGAAGGAGAAACATATCATGATAGGACTCATTCAGTGACCAAAATTATTGCTGAAGACTAACTGAAAAAGAAAAAGAAACTGACTAATGACCTGATGGAAAAATTCTCAAAAGAGTTATCTTTGATCACTGAAAACTGACTCTAACACCAACCTCCTTAGCTATCACAAAAATTTAAATCCGAAGAAATTAGCCTCCTTGTCCCCTAGAATCTATCTCCCATAACTCAACCCATATTTATTTTATAAAATTATTTACATTGCATACATGAGGTTAAGCAATTAAATTGTTACAAACCCCTCCCCCTTGGGGGAACACTGTCCTTAGTGTTATGTGTTCATATGAATTACAAAATCCATGCTTGAAACGAATTCATACTATTTATGGAGCTTAATATACATATATATGTATAGTATATACAATTACTTGTATACATTTTCTTCAACCAAAAACAAAAAGGGGTATGTTTCCCTCATTGAGTCAGTAATTTCCCAAGTAGCTTTCTTGGGCCCAACGTGGCTCCACTACACTTTGAATTGATCTATTGATCGATTTGATAGCGTGATGCTCGTCTGATCTAAGATGCATAGGGGATCTGGATAGAAGTCTCCCTCTGGTTCCACCTGTAACATAGACCAATAAATCACATGATTAGAATAATGACCATATATTTTAAGCAAAGAAACATGGAAAACATCATCGAATTTCACTGGTAGAGGTAAGGTCATCCTACATGCCACTGGTCCAATCCTTTAAAGGATCTCAAAACTTCCACAAAACTGAGGTACTAGCTTGGCACATGACCCAATCCTTAAAGAAATTTTCTTGGGTTTAATATGCAAATAAACATGTTCCCCAACTTGGAACTCTTTATGTACGCTATGCTAATTCACATAGATTTTCTTCCTGCCTTGTGACACCTTCAAATTTTTCCTTATAATATACATATTTTGCTCCATTTATTTTATTATATCAGACCCAATAAGGACCTATTTCACTAGATCATTCCAACTGATAGGAGTATTTCAAATCCTCCCATACAATGCCTCAAATGGGCTCATCCTTATGGAACCCTGTTACCCATTTTTTTATGAAAATTCTACAAGAGGGAGATACTCTCCCCACTTCTTGGGCTGGTGCATCAGATACATCCTCAACATGTCCTCAAGGATTATATTTTTCCTCTCTATTTTCCAATCTATTTGCAGATGATAATTTTTATTGAATGCTAATTCAGTCCCCAAACCTACATGATAGCTCCTTCCAAAACGTTGAAGTGAAATTAGAATCTCTATCTGAGATAATATTCTTCGGAACTCCATGCAACCTCTCAATCTCCTTTATGAAAATTTGAGCCACCTCGCCCACTGAATTGGTGGATTTTACCGCCACAAAATGGGCCACCTTGCTCAGCTTGTCAATCACCACTAGAATTGCGTCATGTTTCCTGGAGGTTCTTGGTAGAACTGTAATGAAATCCATAGAGATTACTTCCTACTTCCATTCCAGAATGGGAATGGGATGCAATAAACCTGTTGGGTGTTTGCATTCAACTCTCACTTGATGGAATTCTTAGGATTTAGCAACAAAATCAACCACTTCCCTCTTCAAATTAGGCCAATAATAAAGCCTTTCCATGGTTGTGAGAGTCTTTTGATATCCTGGATGGCCAGAATATGATTTCTCATGAAAATCTCTCATTAAAAGTCTCTTCAAATCATCATTATTTGGTACGTAGATTATGTTATTGAATCTAATTAAGCCATCTCGTGAGATGACATTTATCATCCTCACCTTCTTGTTGCAACTTTCCCTTCACTTGATGATATTTTTCATCATTTTGTCTTTCATTTTTTATCCTTTCCTCTAGGTCCAGTTTGTAATATCTTATAGATTATAGGTGGTTCAATTTAATCCTCTACTGAATGCATCACCAACCTTATTTTCCTTGCCTTTGATATACTTGATTTCAAATTCAAACTCACTAAGTGTAGCCAACCACCTATATTTTCTTGCATTAAACTTAGGTTGATCAAATAAATATTTGAGTCCACCATAATCTGTCATGAGTGTGAATCTTTTGTCGATGAGATAATTCCTCCACATCTTTAATGCATGAATAATGGTAGCTAACTCTAGACCACGAGTCACATAATTTATCTCATTCTCATTTAATTTCTGCGGCTCATAGAAAATCTCTTGACCTTCCTGCATCAAGACTCCATCGATTCCTTCCTTGCAAGCATCTATGCACACCACAAAATATTTATTCGAGTCTGCAATCTGCAACACGGGCACCTTAATTAACAATTGCTTCAACTTCTCATTGCTTGTTGCACATTAAACTGTCCACTCAAACTTATTTCCTTTCCTTTCCAAGGATGTAATGGGGTGACCTATATTGGATAAGTTCCTAATAAATCTCCTATATTAGCCTGCAAATCCCATGAATGATTTGATCTCATTCACATTCTTTAGTGTTGGCCACTCCATGATGGCATTGATATTTTTCATATCAACTAATATCCCCTCCTTGGAGATAATGTATCCCATGTAATGTATTTACGATTGGAAGAATTCACATTTTCTAAGATTTTCATAAGCTTGTGTTCCTTCAACAATTATAATACTGCATCCAGGCGATTCTCATGCTCTTTGTTAGTTATTGATTACACTAATCTTTCATCAACAAAAACAATGACAAATTTGTCCAAATAAGGACACAACACACTATTCCTTAAACAAATGAAAGTGGTAGGGGAATTAGTAAGCCCAAAGGGTATCACTACCAACTCATAGTGCTTGTATCTTGTTTGGAAAGTAGTTTTATGAATTTATTCTTCTTTGATATACACTTGATGATATCCAAACCTCAAATTGATCTTGGAGAATTTTGATACTCCTATCAATTGATCAAACAAGTCATCAATACGTGGCAACATATACCAAATCTTAATGTTTACTTTATTTAATTTTATGTAATCAATACAGAGTTGAGGCGTCCCATCCCTCTTCTTCATGAATAATACTAGGGCTCCCCACGGTGACACACTTGGACGTATGTAAAATTTATCAATCATCTCTTTCAGCTGCAATTTTAACTCAACTATCTCAAGTGTACTCTTCCGGTATGGTGCTTTGGACGTTGGTGCTTCTCGAGGCACCAATTCAATAGATAAATCAACTTCCATATGAGGAGGTAACCTAGGTATGTCTGCAAGAAACACATCCTTATATTGCTGTAGCACTAGGTATTTTTTCAGTATTTCGATTTCCCCTTTCCTAGTGTTGCTAATAGCTTCTTTGTCGCTAGATATTGGCAAAAAAAATAAATTACATCTCTTCTAGAAACTGCATTTAGCCTGCATTGTTGTGATTAGTCCATATGAAATTGGTTTTCACTTTCCTTGTAATATTTTCCTTTTCCTAACATTGTCCAAGCATTCAATTTCTTTTTCAAAACAATCCACTTTGGCTATGTGCATGTACAACCAGTCCATGCCAAGAAATATGTTATACTCACCCAATGTCAACAAGGTTAAATGTGTTTTGGTGGGCATGTCACTGAGTTCAAATGCACATGATTTCACCTAATGAATAACTTTTCTCTTTGTACCAATTTCCAATTGAACCAACCATGGATTTGTGTGCAATTCCTTAGTCAATTTGCACTCTTCCACAAGATTTAGGTTGAAATTGTTGTAATTAGAATGAGGGTCAATTAAAATATAAATGAATTGATTAGATAGCTTACCTTCCATCTCAATGATGGATGTTTGGTGGTCTACTTGTAAATTCTCCACAACTACATAAATTATGGGAAATATTTGTGCTACATCACCCAAAATCTTTGCGCTACAACACCCACTGAATGAGATTCATAGTTACTATAAATATTTGGACCCGTGTTTCTTTAATGTGGGAAGTCCCTTTTCTAGTGGTTTTAACCACATGTCCAACATTTCTATTGATCTTTTTTCTTAGTTGTTTGCTTCTCCATTGTCGGCTGGTACACACTGCCTTTGAAAACCTATCTGATTTTCGACTAAAATCAATTGGCTTTGGCTAGATGCATACCTTCCCTTCTTTCCAAGTTTTTGTTAGGCCATTTATTTTTATTTCCAACATAGTTATTTTCTCTCCAGTCATATTTGATCTCTGGCTTATGCTTTACCTACTCATAGCAATGTTTCAATTTCCTAATGGAATAATTTAAGGTCTAAGGTTCCCACAGTTTAATTCAGCCTCTAAATATCATAGGTATATCACTGATGAACATTTTAATCTTGGCCTTCTCATCTCTAATATATGGCACATATCTTAAAAATTCTAGAAAATTTTTGACATACTCGTCATGCGTCATTTGTCCCATATTGAGCTCATAGAATTATTTTTCTCTGTTGTCATAATATTTTTTTGATAAATATTGGTTTTTGAAAAGCTTTTAAAACTCACACCAGGTCATATTTTCTCTGGCCATACCTCTAACATTCTTCAAATATTCCCACTATATGTTTTATTTTACCTTCAATATATACATGGAAATATTTGCTTTCATGTTTTCAGAATAGTTATGGATTCTAAAAAAAATATTCATACCCAACAACCAAGCTTCCACATCTTCATCCTTCCTCATGTCTCCATCAATTGTGGGCGTCTTGGCTTTCTTAAATTCCTCAGGCATATAATCCTTTTCTTTTCTTCTCTAATGATGATGATGATGATGAGTGTGATGATGGTGCCTCCTGGTAGTAGAGCTGGAATATCTACCAGAGTGGTGCACATAAGTGATAGTTATTCCTCCTAGGGTACTTAAGGGCACACTTCCCTTCTTTGTGTCTTCACTCTCCCACCTATACCTTTACATGTCATTTTGTCACACTAAGGAAAAAGATCCTAAATCTGTATCTCTCACTATTCGATGAACCCTTTTCAGCATACCCCTACAAATATGGAAGAAGAATTATTTTAAGAAATACAAGAATCTTGGATTACATTGCTTAAATCCCTAATTTTAGCCCTCATCAAACCTTATTATTGTGAAAGTGCGATGTCACACCTGTAGCCTGTGAAAAAATGCAATGGTTAGCATAGTTTTTTGCACCAAAAAGTGGGATGAAAATTGTACATGGGTAAAAATAAAAAGTAAATTCTAGAAGCCTTATTCAAGAATTTTCTTCAAAGTGAATGAACTTGATTTCACACCTATATGGGAATTATCCCAAATTTGATGGATCCCATCCCACTCAATATTGATCCTATCTCCCCTCATTGTGGATTTCACCCCTTCAGAAGTGGATTTAAAATATCTTCTCTCATAAATACAGAGTATACCCAAGAGGACTGGGGTGGATTTTTGAGGTTTCTAACTTATGCATTCAATCTATGTAAGTGAAGCCTTGTCATGTTAAAGGGAGGATTGGAGAATGGTGGAAGGAGACTTATGACATCAAGGCCTAGGGTGTAACATCTCCCTCTTATTTTTTAATACAATAAATATTCTTTTTCTCACATGATATGCTTATTATTTTCATTCATTCATTGTTTATCTTTACATAATTTAAGGGCACAATAATAAAAATATGGGGGTTACAAGGGTACAATAATAAAAATAAGGGGGTTACACTAAAAACAATAAGGGACTATACTAGTAATATAGGGACCTAACATGCCCCTCTCCTTCAAAAAAGTGTTTTCCTCAATGCTTGAGTAGCTCTAGGTGCTTCTGTATAAAATTCTCATCCTCCCATGCAGAATATTCAGTGGGTAAGTTCTTCCACTTGATGAGATACTCTGAAATTGATCGATTCCGTAGCTGTCAAGTTCTTGTTTCCATGACCGCTTCAGGTTCCAATATGATTTTTCCTTCCTCATCAAGTTCTGGCAATATTGTTTGACCTAGAAGATTTTCACCTATAACCTTCTTTAAGCATGAAACATGGAAAATTGGATGCACTTGTGAAGAAGCAGGAAGCTCCAATTTGTATGCCATAGTACCAATATTTTGCAACACCTTGCAAGGACCATAGTACTTTGGCGATAATTTATTATCCTTCTTAGCTTGCTTGAGGGACATTTTTTTGTATGGTTGTAGCCGTAAAAATACCTAGTCTCCTACATCAAAACTTCTCTCACTGCGATGTTGATCTTCCTGTTGTTTCATTCGATTTTGTGCCAAATTCAGGTTGTCCTTTAAGAGTTGAAGAACTTCTTGTTGATGCTCGATGTGATCTTCCACTGCTTGAACCTTCGAATTTTCTCTTAAAGATGATGTGATGGATGGTGGATGATACCCATAAAGTGTCATAAATGGGGTCATTTTTGCTGCAGTATGGAAGGAAGTGTTATACCACCATTCAGCGAGATTAAGATGTCCTTCCAAACATTTATTTACTATCTCAATTTGACCATCGGATTGAGGATGATAAGATGAGATATGAGCTAATTGAGTACGCAAACAAGAAAATAACTCTATCCAAAAATTTCCAGTAAAAATGGGATCTCTGTCGCTCACAATAACACTTGGGTTTCCATGTAGCTTTTGAATTGTGTCCATAAATGTATTAGAAACTGTACTTGCTTTAAATGGATGATATAATACGCAAAAGTGTGCATAATTGGTAAGTCTATCAACTACCACCATGATGACACTCTTTCCTTTGGACTTAGGTAAACCTGTGATAAAATCCATTGAAATCTCCTCCAAACATTGACTTGGAATGGATAAAGGTTGTAGAATACCCGGGGTCTTAATTGTCTCAACTTTATTTTGCTGGAAAACCAAACATTCTGCCACAAAATTTTGAATATCAGATTTAAGGCCATCCCAAAAAATTCTTTCTTCACCCTGTGGTAAGTTTTTAAAAATCCTGAGTGACCTCCTAAAGGAGAAGTGTGCAATTCCAAAATAATATTTTGTTTTAGTTGGAAATTCTTACAAAGATATAAGCGATCTTTGTACCATAAGGAATCATTTTTCCAACTAAATGTATCATATGTACTAAGATCTTGCTGCAACTTTTGAATGAGTGTCCACACTTCTTCGTCCCTCTTCCATTCATCTCTTGCTTCGGTTATCCAATCTGGTTGGATAATAGAAATGGCACAAAGCAATGCTTCCACCTCTTCATTCTTTCTTGAGAGTGCATCTGCAACAACATTTAGCTTCCCTTTTTTGTATATTATTTCAAAGTCATAACCCAACATATTTGTGACCCATTTTTGCTGCTCTTCTGAAGATATTCTTTGTTCCAAAAATTGTTTAAGACTATCATGATCAATTTTTACCTTGAAGTGTCTTCCCATTAGGTAAGTTCTCCATTTCTTTCGTGCATGCAGTATTGCTAACATTTCCTTCTCATAAATAGGTTTCTGTAAATACTTTCCTTTGATTGGACGACTTTCAAAAGCAATGGGTCTTACTTCTTGCATTAAAACAACACCAATTCCATTTCCTGAGGCATCACATTCCACAATAAAGGTTTTTGTGAAGTCTGGCGTAGCTAGGACCGGTGCTAGGCACATTGCCTCTTTAAGATGTTCAAAGGCCTTAGTTCCTTTAGGAGTCCATGAAAATGCATCTTTCTTCAATAATGTTGTTAGAGGTGCTGCTATTCTCCCATAATTCTTAACAAACTTGCGATAATACCCTGTTAACCTGAGAAATCCTCGCAACTGCTTTATGGTTGTGGGGACTTTCCATTCCTTAATGGCTTTAATTTTGTTAGGGTCTACTTTAACACCCTCGTGAGATACAATATGACCCAGATATTCCACCGCTTGTACTCCAAAGAAACATTTGGATGTTTTTGCATATAATTGTTTCTCCTGCAATAGTTTGAGCACCCTGTCAACATGTTCAACATGATCCTTCCAAGAACTGCTATAGATTAGTATATCATCAAAAAATACTAGCACAAATTTTCTAAGGAAGGGTTTGAAAATGGAATTCATCAACCCTTGAAATGTAGAAGGTGCATTGGTAAGGCCAAAAGGCATGACCAAAAATTCATAATGACCCTCATGAGTTCAAAATGTTGTTTTTAGAATATCTTTAGTCTTCATTCTAATTTGATGATATCCTTAACGAAGATCCAACTTGGTAAAATAAATTGCTCCATGTAATTCATCCAAGAATTCATCAATCACAGGAATGGGAAATTTATCTTTAATGGTGAGCTTATTGAGCTCCCTATAATCGGGACACATGCGCCATGATCAATCCTTCTTGTGTATCAATACTACAGGAGCAGAGAAAGAACTTTGACTAGGTTGAATTATACTTGCCTCTAACATTTCTGCAATCATACGTTCAATTTCGCTCTTTTGGACATAAGGATATCTATAAGGCCTGATGTTTGGAGGAACACTTCCTGGAATCAAATGAATAACAAGATCATGATCACGAATAGGTGGGAGTCCTTTGGCAGTTTCAATAACCTTGGAATGATTGTCCAAGACTTTTTCGAGATGTGCAGAAATAGATGATTTTGATGTTGGAACTTCTAGTGAGCATAATTGTGCAATTATGCCTTGTTGTTCTTTCTTTAGAATCTTTTTCATGACATTAGAGCTTATTATCTTTCCCAGCTTCCCTGCAATACCCCGTAATTCGACTTCCTTTCCTTCTAAAAAAAATTTCAAGAGAATTTCTTGAAAATTAAAAGCTAGCGTCCCCAAAGATTGTAACCATTGTACTCCTAGTACAACATCAGCACCTCCCATAGGAATGGAAAGCATTGGACTAGTCAATACATATTCCCCCATGGTTAGCTTGATATTATGGCATTTTCCAGAGCAATTTATAGTTCCTCCATTTGCAACCATCACTTGACATTCCAGTGCTGGGTATAGGAAACAATTCAATTCCTTGGCTACCTTACAATGAATAAAATTATGGGTACTACCTGAATCAATCAACACTATTACCTTTTTCTTCTTGATATTTCCTTCTATATTGAGAGTTTGAGGAGTGGTAATTCCTTCCAATGCATTACACAATATGGTCAGACTCATTTCTTCCTCTTCTAGGGTTGGTTCCTAGTGTATATCCTCTTCTTGTTCATTTTCTTCTTCCTCTTCACAATCTGTGTAAAATAATTTCTTCTCAGCACACTTATGACCTTTAGTGTATTTTCCATCACAACTATAGAAAAGCCATTTTGCACTTTTTTCTTCCTATTTTTGTGGTGTCAACCTTGTAGGTTGTTAAAATCTAGGAGTAGCAACACTTCCCTCTTTATAGAAGTGAGTGGTAGGCTTCCTTGTCGTCATAATTTTACATTCAAATTTTCTTGCCAACCTGAATGCCTTCTCCAATGAATCAGGTTCCAAAATGAAAACTTCATGTTGGATGTTATCCTTTAAAGTACCTATGAAGAGATCAATTATGTGTTCCTCTGGAATATCAGTTACCCTTATATTCAATTTTTGGAAGTCCTCAATGTGCTGCCCCACTAAACCCTTTTGTTTGAGATTTATCAATTGGCTAAAGAAGGTGTTGCTCTTTGTATACTCATAATGTGCTATCATTTCCTCTGTAAAAATTGACCAAGTGACAATTTTTTTAAGGGAGCAAAGCCATCGATACCATACAAATGTATTTTGTTCTAAATGTAAAGTTGCAATGCGTACCTTTTGTGTGTTTTTCACGTTATGGAGATCAAAATATTGCTCCATCTGTAGTATCCATGTTACAGGATCCTTTCCATCAAACTTACTCATATCCATTTTTGGAATATGGTGGTTCTTCACTTAAGCGCGATAAGGTTTAGCAAATCGCAGTTAACATTCTTTTATTCTGTCAAGTTTCTATCTTTTCACCATTAGTAAACATTTCTTGTATCAACTTTGTCAAACCTTCCATGGCTACTTTTATATCATTCTTCATGTTTTCCATCTTATCTTCCATGTCATCCAACTTAGATTCCATGCTAGCTTCCATGCCATCCATCTTAGCTTCTATGCCATTCTTCAAACCATCCATCTTATATTCCATGCCTTTCTTCAAACCATACATATTAGCTTCCATGCCTTTCTTCAAAACTTCTATGTCAATTTTTGTTTCTCTTTTGCGAGAGAGAAATTTGTTTGAGTTGCTCTTGTAATTTTGATATGTGATGTTGCCATTCTTCGTCTTCATGAGTCATAGTAGAGCCTTATAAAGGCTTAATGGGTGTTGAATTATTTTTAGGGGCCATTTTAGAATCCAATACTGATATATATTCTATAATATGCCCTTGGAATCAATTCAACTTGATTCTTCAAACAAGACTTATGCAATTCGGAAAAAAAAATACACACCTTTTACTATCTTTTAGGAGATCGATATTGAAATTGAATTATCTCTGTAATTGAAAATCTTCGATATCTGAAATTCAGCCCTGTAGTAGCCCTCTGAAGCTTCTTTCAAATGCCACAGGTCTGACTTGATTTTGATTCTCCAAGACAAAGTTGTGTCCAATCTCCCACAATGACCTAATTCTAAATTTGCAGTTCCAATAATTCTACATCTCTTGTTTTGCCACATCTTATTGTTTGCTCCTTTGTATCTGAAGAACTATAGAGAAGGCATACATTAATGTACTTCAAATCACTTTTTAAAGAATTCCAATCTGATTCTCGAAGAGATTTATGAATAATTTTCCCACGATCCTCTTTGAGATGGTCAGGAGCCCTCAAAAGGAGCCTAACTCCGGGTCATTCTCAAAAATGTTGTGACAGATCCCGAAATTTTGCGGCCCGATGTTCCTCAGGGAGTTTAACTTGGCGCTCTAACAAGTTTAGCTTTTGAACCTTGGCAGAAAAAATTTATAGCGAAAATTCGGCGATGACATTTTTAAGTGAAATTCAGGAGCCTGCAAAAAGACCTAACTTCCACAGATCATATCTCCGAAAATATTGTGAATAAAGCTCTGAAATTTTTCGATGATATTCCTTAGGATTTCTACTTCGCACTCTCAAAATTTCAGCTTATGAACCTTAAGTAGAAAACTTGTAAGTTAACAGTGTTCCCTGCGACCTATTTAGAAGTGAAACCCTAGAATCCCAAGCTCACGATACAAATGTTGTGAAACCAGGTCCAAAAATAGAAGAAAAGAGATATCAACGCCTTAGAAATAAGCCACTTCGAGGGGGAAACCTCCAATACATTACATGAATGAACAATTCTTGGATGATTCAAATTACAAAACCTCCTTTCTATATATAGGAGTCCATGGGGCCACAATGTAATCCTAGTCGACCTAACAATAATAATTTAAGGGCACAATAATAACAATATGGGGGTTACAAGGGTACAATAATAAAAATAAGGGGGTTACACTAAAAACAATAAGGGACTATACTAGTAATATAGGGACCTAACATATTTTAAGGAAAATAAGTTTCATTTTTCAAAAAAATTCCCCTCATGGCTGGGGGCGGAAAGAATCATGTATCTTGCATTTTCTTTTATTTTCATTTCGAAAATGGTTCATGTTTTTTTCTTTAAATTTTGCACTTGTTTCTTTGCTTGAAAACACTTATTCCTTAATGTAGTTAGTATTCATCGAATTGAATATTTCATAACTTCATATTCATTGCATCAGTTTGGAATTGATTTATTATACCATTTAGTCATCATACACATTTAAAGTGAGATATTGAAATGAATCAAATTATTTAAAACAAAAAATTGATCAACAGTAATCGCATTTAGTGTGGGTCTAGGTTGGAAGGCGTGCTATGGCATCTATAAACATAGGAGCTATCATTTCTTGTCAACGTTACATTGTGTGGGTGGTCTGGTTCTTCCGCGTACATAAAAGTATATAGGACAATTCTTCCACGTACCTTTGGTTATATAGGAAGGCGCTCCACGTATGATGAGTGTATAGGAAGGCCCCCATCATATAGTTACTGTTGTGGAGGTAAATCCCCTCTGCGGACAGAGGCGATCCCTACTAGCCTAGACCGGGTCTAGCAACAATTGTTCACGCTATAGTGTAGGTCCCTAATTGCAAATAAACCAACTAGTGATGAAGGCCTACTTGGAATCCAATGCTGTTGTTTGTAGAAGAGGTAGCGCTCCCGTTCCTTAGCTCTGGCAGATCACAATCCTCACGATCTCCGTGACCGGACACCTGCACAGGCAAGAAAAAAAAAACGCAAGCGTAAAATCCAGTATATGAAACTATATGTCAGTCAAAGAAGACATACCCATCATCATAATCAATAACAAGAGTAGAACCATAACCAATAGTCGCTTATCATTAATCAATCAAAGAAGAATACAACCATAGCCCTGACGCTGAATTCTCCTTCGGAGGGCTGCCAGCGGAACATGTCTCAACAAAGCCTGTCGGGGATGGGACAAGCCTCTCTCTTCGGATGTCTCGACAATAATCTCCTTGCTTGGATTTGGCCTTAGGGGAATAATCAAGGCTCTTGCAGCATAAGGCTCTTGGAAATTTGGGAACTTGAAGACTAGCTTGCAATGGAGATGAGCAAGCTTTTATAGATGGAGGAAGGGGAGTTGGGATCCCTATAATCATGGGATTGGCCCTATCATCAAGGAAGCTTCCATGAGAGGTGGCAAACCACTTCCTCTCTATGGAGATCCGTAGCCAAATCTCCCAACTCAAGATAGATAGCAGTCTAGGAATTTGTTAGGACGAAACTTCCGCCATTTATTTTTAAAGAACACTGCTTAAATTGGTTGGCACGAGTGTGACTCTGGGATAGAGCGCCAATTGGCACGCCCTCTTTGAAGGATTTCCCCCATTGGCGCGGGTACTGAACTGGCTGCTCGTGCCAATGCAAAAAGAGGTGTTTTTAGGGTTTTTCACAAGGAGATGTCTTCAGGGCAATGAAAGTTCATGTTCAGACGGATGTCATGAAAGTATTTTCAAGTCTTGTCATTGCTCACAGGTCACGGAATGAGCCCTCCAATGTGCGGGACGGGGATTGCAGGGACAGTGACAAATTACTGTGTAACAGTTACACATTAGAAAACACTAACATAGAATGTGCTTCCATTCACCCTTGGGTATATAGGAATTCCCCTTATAGGTTGAAAACTAGCCATAAGTAACCGATTCATACTCCTTATTGTATGTGTTACACTAAACACAACATTCGGGGAGCATAACCTGCATGTACCTAACAATATATAGCAGTTCACAACAATTTGGTAAACCTTTGACACCTAGTGACATTTTTTATTGTTATTATTTATTTGATTGATAAATTTTTTTGTTTGAACTATCATACATTGTTTAAATTTCCTAATCTAAATTCATTGTTTAGTAGACCTTAAGTTGAATCAGATTGCGATAGTTCTAGAATTTTCCAATCAAGGAACCCATTTTAAAGGATATCCTATTCCTTTTCCTTGCTTTGGAAATGTTTCTCTTCCTTATATGGATACGTTATCTCTTCCTAGATTCACGATAGGTTTACCAATATGGTTGTTTTCAACCTCATTGGTCCCAAATACCCAATTTTCGTCACCTCAACCGAATAATTCACCTCAGTAACACCAATCTCTTGTTGAGCCTTTACCTTCTTTGCCCATCATGTATTCTTCCCATTCTTATTCTTTTCCTAGTGAAAGTCTTAATTCTAGTAATGAGGAGGCTAAGAAGAAGAATAAGAAGCAATATAAAAAGGATCCAACCAACCAATCATTATTTTGACTATTGATAATGTTGAGGAACCCTCCAACATACATCGTGTTGTAGCCTAATTCAACTCAGCTAAAAGTCAAGAGAGGTTTTGAGAAATTCAAGGTTATTGAGGAAAATTTGTTAAAATTTCAAGAATACCTATAATATGCTCGAAAGGATAACCACGAGCTCAACAATGATTCGTCATCACATGTGCACCAGAATCAAAATCAAGGAAGCAGCAGCATTGGAGGTGTAATCTAAGCGAGAGGAGAAACAAAGAGAAAAGTGTACAGGAGGGGTTAATTCAGGCTTATTCGCGTGCAGAACAGTTCAAGGGTCGGACCAATTGAACCATTCAGAACATTCCCGTAACTATTCGGCATCTACAACCCAATTTTTTCAAAAAGGCATAACTTCTTCATCCGGAAGCCGTTTTTCGAGCTATTTTTTTTTAATCAGCCTAATTTTTCAAGATCTTTCCATTGGAGTAGTTAGTTTCAGTTTTTTTCAGCTTTAGTTAAAAAAAAAAAATGGAAATTGCATGCCCGATTATTCTTAACAGCACCAATTATTTCCAATGGCTACCTCACATGGTAGATATACTTAGAAGTAAAGGGCTTTATAGAATAGCCATAGGACAAGAAACTAAACCTTCCAAAGATGATAAAGTCACTAAATGAGAAAATAAACAAGATCAAGCACGAGGGTTGATAGGAATGTCCATTGCTCAAGATCTTCAATTTCATATCCTTGAAATTAACACCCCTCATGAAGCCCTGGAAAAGCTAAATACTGTCTTTGGCATTCAAAATAAAATTAGGGCCCACCAGCTTGAAAATGAGTTGCTTACTTTGGACCCCAACAATTTCTCCTCTATTGAAGATTTCACCTTCTAGTAGACCATGACTTCTTTTAGAGGTTGTAGGTCAAAAGGAATCTCGGTAGCCTCATGTTGCATTCTTGCTAACTCACATTTCTTGTCTCCTGTTGTTTCCCTATTTAATCCACTAGAGAAACCATCATTCTTAGTCCATATAGAACCCCTCTTTTAATTTTGTGGGTTCTTTTATAAGAAAAAGAAAAACTCTTACACCTTAGATTATCTACTTATGGAAATGGCACGTGAAAGCCATGGCAGCCAACACCTATCATGGCATCAAAAAGTCAAACAGGGTATCCTAAAAAGTATGGTCCGAAACCAAACAAGGGTCCTAAGCAATTTC
This sequence comes from Pinus albicaulis, assembly GCA_034641835.2. Taxonomy (NCBI): domain Eukaryota; kingdom Viridiplantae; phylum Streptophyta; class Pinopsida; order Pinales; family Pinaceae; genus Pinus; species Pinus albicaulis. Next base: position 322,580,148 of record CM076572.1, read on the forward strand.
AGCCGCAAACTGAAAAAGAAACTCACCAAAATGATAAGGCAAATAAAAACAAAGGGAAGAAGACAGATAGACATTGCAACTTTTGTAATCGTGATGGCCATATAAAGTCCAAATGTTTTAATAATATGGAAGCCTTAGAAGCAACAATGAAGAAGCACAACATCAATTTGGAGCACTCTTCACCTTCATGTTCAGGAATGTCTACAACACTGTCTACACCAAGAAAGTGGGTAAGTCCTTCACCATCCTTGTTCTTTATGTTGATGATCTTATCCTTACTGGTAGTGATCCCAACCATATAAACCATGTGAAGTCTAGCCTCAAAAGGAAGTTTTAAATGATAGACTTAGGACACTTGCATTATTTCCCTGGTCTTCAAGTCTTGCAATCCAAAGAAGGTATTACCCTCTCTCAGTCCAAGAATTCATGTGATATTCTACACCACTTTCACATGGAAGACTGTAAGCCAGCCCCTTCTCCCTTTCATTCTGGAGTCAAGCTTTCAGTCACTCGTAATACCCCTAAATTTGATGCTACCTTATACCACCAAATTGTTGGTAAACTTCTGTATCTAACCCATACCCGTCCTGACCTTTCCTTTGACGTTGGTCTTGTTGCTCGGTTTACGCACCAACCTCACGAAAATCACTGGAAAGCAGCTAAAAGAATAATTTGATATATTTGAGGTACAGTTCAGTTCGGGATTCATTACAGTGAAGGAGCATCTCCATTGTTGATTGGTTTAACTGATTCAGATTGGGCTAGTGACCCTGATGATCGAAAGTCTACTGCAAGATATGTATTCACTCTTGGTTCATGACCTATTACATGGTCTTGTAAGAAAAAAAGTGCCATCTCTCTTTATTTAGCAGAAGCAAAGTATTGTGGTGCAGTTGAAGCCAACAAGGAAGTCATGTGGCTTCGTCAAATCCTGTCTGAATTTGGTCTTCATCAGCAGCATCCAACTACACTTTGATGTGATAATCAGAGTGCCATTCAGCTATGTAAATATCCAGTTCAACATCAGTGTATGAAACACATTGAGCTCCACATACACTTCATCAGAAAGCTCATTCATGATCGTTTTCTTGAAGTGCAGTATTGTCCAGCCAATGATCAAGTAACCGATATCTTTACAAAGTCTCTCACGAAAGCGAATTTTACCAAAATTCGATCCATGCTTGGAGTTCAGGAAAGTTATCATTAAGGGGATAGGCTCTAATGCCTCCTTCCTTCTCCAATTGTGTCACCTTTGTAAATCCTTCAATCCTATCCCAATTTGTTCTTAAGGGGGGATGTTAGGATATTTCAACACATAGGAAATAGGCTCCTTTTGTGTCACCTTTGTAAATCCTTCAATCCTATCCCAAGTTGTTCTTAAGGGGGGATGTTAGGATATTTCGACACATAGGAAATAGTTAAGAATAACTTAGTCTAGTGTAGATTTAGGTAAAGTGTGTTTATTTACTATGTACATTTGTAACTCATAGTTCGACGGTCACGATTTGTAGTGATCTGACGGTTAAATCTCTCCTCGGTATTAATGACACTTGATCTGTGGCTTAACACCCGATTGTTCCATGATCTCTATTTAAAAAGCATGGAGGGTAATTTTTCTGATAACTATTTATGAGAGAAATATATGTAACTTTTCTTTTTATATTAATAAATTGCTTGAAGTGGCCACGTTGGCTCAGTCCATGGAATGTTTCCCTCTTCGAGGGTTTTAACCACGTGATAATACTGGTGTACTAATTTTTGAACTATTTGTGAGCGGTGACCTTTGGTTTTTGATCTGAGGAACTTACCCTATAAATTCCTACAACATAGAGGTCAGGGTCAAGTTGGGCGTTGTAATATCCCCTTTTTAGGAATATCAAGATTCTATTCCAGAGATTGACTGAAAAGGAATTTACTGGATATTTCACATTTAAAAAGAAAGGATGATATCCAGAGGCTACCTGGCCATCTACAGACTCTGTCTATAGAATTTGGAATAATCCCTTTTACAGGAATTTCAACAAGGTGCTCAAGGAAAAGGTTGTATAAGTAAAACTGTGAAAAAATAACGTAGATCAGGGCTTGGATCCTCTTTTTTATGTTGTATTTGTCTTATATATCGAATTTAATCAGAAAAAAATTAGTATAAGCACATTAAACAGATCTCCCAAAAAGTAGACTAGCTAGAAAGCACCCAAAGAGGAAGGCTGCAATCAAATGCAAGCACTGCTTCAGGAATTGCACTGTTTTAGCAGATGTTTAGTGGATATCAGCAAGAAGAATCATATTTTATTAATACAATAGCAAACCAACATTATGATGAAGCCCTCTCATTATACAGTATAAAGCATGGGCCAATACAACAATAAATCTTCAGAAAAGAGAGCAGGAACACATGTATATTTGCAGAAATGCTTCAACAGCGTTATTTTTCAGGAGATTTAGTAGCTGGAAGTTAAAACTCAGATCTAGGACAGATATATGGTCAAAATATCAGATCTATACCATATCTAGAGACTATATAGTTTTCTCTACAAGATCCACTTGGAATTTTTACAAAAGCATGCATGAATAACAGTAGATCTGAGAAACAAGTTGCAGATATGGAAACTGCTGCAGTCAATTTATGAATATAAAATTTCATTACAATGGATCAGATCTGAATAGAACATAGATCAACAAGCTAATCCATGGATCACCTAGTGGAAGGAAAACCCCAGCACTAAGGATCTCTGATCTAAACTACGAGCAAAACACCACAAAGAGATCTACAAAAAAATAACGCAGTCTTCCAACATAGATAGCGCTATGCCTCAAATGTCATAGATAAACACTATAGAAGTACAGATATAAAGCATAAAGAAATGATACAATCTTCCAGGAGGTCAAAGGACCCACTCCATGGAGAGAGGCTCTCAAAATACACTAGATCTCTGCAGATCTAGATCGCCACTTGTTGCAGCTTGCAGAGACAGCAAAACCCTCAATGGATCAGCACTGCCAATGTAAGTAGGAGATTGGCCTCAAGCCTAATAGTGGTTAAATTTAGAAAAAATTTGACGTGTTACCATAGAGTTGTGCTGTCTCTTTTGGAGATGCAATGAACCTAGACAACGATGTTGATTTGGTCAAGGTTGACCCAGTCTTTAGCTCAAACCTCTTTCACACCTACAAGTGATTATTTAAATGGCCCTGATTTGTCTTTGTTCACATGGGCATTGATTTATTCAGACTTTTTAGGAGTTTTACATGTCCTCCTTTATTCATTTATTCATGAAATAGAAATTAAAAAAAAATTGAATGTTCCTCTTAGCTAAGGCTAAGTGGGAACATTACTGTCCTCCCCTCCAAAATGTTGTTTGGCCTCAAGCAATTGAAAGGGTAGGAGTTGTAGTTCTTCTTCTTCTCCATGGATGGCACCATCAAGGATCAAGTTTTCATCATGGACCAAGTGCTCATCAAGCCAATACATCAGAAATTGCTCCTCATGTGCTAACATGATAGGGGCATATTCTATCCCTTTAGGAGTGTAAAACTCAACAGAAATAAACATGGGTGAAGCAATGTCACACCTAAAACATGTATCATGAAGTATAAGGTAAAGTTCCATCGCATGTGGTACATGTAAACTTCCCACTTTTTTCCCATACAAACCCATAAACAATACCAATATATCATCTATGTATAGAAGAAAAATCACATATATGCAAACTGAAATGTGCACTTGAGGACGTGGGTCATAATCCCACATAAGATACCAATGCAATGCACTCCTTGTCTTGAGTAAATCTGAGTGTGGAAAGTGGTATTCCCACCACATCTTTGCTGCATGGGTCACTTTGACATGGCTGAAAGTGATACCCAAGTTAGGTGCCTTTGGGAAGCACCCATCATGATAGAGAATCTCCCTTTGCACCTCAAGGGAGTGGCCAGATTTAGAATTTTTATTGGCCTCATCAATGCCATGAGATTTGCATGTAATATCACTCTTTGTAGGAGCCATGGCCTGCATACATATGGTAAGAAAACGTGTCAAATCAGAAAAATAAACGTGCTCCATAAGATCATATTCTTTACCATTCAAGTCTCCCACACACATGGAGTTAGGCATGGGCACTCCTCCTCTTTTAAGAGAAGGAAGAGATGGTTGAAATGTCTCCTGCATAGAGTCCTTTGGCTGCCCCATCTCCTCATAACTAGTGCACTCTTATAAGTGTTGATGTAGTTCCTCCCAATCATAGTGCTGATGTAGTTCTTCCTTCATACCCTCCCAATCAAAACTCCTCATGATTAGGGAGTAGATCTTTGCTGACTGCATATAGCTGGAAAGGAACTCTTTGTGTGCTCTTTTTAATATCTCTTGCTTAAGATTGGAAGCTTGAGACAAGAATACTTTACCAAGATGATAGATGACCCCTTCATGGACCAAATAGCCTCCTCCTTGCTTCATGCCATCTAATATCATCCCAGTGTGCAGATATTTTGACTACTCCACAAGGAGTTGAGACCTCCAATATGGATCTACACAACTCAATAAAGACAGTGGTGCTGATGCATCTATGGTGGTGCTTGCCTTGTTTCTGATTGTTTCTTTGACATTACACATGCCAAAATTGTTTGTGGGAAGGTTGATCCTCCCCTTTTCTTCCTCCCACAGCGCTGTGGCTTTCTCTTAAATTGCTCCAGCACTTTGTGACGTTTCCCCCACATGATCAGAATCTAATGGAATTCCAAGTGGCTTGCCATGAGGTGGGAATGTTCCTTGTAACATCCTCATAAACATGAGAGAAGGAACTGTGAGATCCTTGCTTCCACTGCGCAAATCCATCTCTGTTGTTTATGTGGAAACATCGGGTGCAGGATAAGTGTGCATGCCTTGAATTATTTGTGGTTTCCCACTCTTCAAGTCCACCCACTCCATCTACAAGGCCTTTCAATCAGTGGTGACCTTCCCCAAGGTAATCAACCACTGGACAACCAAGATGATATTGGTGTCTGGTATGTCAACTACAAAGAAGTGATCCACCAAGGTGTAGGTCCCCATAGTGACAGAAAGTGATGGAACATATTGCATGCACTACATAGTTCTATCTTTTGGGACCAAAACAGAGAACCCATCAAAAGTATCAGTGGGGATCCCTCTCCTCTGCACAAGGTGAGCATCAATAAAGTTATGGGTTTCCCCACTATCAATCAAAATAGACACTTTCTGGTTCATGACTGAACCTTGTACTCTTAGGGTCAAATATTTGGGCACTCCTCTCAAAGAAGCAAGAGTCCCACTTGTTGGAGAAAAGGCTCCCTCTTCACCTCTGGATGGTTATTGATATTCCTCCTCATCATCACCAGCACTATGACCCCTCCTAGGTCCTTCATTCCCATCTTCCTCCTCAAAATATGAGAATACTTCTATATAGTGTTCTCTTGCAGCAGCACATCTATGTCCCAGTACCCATGGCTCTTGACAAGTGAAACACAATATCTTTTTCCTCAACTCCCTCCAGAGATCAAGGTCAAGAGGCTTCTTCAATGAGCTCTCCTTGGGTGGAGTATCTTTCCCTTCCTTCCCCTTAGAGAAATGAGGGGCTTTGCTTTGGAAAGTTTCCTTTGCTCTTGGCAAGGCATATTGGAGATATCTAGCTCTTTCAATGGCATTATGCAAAGTGATGGGCTTGGTAGACTTAACCAACCCATGCAAAGGTTCCTCCAGGCCATCAATGAACATGTAGACTCTCCTTGCTATAGATATATTATGGACCATTACTGACAACCTCAGGAATTCAGAGATATAGGCCTCTGCATCTCTTGTCTCCTTCAGCTTTTCCAAGCTTATAAAAGGGGCCTCTGGATATTTCCAATCAAATATCTCCACTAGTATCCTAGTGAACTCAGCATATGTAGACACATTTTTGTGTCCCAATGTAGATATTCCATGAAACCACCAGTTGTGGGCTTCTCCCTCAAAATGCAGCGCAACAATCTTGATGGCTTCTACTTCGGGCACTTTATTCAATTGGAAATAGATATCCAACTTTTCCACCCATGCCTTGGCAGAACAAGAGGATGTTCCATAGAACTTGGGCAAAAATAACCTGCCCATAGTATGGTGTCTCCCCTAGAAGAAACCACCATCTCTATACTACTGCCATGGTCTCCTTCGGTCCTTGAGATGACAAAATTCTTGGAAGCTCAAGTTATCCTTGAACCTCTGACTTTGTGAGTCATATTCTACAAAGTACCTTTCCAGGGAGGTTGTCTCTTTCAGTCCTTAATTCTCTACAGCCAAGAAGGTAGGCATGGTAGAGCGTTGTGAGGCCTGTGGAGCTTGTGGCAAGCTCACAGGTTGACCGGTCCCAAAATGAGACATGTCAGAACTTTCTCCTTGATGGAATCTCCCAAGGAATTCCCTCATTCTATCCACCCTCATCTCCTTTATCTCCTTGGATAGATCTTGCATATCCTCCATGATATTTTTTGCAAACTCCTTTGCTTCCTTATCTTTATCATTCACAGATTCAGGGGCTTTCCCCTTGTCTTGACCCTTGTCAAGATCAACAATGGTGTAGTCATAATTTCTATGAATTCTATTTTGTTACCTCCTCTCCCTCTCAGTGGGAGGATCCTCATATTTGGAATGTAGCATGACTGGTGCTCCAATGGTAAGCACAGGCTGTGCCAAGCGTGGAGCTCTGATACCACTGTAATATCCCCTTTTTCAGGAATATCAAGATTCTATTCCAGAGATTGATTGCAAAGGAATTTACTGGATCTGTCAAATTTAAAAATAAATGATTAGATCCAGAGGCTACCTGGCCATCTACAGACTCTGTCTATAGAACTTGGAATAATCCCTTTTTCAGGAATTTCAAGAAGGTGCTCAAGAAAAACGATGTATAAGTAAAATTGTGCAAAAATAATGCATATCAAGGCTTGTTTCCTCTTATTTATGCTATATTTTGCTTATATATGGAATTTCATCAGAAAAAAATCATTTTAAGCACATTAAACATATCCCCCAAAAAGTAGACTAGCTAAAAAGCACCCAAAGAGGAAGGTTGCAATCAAATGCAAGCACTGCTTCAGGAATTGTGCTGTTTTAGCATATGTTCAGTGGAGATTAGTAAGAAAACTCATATTTCAGTAATAAAACAGCAAATCAACATTATAATGAAGCCCTCTCATTATACAGTAGAAATCATGGGCCAATACAACAATAAATCAACACATGTATATTTGCATAAATGCTTCAACAGCGTTATTTTTCAGGAGGTTCAGCAGCTGGAAGTTAAAAATCAGATCTAGGATATATCTATGGACAAAATATCAGATATATACTATATTTGGAGACTATATAGTTTTCTCTACAAGATCCACTTGGAATTTTTACAAAAGCATGCATGAATAAGAGTAGATCTGAGAAAAAAGTTGCAGATCTGGAAACTGCTGCAGTCAATTTCTGAATATGACATTTCATTACAATGGTTCAGATATGAATAGAACATAGATCAACAAGCTAATCCATGGATCACCTAGTGGAAGGCAAACCCCAGCACTAAGGATCTTTGATATAGACTATGAGCAAAAAACCATAAAGAGATCTACAAAAAAATAACGCAGTATTCCAACATAGACAGCGTTGTGGCTCAAATTTCATAGATAAACACTGTAAAAGTAAATATCTGAAGCATAAATAAATGATACACTCTTCCAAGAGGTCAAAGGACCCACTCCATGGAGAGAGGCTATCAAAATACACTAGATCTCTGCAGATCTAGATCATCACTTGCTGCAGCTTGCAGAGACAACAAAACCCTCAATGGATCAGCACTACCAATGTAAGTAGGAGCTTGGCCTCAAGCCTAATAGTGGTCCAGTTCAACAAACTTTCCTCCTTGAATCATCAAAGGAAGAGGTGAAACTCCTGCATAGGAATTCCAGATACAATCCTCCACTCAACAGCAAAGAATGGTATTAGTCTAAGCATACAAATACTCAGAAATATGATCTATCAACAACCTTCTCTTGCTGCCCTCCTCCTCCTTTTATAAGATGAGAAATCCTTTGCAAACCCTAAACCATCTTGATGAGTTAGCCCTTTTCACATGAGAGGCTCCCTTCTAGAGCTGTGTTGTCCCTTTTAGAGATGCAATGAACCTAGACAATGCTATTGATTTGGTCAAGGTTGACCCAGTCTTTAGCTCAAACCTCTTTCACACCTGCAAGTGATTATTTCCACGGCCCTGATTTGTCTTTGTTCACATGGGCATTGATTTATTCAAACTTTTTAGGAGTTTTACATGTCCTCCTTTATTCATTTATTCATGAAACATAAATTAGGACAAAATTGAATGTTCCTCTTAGCTAAGGCTAAGTGGGAACATTACAGGCGTATTCGCAAGCTCAGGAGGGTTACACCGTGAAGAAACAATATTATCATTCTTCCAAGTTCGAGTACAACAAAGGCTCGTATTCATTGCGCTCAGATCCAACGGAACCTGGGAGCACAAATTGCATGAGATTTATACCAAGGAGTGCCCTTGCAAGCAGTCTCGTTAAATCCGCTCACTTAAGTGCCCCCGCAAGTGGTTTCAGGTTTCAATAAAGGACATTACGTGGTGATAGTTGGAGCCCACACCCTTTACTTTCAAATCATAGAAAGTAGAGAAATAATGTATTTACTTTAAAATAACTTAAGGGTTTTTTAGGAGGCGCAAAGGGGAAAATAGACGGTCAGGATCAAAGCACAGAATTGAAGCGAAGAGATGGACGGTGGAGATCATAGCACAGGAACGCAAGTTAGATGGATGGACAAGATTAGATCATGAGATCTAAGTTAGAGATAAGCGGTCAAGAATGGATATCACAAATAAATATGCAAGAGAGTTAATGGATCAGAGATTGTGAAGAAGAGCCATGTGTCGGCCATAGGTTCCATCGCATATTTCACATCTCAAATCTTACCGTTTACCCTCCACTTTCTCCCATATAAAACTTGCAACATGTGATCTGTGGGCAGTCGCACCTCCACCCTTCCATGTCATCCCTCTCGTACATTGCACTTTGCACATCGCACTTTTTAACATTTATCGCCCTCTGCTTACATATAAACCCTGTGATATGCGATCTGCGGGCACGGTCCCACCTCCGTCCGTGCCACGTCACCTTCCCCGCCCCCACACTTCACACTTCGTAAAACATAACTTTTAACCTCCGCTTTCTCCCATGTAAAACTTGCGATATGCGACCTGCGGGTGGTCTCACCTCTGTCCTGCCACGTGTTCCTTCTGCCTGTTGCACTTCGCACATCGCAAATTTTAACACTTACCTCCCATATTTCATAACAAAATCCCCGATTTGTGATTTGCGAGTGAATGTGATGTGGTTTGAAAAGTTAATTCCAAAGGTTTTCAAATCGGGAGGTAAGTTATTTCTTGTGTTAATTCCCATAAGAGGAAGAAAGGAGGATTATAATGTAAAGCCAGTGAAACGCTTTGATAATGGAAGAAAGTCTTAATGCGTGCAGAGAGACTCGGGTAAGTAACCCGACGCAGAGCAAAGGAGAAGAGAAGACTAAACATAGCAGCCACATGCAGAAGAGGTAGAGTTGGGTAGCAGGTGACATGATGACAGCATTCGAAACAAAAAACCATGGGCAGATTCAGGTGGGATTCGTTTATGCAGAATTTTAGGACATCACAGCCGAAACAGAAGGAGACACATCAATAAAAAATTAGACTCGTCAAAAGGATTATATACCAAGTGTATTTTGTTTTATTTTTTAAGATCAAAGCTACAATGGTGTCCTCGATTGCAATGTAATAAGTAGTTTAACAGTTTAGGAATTTTAGGAGTTTCAAGAAGATCAAGCAGTTACAAAATTCTTTTGGTTTATATTTAATGAAGAGAGAAAGAGGGAAGTGGGGGCCTGGGTTCTAGACCTCTTGGGGATGACATTTGGTACCTCTTTTTCTGATGGGTAAATGAAAGAAGCAGTAATTTTCCTGCAACTATTGATGGTGATTCGTTTTTCTTGTGACATTTTGTGTCCCTTCTTCTTTGAATGAAGTGAAGTAATGTAGCAGCTGGTCTCTTAATTACATATGTGAGTAAGAGTTAAATAACCTTAATTTGTGCTCATTCACTCCATCTCTTCTCCCTTCACAAATTCTCTCTGAAACTTAAAAGTAATAGATTTTGTGTTTATATCATATTATTTTGAGTTTCCCATCTCTTCACAAACTCCTGATGAAACTTTAAAGTAATATATTCTGTGTTTACAGAATATTATTTCGAGTTTCTAGAGCAACAAAGTTGTTGGCTTGTTGAATTAAGTTATAAAATACACAAGAGGTATTGTAATAATAATATATTGTATTTAAAATGTATAAGAGATGATGATAAAATGTTACCATGAGGCCCTGCTTATATACCTACGCAGGTGGCCTTTCATGAATGAGCATGTCCTTTAGACATGCCCTTTCACTAACTTAATGATTACTTACATAATTCCTATTTAACTATTAATAACTATATTTATTATATTCGTTGTGAATTATATTCATAACATTGTCCCTTCCTTCAAAAGATTTGTCCTCAAAGCTTATAGTTGACACTTGTCTTCAGTTCAATCACACACATTTTTCTTCATTTGCTTTCGTCACATTTTAAATATATTATCTTTTATTTATTTATTTATTATGAATTGTCCCTTCCTTCAGAACTTTGTCCTCAAAGTTTTATGGATAATATTTTTTTCTTCTTGTGCTTTTCTTCACTTTTCTCGTTTTTTTTTTTATAGGACATCCCTCGTACTTCATCTTGTATAATTTTTGTGGTTGATATTTGTATTGAATTTAGGGTAATCAATTTTATTTTATTTTTAATTTTTATGGGGCTATATATTTTAAGTTTTATTTATTAATTAACTATATAATTAATTTAAAAGTTAATTAATTATATAAGAAGGATTATATAATTAATTAATTGTAACGGTATACTTATTCTAAATGACGTTTTGATCCATGGTGAGTTACGACTTATACTCCACCACTTGAATGGTTTTCTATTTGCTGCTTCAGATGGAAGAGTTGCCTGCAGGTTCCAGTTCTGACTTTGTCGATCACAGTGGGTTCTAAATCCAGAAATACGGCACGGGGGACATGATTTCCTGCTCCTATCTCGCTGAAGAACGTTTTGAATGCATTGTCTCCCCCTCCCGCTCTTTTTTCACTTGGCATTTTCTCATCAGGTTGGATACCATGCTCAAGGCAGTAAAGCTCCCAGCAGGCATCGCCAACCTGAATACCGACCTGGCCGATGTGAAGTGAAATGCATTCCCTCACCACCACGGATGTGGAAACCTGAGGTGAAGGGTATACTGTGAAACCCAGCATCGATTTCCTGCCATAGTATATTGAAAGTCTCTCAAGGAGGATGGATCCAAGGCTGGATCCGGTTCCTCCATGAATTTCATCTGAAACTTAAAAGTGGTAGATTATTTGTTTTCAGCATATTACTTTGAGTTTCCCCTGTAGTTATTCTTTTCATCTAGATATAAGTAATGAATGGAATTATGAAACCTTTTATTATTTCATATCATGAAGGGTTTTGAGAAAACTAGTCTCCAGAAGGATAGAACAAAGACCTCATGATAAAATCATTTCTGTGACATACTTTTAAAATGTCTTAAGCATTGATTCCTTTCACAATTGAGGGATTGTCTCTTAAGATACAACACATCGCTAAACCAAATATCCCTGTAATAATTGTAAGGGTGACCACCTTCTTATCAATTGTCCTCGTATTCCTAAGGTCTTAGAAGTGTGGTATACATATTCACATCAACTTACTATTGTTCCATCAACTAATGATTATAAAGTTCCTGGGAAAAAGGGTAAATTTAGGTTTCCTTGTAGGTTATGTGAAGGGAGTCATCAAACTCACCTTAATTTCTCTCATATGGATGAAGCCTCTAAATTATTGGAAAACCTTATTGTTTCTCAACAAAAACTTCCAACTTGTTATTGTAATATTTCTACCAACCTACCTTCAATTGATGAAGTGATCGATCTGAGTCCACATTTGGTTGATCTCACTCTTACCTTGGAGAGTGAAACCCATATCACTCATATTGATGAACCATTGGTTGTGTTGTAGCTGCTACAACGCCACCCAAAATTTTGGGCATATTCAAAATTTTGAGTCCCCCTGTGATCGATTAGACCATTAAGGTTTTGACCCGGCCTTCAGTCAGTTAATCTCCCAATGACCTATTCCTACCAAACATTGTTGTTGTGCCCATTCATACGATGCACACCAAACCCACTTGTCTTGTTGTCTCATGACTATAGTAGGGTTTGCAGGGTTTGTTGCTGCAAAGAGCATTGAGAGTTCCTTGATGGATTCAATTCTAGGTTTCCCATAATAGGCATCACCAATCACTGGGGGCACCGAGATCGGACATATAAGGCTTCAGTCTGGCTTGTGTTATGCTGGTCATGCTAAGGTTCAAGAGAAACCCCAATTTCTCAAGAAAGTCTTCCCTTTCCCATTTTACCTAATTCATATTCCCCTGGGGCACATTCTGATATGCATTGCATGAAATCATGATAAAATCATCGAATATAATTTTACCTCGGGTTCATGATTATTTTCCCTCATCTCAACATGTGCATTAAGGTTTTCAAGTTTTTAGTGAGGCATTAAAAGTCCTACAGACCTGCAAGCCCCTTTTCTCTGGCATGTTCATTGAAATGAAGTGGATACATATTGTGTTCATGATTAGGGCAAGACTTGAGTTTCATTAAGGTATGGAAAAGGTTGGCTCTCCTCTGCACCTCTAAAACCCTAAATTATTATGATCAAGAATCTGACCATGCCTTGAATTAACCTTCACTATCTAGAACTCTTTTCATATAGCTCTTCAAGGCACTTTCTCTAAAATCACATAATCACCGTGGGAAACAAAAAATATTAAATTCACAATTGGTGGTTCCATTAAATGTATAAATTTGAATTCGATTACCAAAGTGAAGCATGGGATGATCCATCCATGCAATTTATAACAAATTAATTTGGATTATTTTCATGTTACTAGAGTGAATCAATGTTTGTCTTTTTATCTATTCATTGATCCCACATGAAAAGTATCTCTTTGGTAAACTAATTTTTTTGTTTCATCTTCTTTGCAGGACGCCAAGTAAATGTGGCTTGGATCCACATCCAAAAGGGGAAAACTTGTAATCGAGGAAAGAAATGCATAGGTCGCAAAGAAGCATAGGTCGCGAGGTCACGAGGTCACAAGGTCGCATACGTCACAAGGTCGCAAATTCACATACGTTGCAAAGTAGAAAAGTCACATAGGTCACAAAGCCACATAGGTCACAAGGTCGCAAAGTCACAAAGTCGCATAGGTTGCAAAGTCACATAGGTCACAAAGTCGCATAGGTCGCAAAGTCGCAAATTCGCATAGGTCACAAAGTCACAAGGTCGCAAAGTCACAAGGTCGCAAAGTCTCACAGGTTGCAAAGTCGCAAGGTCACAAGGTCACATAGGTCACAAGGTCACAAAGTCGCATAGGTTGCAATGTTTCAAAGTCGCATAGGTCGCAAGGTCACAAAGTCGAAAAGTCGCATAGGTCACAAAGTCACATAGGTCGCAAAGTCACAAATTTGCATAGGTCGCAAAGTCATAAGGTCGCAAAGTCGCATAGGTCACAAAGTCACAAGGTCGCAAAGTCGCATAGATCGAAAAGTAGCATAGGTCACAAAGTCACATAGGTCACAAAGTAGCAAGGTCGCAAGGTCGCAAGGTCACAAAGTCAAATAGGTCGCAAAGTCGCATAGTTCCCAAAGTCGCAAGGTCACATAGGTCGCAAAGTCGCATAGTTTGCAAGGTCGCAAATTCGCAATGTCGCAAGGTCACATAGGTCACATAGTCGCAAAGTTGTATAGGTCAAAAGGTCACATACACCACAAATTCTCAAAATTTTAAAGTCACATAGGTCGCAAAGTCGTAAGGTCATAAGGTCGCAAAGTCGCATAGTTCACAAAGTCGCAAGGTCTCAAATTCGCATAGGTCACAAGGTCGCAAAGTCGCATAGGTCGCAAAGTTGCAAGGTCACAAGGTCAAAAATTCACATAGGTCGCAAGGTCGCAAAGTCGCATAAGTCACAGGGTCGCAAAGTTGCAAAGTTGCATAGGTGGCCAAGTCACATAGGTCGCAAAGTCACATAGGTTGCAAAGTTGCAAAGTCGCAAATTCGCATAGGTCGCAAAGTCGCAAGGTCACAAAGTTGCAAATTCACATAGGTCGCAAAGTCACAAGTTCGCAAAGTCACATAGGTCACAAAGTCTCATAGGTCGCAAAGTCGCAAGGTCGCAAGGTCACAAAGTCACATAGGTCGCAAAGTCGTAAAGTCGCAAATTCGCATAGTTTGCATTGGTCACATAGGTCGAAAAGGTCACATTTCGCCACTCAATCACTCCAATAAAAGGGATAAATCATCCAATTTGAGAGAGGCTTCAATGACAGTAGACAACATCCTTGTCTCAACCAACAAATATCTCAAAGCTCCAGATACTCTTCCAAAGAAGGATTGGATTACGACACAAAATGATAAAGTACATCTATGCATGAGAATCCAATATCGGGAAAATATGGCCAAGGATGTAGACAAGGTCATATATTCATATAATCATCCCCTCAGTGGGTTATATCAATGGTCGAAGTCCATCACACTCCTTCCATCAGGTCACTAGAAACACCTAAGGAATGGGAGAAATTACTACACGAAATGCAAGGATTTCATGACCCAATCAGACAAGCTTGCAACTCCAACGACTTGCAGGTGACAAGAAAGAGCGTCACGCAGTATGTGGTTGAGATGGTCAGGGTTCACACCAAATTTTATACCTTGTGAAACTAAGTCAACGTCCAGAAAATCACATTGATTCCATATGCCCTCGAGTGCATTCACAGACACGAGGAAGACATGCCTCAACTGGTCACGATAGATACAGACTACAAAGCATGGCAGACCTATCTCAAGAAGCATCAACATATTGACACTTTGGCCTTATCAATCAGCAGATCATTAGCACATGGTAAATGCATGAGAAATACTATCTCATTTTTGTTGCACAACATGGTATCTTAAGGAAAATTGAATCAGAACCTAAGAGAAACATGAGGGAGTCCCTAGGTCGCAATCCACCCTAGGTCATAATCAACCCTGGGTCGTAATCTCCCTTAGGTCACAATGTCTCTTAGGTCGTAACCTCCCCCAAGTCGTAATCTCCCTTAAGTCGCAATCTCCCTTAGGTCGCAATATCCCTTAGGTCGCAACATCCCCTGGGTCACAATCTACCTTAGGTTGCAACCTCCACTAAGTTGAAATCTCCCTTAAGTCACAATCTCCCTTAGGTCGCAATCTCCCTTAGGTTGCAACTTCCATAGGGTCGCAATCTCCCTTAGGTTGCAATCTCCCTTAGGTCGCAATCTCCCTTAGGTCACAACTTCCCCTC
This sequence comes from Pinus albicaulis, assembly GCA_034641835.2. Lineage (NCBI taxonomy): Eukaryota > Viridiplantae > Streptophyta > Pinopsida > Pinales > Pinaceae > Pinus > Pinus albicaulis. The sequence goes on from CM076572.1 coordinate 322,595,671, forward strand.
AATCGCAAGTAATCCCAAGAATTGAGGAAGACCAAAGGTCACGGGAAACCCAAGAGTCACCTCGGCCTATATGTACATTTTCTAGCGATTATGTAAGGGACTTTTGGGTTGTGGATTTTTGAGAGAGACACATTGTTTTTTATTGAATGGATGCCTCTTGATGAATACAAAGAAGTGTTAATGGATCTCACTATTGAATCTGATGGAAGTCTCCTGTGTGGTTATGCTCTGAATATGGTCTCTTCGAATGAACGAATGCTTATTTCAAATATTGGTGCACATTTCTACTCATGTATTCCCTTTTGTTATGAACTTCCTTGCAACACGTGGATGATATATGATGTTCTAACTTAAAGAAATGTTGATGAAATGCTTTGTCGATATTTGCTTTAAATATTTATTGGGATGTGCATAGTTGATAAATGAAACACTTAACCATTGTGAAATTTTTATCGTTTGTTAAGTGAATCTTGTAATAAGTACGATCTTGATAAATTTTTGCTAACAATGCTTTTCATAAGTTTCATGCATTAAATTCCGCTTTTCTATTCATGGTATTATGTTTCACAGGGCATTCGTCAATCACTAACTTGTATTCATTCAACATCCGTGCATTCTCCATCTCAGTGAGTCCCCTCTCTATCCGAAAAAAAAATCTTCACCAATTTAATGGCAACCGGGCCTACATACTAGATGGGATCCCCAAACCAAATAGTGCAGAGTCTAATTGGGATTTTGCACCAGGGATATCCCCTTACTGTTGGTGAGACATTTTCAACCGTCAACAGATTTGATGCTAGAAGGAGGGCTAGATGACAAGCTGATCCCTTGGAGCCTACAGTTTAGTCTCATATCTGTAAATGGCTTGTCCTAAAATCATACTCCCGAGATGTTTATTTGGTTTATCTATTTGTAGATTCTTAATCCGTGACAAACCTCTCTATCACTTGTCTCAGTCGAAGTTTGATGGTGAAAATGGAATTTCTGTAACCGACCACCTATCTAATTTTCTTGAGTTTTGTGAATATTACGAAATTGATGATAAGGAGTTTTCTTGTGTGCTTTTCTCCCTCACCCTTGAAGGATGCGTCAAGAAATGGCATCGCACGCTGCCATCAGCTTCCATCCATTCGTTTGAGCAACTCATCGGTGAGCTTCAACAAGCTTTTCACAGGTACGATTTTCAAGATGTATTAATAAGGATAAATGAGATCAGAATGAAACCTCATGAATCTATAGAGGATTTTTCTATTATATTTGTTCATACTTGTTTTGAGATCCCTGAAAGAGATGTCGATTGGGCATATTTAATTGAAAATTTTCAACAGTTGGTTTTTGTTTCTCTGCAACACCTCCGATCTGAAATAAACCCTGATCCTTATGGGTGTCATGATAATCCTCAAGTTACTAACTGTCCAAATTCAGTCCCGAATATTTTCTTTCCCATCTCTCTGAGTCAGGAACAACTTCAAGCCTCCAAGAGGAACTTACTATTTGTGACATTTCTCATCCTCCTCCTGATTTCCTACCTAATGGAGTTTTGTTCGCAAATAGTTTAAGTGATGAAATATGCTTGCAGGGAAATGAACCATGTTGTATTGCCTTTGCATATTTCATACTCCCTTTCAAATAAAGACTCAAAAAACAAGTTGATTTAACATCTCTCCATGTTAATGAAACCAATCTCGATTCCATTGAACATAAGCCTGGGTCTAGTCCTAAATCTCAGTCACCTTTTGGAAATGACTTGGGATTTGTCTTGAATGAAGTTCATTGTCCTGTAAAATCCATGCACCATGACATTAATGCAGGCTCATTGTTCCCTTTGGATGACAATAATGTGCGAGATGAAATTCCTGGTATGATTGGTACTGCCTCATCTGAATCATTTCATCCATTATTCCCTGATTCATTTCTTGAGTTTGCCACACCAATGATTTCTACAAATAATTCAGAACTTTCTTCTGCTAGTGTTGGTGGTAGTGATGAACACGAGGGTGATGTTTCACAATCGCACTACAAGGATGATGAATCTCTTACTCCTAATATCTTCCATCCATAGTCCTTAATCGGTCAAGAAAGAGACCTTATGTCTCGGCAATCTCAGGATGTTTCTCTCACTGTTTCATCCTCATTTTTGAACCAATAAGAGCCTAATATACCATATACAAAACCTGATCAAATTGGTTGGTTAAATGCTTGTAATTCCTCCAAAAATGTATTCACTCACACCTCTACTGATTGTCACTCGTATCTATCCTTTTTTCCTATGAAGCCACCCAAATTTGATGATTCACCTTTCAAAGATTCAAGGACTCGTCAGGAATTTGAGGCACTTCAGGTTCCACTGATGGTCATGTTAGGTTCTTACGATCTTGATGAGACCCTTGAACCAAGTCAAATTAGGATTTCCATGCACCACACTCCTCCCGCCATAATCTCGTCGAATGCCAGCTCATCTTGGAAAGCCCTTGATTCGAGTGATGTTCCCCTAAACACATATTTCAATCCCCTATCAGTTGATATGCATCAACCTCTATACCCTAATGTATTTGCTAAAGGGAGGACACCAGCCATTGTCTCAAATCGATTTTATTGTTGCCCAGCTGGTACGGATTGCAGTCAAGTACAAGCAAATGATGTTTTACAATCCAATCACCTGACCTCTCTGTTACCTAAGACGCTCTTGTTGAATTCATCTCATCCTTTGGAATCTAAAGAATTAGATTTGTTTAGCTGTCATTCTATCAATGTGAAAACATCTAAACAAATTAATAATATGATCATTGATAGTTATCCAACTGCCACAAACAATGATTCACTAGTTAGTCTCACGAAACCTCTAAAGTTCGCTAGCTCCTTGTTTGAAGGTTCAGAATTTTTCCAGGGCAGTGAGGCACTGTAGCTCCCACTGAAGGTTACGTTAGGTCCTCACAACCTCGAAAAAACTCATGGACAACTTCAAACTAGGGTTTCTGAAATTAGGGTTTATGCACTTAAATTCTCTTGCATCTCAATTTCACCTGGAAAACACATATTTCCTCCATGTCATAAAATTCATCATCCCCACTCTTGTGATAAGGTTGATGCTCTGCTTGAAGGATTTTATCTGACAAATTTCTCTATGAGAAGACAATATATTACCTCAATTGCACTAGATTTAGGGTTAAGCATGAACAGATGTGTGTCATGGCTAGATGATTATAGGTTTCAAGTACATCTTCGTGTCTATCAGGATGGGATTGTAGTTTGGCTTGAAAAAACTTTTCTAGCACGTTCTATGGTAAGTAGCCATGACCTTCTTGCTATTATACATATTTTACAAGTAATCTTTGTTTTTGGTGCACAATTTGTTATGCTAGGTCTAATTGCGTACATACTTGTTCTTGTAGGCCGGGAACTGATGCGATGGTTGCACTGGAAATCTGATTTCACATGACCCGACTACATCTACAGTTAAATTAGGGTTTGAGGTTTGGGCTTGCTAGGGTTTTTTAATTAAATTTTACTTGTTCATGTTGTTAATTAGGCTTTACTTGTCAGGATTTTATTTATGGTTAAATTTTGTCCCCTATATTTTCTTCACTGTAAGTAGTTTAGTTTTATGCATTATGGTTTTTGCGCTAATTTTCATTTTCTCATTGTTGCATGGAATTCATAAAATCACTACACATGCTTTGCATTTTCCTTTATCCGCAATTAGTTGATTTATTTCATGCATAACATTGCATTGCATAACCTAAAATTTGTGCTCAACATGGTCTTGAATATATTAATGAATTTTTTTCATGTTTCATGTGTTAACTGGAGATGGGGTGTGAAGGCTAGGCATAGGGAAAACCTAAAAAACATAATATCTTTCAGTTTCTTCCAAACAAGAAACAACCTCTCTTGCCCGTAAAATAAGTCGGGATGCCTCATCCACCCTGGCGCAATGAAAGCCAAGTAATAAGTGCTAATGTGCACATAAAATATAATGAAATTAAAGGAAGGGTAAATGATTTAGAAAGGCTTCCTGCGTAGAGAGGTAATGCAACGACTCCGCAGGGGTACTGACCAAGCTCGCTGGCAGCGAAGAAATGTTTATGATTTCTTGAAGTGACTCCGCCTGGGTGTTGTCCAGGCTTGTTGGCGGCGGAGCAACACCAGAAATGTATTTTAAAAATTATAAATATAATAAGCCCTCTGCCTTTTTCTTTGCATCATCTTCAACTACTAGCATGTGTGAATTTCTATTTGGGTGTTTACTGATCAACAAGACTTAGCTGAGGCACAAAAGAAAGGCATATATGTAAATGTAAAAGAAACACAAGAGTTACCCACAATGCTTGTTCAATATTCCCTTGCATCACTATCTAAACTCAGACTATTGTAGGGATTTTGGCAGAGACGCTTGATCCTACCAGTGGTTCACCAATTTTTGTAGCTGCTACAACGCCCCCAAAATTTTTGGGCATATTCAAAATTTTGAGTCCCCCTATGATCTCTTAGTCCATTAAGGTTTTGAACCAGCCTTCAGTCAGTTAATCTCCCCATGACCCTTTCCTACTAAACCTTGTCGTTGTGCCCATTCATACGATGCACACCACACCCACTTGTCTTGTTGTCTCATGACTGTAGTAGGGTTTGCGGGGTTTGTTGCTACAAAGAGCATTGAGAGTTCCTCCATGGATTTGATGCGAGGTTTCCCATAGTAGTCATCACGAATCACCGGGGGCACCGAGCTCGGACATATAAGGCTTCATTATTTCTTGCATTATGCTGGTCGTGCTAGGGTTTGGGAGAAACCCTAATTTCTCAAGAAAGTGACGCCTTCCCATTTTACCTAATTCATATTCCCTTGGGGCACATTCTGATATGCATTGCATGAAATCATGGTTAAATCATCAAATATAATTTTACCTCTGGTTCATGATTGGTTTCCCTCATCTCAACATGTGCATTAAGGTTTTCAAGGTTTTAGTGAGGCGTTACAAGTCCTACACACCTGCAAGCCCCTTTTCTCTGGCATGTGCATTGAAATGAAGTGGATGCATCTTATGTTGATGATTAGGGCAAGACTTGAGTTTCATTAGGGTATGGAAAAGGCTAGCTCTCCTATGCACCTATAAACCCTAAATTATTATGATCAAGAATATGACCATGCCTTGAATTAACCTTCACTATCTAGAACTCTTTTCACATAGCCCTTCAAGGAACTTTATCTAAAATCACATAATCACTATGGGAAACAAAAAATATTAAATTCATGATTGGTGGTTCCATTAAATGTCTAAATTTGAATTCGATTTCCAAAGTGAAGCATTAGATAATCCATCCATGCAATTTATAACAAATTAATTTAGATTATTTTCATGCTACTAGACTGAATCAATGCTTTCATTTTTATCTATTCATCGATCCCACATGAAAAGTATCGCTTTGGTAAACTAATTTTTTTGTTTCATATTCTTTGCAAGACGCTAAGAAAATGTGGCTTGGATCCACATCCAAAAGGGGAACACTTGTACTCGAGGAAAGAAACACATAGGTCACAAAGTCGCATAGGTCACAAAGTCACAAAGTCACATAGGTCACAAGGTCACAAAGTCACGTAGGTCTCAAAGTCGCAAAGTCGCATAGGTCGAAAATTCGCAAGGTCACATAGGTCACAAGGTCACAAAATCACATAGGTCGCAACATCACAAAGTCGCATAGTTCGCAAAGGCGCATAGGTCGCAAGGTCGTGAGGTCACAATGTCACAAGGTTGCAATGTCAGATAGGTCGCAAGGTCGCAAAGTCGCATAGGTTGCAAAGTCGAAAAGTCGCATAGGTTGCAAGGTCGAAAAGTCACAAAGTCGCATAGGTCGCAAAGTCACATAGGTCACAAAGTCACATAGGTCACAAAGTCGCATAGATTTCAAAGTCACATAGGTCACAAAGTCGCATAGGTTGCAAACTCGCAAACTCGCAAATTCACATAGGTTGAAAAGTCGTAAGGTCGCAAAGTTGCAAATTCACATAGGTCGCAAAATCGCAAGGTCACAAAGTCGCATAGGTCGCAAATTCACATTGGTCACAAAGTCACATAGGTTTCAAAGTCTCAAGGTCACGAGGTCGCAAGGTCGCAAAGTCACATATGTCGCAAAGTCGTAAAGTCACATAGTTCACAAATTTGCAAGGTTGCAAGGTCGCATAGGTTGCAAAGTCGCAAAGTCGCATAGGTCGCAAAGTCACAATTTCGCATAGGTCGCAAGGTCGCAAGGTCGCATAGGTTGCATAGTCACAAAGTCGCATAGGTCACAAACTCGGATATGTCGCAAAGTCGAAAAGTTGCAAAGTCACAAAGTCGCAATGTCGCAAGGACACAAATTCGCATTATTCGCAAATTCGCATAGGTCGCAAGTTCGCGGGGTTGCAAGGTAGCAAAGTTGCAAGGTCACAAAATTGCATAGGTCGCAAAGTCACATAGGTCGCAAAGTCGCAAAGTCGCAAAGTAGCAAATTTGGATAGGTCGCAAAGTCACAAAGTCACATAGTTCGAAAAGTCGCATAGGTCACAAAGTTGCAAAGACGAAAATTCACATAGGTTGCATTGGTCACATATGTAGCAAAGGTCGCATTCTGCTACTTAGTCACTCCTATAAAACGTAGAAATCATCCAGTTTGAGAGAGGCTTCAACAACAGTATACAACATCCTTCTCTGAACCAACAAATATCTCTAAGCTCCAGATATTCTTCCAAAGAAGGATTGGACTACGACACAAAATGATAAAGTACATCTACGCATGAGAATCCAATCTCGGGACAATATGGAAAAGGATCTAGACAAGGTCATATATTCATATAATCATCTCCTCAGTGGGTTATATCGATGGTCGAAGTCCATCACACTCCTTCCATCAGGTCACTAGTAGCACCTAAGGAATGGGAGGAATTACTACATGAAATGCATGGATTTCTCGACCCAATCAGACAAGCTTCCAACTCCAATGACTTGCAGGTGAAAAGAGAGAGCATCACGCAATATGTGGTTGATCCGGTCAGGGTTCACACCAAATTTTCTACCTTGTAAAACTAAGTCAACGCCTAGAAAAGCACATTGAATCCATATGCCCTCAAGTGCATGCACAAACACGGGGAAGACATGCCTCAACTTGTCACGATAGATACAGAATACAAAGCATGGCAGACCTATCTCAGGGAGAATCAACATATTGACACTTTGGCCTTATCAATTAATAGATCATTAGCACATGGTCAATTCATGAGAAATAATATCTCATTTTTTTGTTGCACAACATGGTATCTTAGGGAAAATTAGATCAGAACCTAAGAGAAACATGAGGGAGTACCTCAGTCACAATCAACCCTAGGTCGCAATCCACTGTAGGTCGTAATCAACCCTAGGTCGAAATCTCCCTTAGGTCACAACTTCCCTTAGGTCGAAATGTCTCTTAAGTCGCAACCTCCCCCAATTCGCAATCTCCATTAAGTGACAGTCTCCCTTAGGTCGCAATATCCCTTAGGTCACAACTTCCCCTGGGTTGCAATCTACCTTAGGTTGCAACCTCCCCTAAGTCACAATCTCCCTTAATTCACAATCTCCCTCAGGTCGCAATATCCCTTAGGTCGCAACTTCCATTGGGTCGCAATTTCCCTTAGGTCGAAATCTCCCTTAGGTCGCAAGTTCCCCTCAGTTGCAAGTAATCCCAAGAGTCAGGGAAGACCAAAGGTCATAGGAAACCCAAGAGTCACCTTGGCCTATATGTACACATTCTAGCGATTTTGTAATGGAATTTTTGGTTGTGGACTTTTGAGAGAGAGACATTGCTTTTTATTGAATGGATGCCTCTTGATGAATACAAAGAAGTGTTATTGGATCTCACTATTGAATTCGATGGAAGTATCTTGTGTGGTTATGCTATGAATATGGTCTCTTCGAATGAATGAATGCTTCTTTCAAATATTGTTGCACATTTCTACTCATGTATTCCCTTGTGTTATGAGCTTCCTTGCAACATGTGGATGATATATGATGTTCTAACTTAAAGAGATGTTGATGAACTGCTTTGTCAATATTTTCTTTAAATCTTTATTGGGATTTGAATAGTTGATAAATGAAACACTTAACCATTGTGAAATTTTTCTTTTTTGTTAAGTGAATCTTGTAATAAGTATGATCTTGGTAAATTTGTGCTAAAAATGCTTTTCATAAGTTTCATGATGTAAATTCAGCTTTGCTATTCATGGTGTTATGTTTCACACGACATTCATCAATCACTAAATTATATTCATTCAACATTCGTGCATTCTCCATCTTAGTGAGTCCCCTCTCTATCTGAAAAAAATCTTCACCAATTTAATGGTAACGGGGCCTACATATCGGATGGGATCCCCAAACCAAACGATGTAGAGTCTAATTGGGATTTTGCACCGGGGAGATCCCCTTATTGTTGGCGAGACATTTTCAACCATCAATAGGTTGATGAAGTGCTTGAATCGATTCTATCTTCAGTCGATCACACTCTCCCCTTAGAGAGTGAATTTAATACCACTCAAGTTCTTATTAATTCAGATTCCACCACAAAAATGGGCCTTTCACACGTTTCCATGGAACCCCCTCCAAGTATTGAGGCAATTTTCTTTGATTGGAATAGACCGACAGAGCCTTGTCTCCCTTCTTACACCCCTTTCCAAATCATTGTAAAGGTTTGTGATAAAAACGTGTGTCGCACTATTATAGATGAAGGTGATTTTGTTAGCATTTTATTATCAACCACTTGGAAAGCTTTGGGCTCCCCTTATCTTGTGTTTGTTACAAAGAATCTATTGGATTTTATGAAAGAGACAGTAAACATTTAGGGATCCTTCCTCGGTTTCCCATTACCTTGGAAGGAAAAATTTTCTATATTGATGTCATGGTAGTCCAAGGCCCCTTGGATTTCAATTTTCTCCTTGGGCAAGAATATGTGTATGAAATTAAATTTGTCGTGTCCACACTCTTTTGTGTGATGTTTTTCCCTCATAATGGAAACATTGTGACTATTGACCAGATTTATTTTGTTGGTATTGATCCAACTAAACACCATTCAACCTCCCCGAATGTTCCTTATACACAAGTGGTATCCACCCCACCATAGTTTAATTATGTGGCAAATTTTCCCATGCCTTAACCTATTGATGAATATGACCCTCTCATTGTATGCTCAGCTCGTTTTGACTTAGATCTAGTAAGTGACATGATAAACCCTTGAATGGGGACATTGAAGCCTAATTTTCCCACCCCTATTGAATCCCTTGACATGTAATATTTCCAAATAATTGTTCTTATGTCTAATGAAGACCTCTTGGAAGCCATGATCAAGATGTTTCCCTTGGCATGTATTCCTTCCATAGATTTGTCCTTTTGGAAGCTATGATCAAAGAACCAACCTCATGAGAATAATTATTTTCCTGTGTCAAGCTCGTTAAAAATGAAACAAGCCATCATGAGGATAGTTCCATTTTTGTGTCAAGCTCATTAAAAAATGAAACAAGGTGAGCATAGTTGTTTTCGTGTGTCAAGCTCATTAAAAAATGAAATATATCCTTGTCTAATTGATTCGAGTCTTTGACTAGAACTCGTAAATGTTGAGTTGAACTTTCACCTAATCTTATAAATAAATCTTCATTTCATCTACCTATTTGTATCTAGTATTCTACTTGGGAAGATAAAATGAAGCTTGGGGGGCATATGCCTATAGTCATCATGCTAGAATTAAGTCACTAGCCTATGCAAGTCATGTTGGGGGCATGGGAACCTATCTCAAGCATAGTTTTTTCTCTATTTTAAGCTTGTGTAAAAATGAAACCTATCTCAAGCACAATTTTTTCTTTATTTCACGTTTGTGTAAAAATGAAACCTATCTCAAGAATATTTTTTTCTTTGTTTCAAGCTTGTGTAAAAATGAAACCTATATCAAGCACAATTTTTTCTCTATTTCAAGCTTGTGTAAAAATAAAACTTATCTCAAGCTCAATTTTATTTTCTTTGTTTCACGTTTATGTAAAAATGAAACCTATCTAAAGCACATTTTTTCTCTATTTTAAGCTTGTGTAAAAATGAAACCTATCTCGAGCTTAGTATTTTTTCCTTATGGTGCTCATAAATACATGAGAATAATTTATTGAGTATATTATTATCACTTTTTGGGGCTCATTAAAAATGTACGAAAAAGGAACACCTTAGTGTAACACCCTCTTCCCACATCTACCCAAGTAACCAACCAACCAGGGTAAACATGTGATGAGAGGCTACTAATATGAGATTTGACCTTCTATATGACCTTAAGGAAGTGGAACCGATGGAAACATGACAAAAACACCTTACACAACATCAATAACACCTCCAGGAGGTAAACCACCCTCCCAGGCCCATGAAACTTAAAGGGGGACTGCATTTTGACCCTCTTGAGCCTTAGCTGTGGGCATCATAAGGTCAAGGGAGCAGCTATATACCCTTATCCACGAGCTAGCCTTGGATAGGTAGCAGCTAGGGCCCCAAAGAGTCAATTATGTGCATGTAGCTCTGAGATTTGTGCCACATTTTTAGTCCCTGAGCCCATGTCACTGCCCAGAACTTACTATAACTTCAAAAAGGGATAAATAACATTAAAAAAACACATGGAAGCAATCACATAATTAGGAACTCATCTAAACCCACCCAGCCATGACAAGAATTTATTCAAACATGTCACAAACATTGCATCTACAGGTGTAAACAACATAATTAAACATAGGGGTCTAATACTTCTCTGATAATCACTAAGAAGCATTGCTCCCTTACATCATAAGTTGCAATACAATATATTTTACCATAGATACATGGTATATAAATTTGTAGGAAAAAAAATATATAAATCCATACATCATCATTGATAAAATACATGCTTATAACCAACATAATAAAAACATAAATACCATGGATATAACATCAATGAAATCCACATAATAATCAGTACATTTTCATACCAAATACTAAAGGAATGAGCTTCTCATTAATGAGTGTAAAAACCAACCAGAGATGGGACTTCCACGTTCCACCCGACCATAGATTGGCTAAGCCAAGCCTCACTTAATCTAATCACCCTCGTGCCATATTCCAAGCATGAATGTGGGATCTCATCAAACACATCAATCACAATCAATCTAGGGCTTCCAGAGGCCAAACCACCTCAACCCTAAACCAATGACTCCACCCCATGGTCGGATATCACAACCATCATGGATTTGTCTCTATCCAAGTTGCTCCAGGGATTGAGAGTGTTTTTTCCAACTAGGGCTTCCAGGACTAGTAACTCAATGCCAACTGTTACAAGGCTTCCAACATTTTTTTCCAATCAGGGCTTCGAGGACTAGTAATTCAACCTCAGTTGTTTTTGAGCTCCAGAGTGTTTATCCAACCAAGGCTCCAGGACTAGTAATTCAACCCACCTAGGGCTCCAAATTGTTTGTCTAACCAAGGCTCGAGGACTAGTAACTCAATCCAATAGCTATCTGTCGGGCTCCAGAGCGTGTTTCCAACCATGTCTTCAAGGACTAGTAAGTCAACCCATAGTTGTCTGTCGGGCTCCAGAGAATTTGTCCAACCAAGGCTCTAGGAACTAATAACTCAACCCACAACTAAAGGAATTATGAGAACCATCCAAAAAACAATCAATGGAAATAAACCCACAACACCATGGCTATCTGGGAAATGGCAAGGCTAGGCAAATCTGCATTCATGCACCATGCATGCCCAAAATAGTGAGTAAAACATACATGAAACTCGGTACCTGCACTTAGGAACCTGTTTTAGATTCTGATCATGATGTCCTCTTGTGATTTCCTACTCTTCCTTTTCCTTCTTGCTCCAAATTACCAAGTATCCACACTCTCCAAGAGTGCTCCAAGAAAAATCTAAGTATCCAAGAGTTTGAGAGAGAGAGAGAGAGAATAATGAGAGAGCTCCAAAAATATGAGAAAAAGCTTACCAATTGATCCTCAAAAACATTTTTATTAATGAGACCTATATTTTCTTCATTTTCCATTACTTTCCTTCAATTTCCTCCTCACATGTAACATGTGACCTTTAATCTCCCTTTTCTCCTATTTTCCATTATTTCCATAAATAAAATTCCAATTAATGCCTCAAGCCTTTCCCATGCCTTTTTCATTTAATTTTTCAATTTCCTTTAGCCATAATAAACTGAATGAACACCTGCTAGGAATTTTTTCCCACCATTAAGCATGGAATACGTTTCCCATCCACCGTGGTCTTATATATTTTTTACATGATTTTTCACTAGGGTTGTTACAGAACCCTCCCCCTTGGGGGGACATCGTGCTCAGTGTTCATTGACACCTACAACCAACAAAATTCTATAAAAAAACATACTACCTATGGAGCTTTATAACATATCATGTTGTAGTATTTACAATGAGCACTACTGAAAACATGACAAATATACTGTTTACTGGATATTTATAACACAACTCATTATAATATTTACAATAATATACACATTTTCCCAACTAGAAAATAAAAGGATACGATGCTTGTATCAGAAACAAGGGGATCCAGAGGCTCACAAGTCCACCCTCAAAGTAGTACCAGGATTCACCTCCTTCCCAAGAAGTCCAGAATCCACTGCCAAAGTCAAACCTGCATCCAATGTCCAGTGCTACAATCTTACGCCACTATCCTCTCAGTGAGTAGCTACCAACATTGTTCCAGGGTTACACTCCCAATATGCATATGATTCCATATTGCAATGCTAATGACTAAAAAAATCCATCCTCAACCTTCCCTTCCCTACTGCACATTCCCTTGGGAAATCCGGTCACCCCCTTCCATGTAGCCACTCACCTTCCAAGTTCCATTGGCACCCCCATCTTGGGCATTCCATCCCTTGGCAAGGTTTCCTCTCATTGGAAGATATAAAAAAAAGGCATATACCTGCCTCAAGGCCATCATACCGATCTTAGCATGCTCATGGAAATCAATGGACACTATTGGGTACCAGTATCCCACAATGGCCCTACTACTTAAGTGCTTTGTCAGCATACTGATGCATGTTTTAATTCCTTTTGTTGTCGCTTCCAATTCTTGCAGTCAGTTCCAATCATCCCAAACTGGGCATTACATGCTTCCTATACCAAGTACATAATGACCATTAGATTCAAAATAAATTGAAATAAACTCAAATCATACCTGATTGGTAGCTCATCAACAGGTACACTTGCACTTTTGTTTACTTCCTATCACAGAAGTCAAACTAGTTGTTTGATAAAATCATCGTTTATAAACATTTCACATTTGGTTAGCTCAAAACTAAACCATCATAAATTAAAATCATAAATCATATTAAATCACCATAAACCATAAGCATAAATCACATGTAACCATCATAATTCAGAATCATAGACCACATGCATAATAAAACTGAAATAAAATATTGATACTTATCCTTGATTAGTCCTTACTACTGCCTTTGTTCTTTTGTACCCATACTGGATCGGTTGCCATACCCGGCAAGCACCTAATTCCTTTGTTTCTCTTCAATCATGTACACATACACAGTGTACAAAATATACATCCACACAATGCATAAAACACCACAAAATACATATGCCCACACCTGGCATACAACACATACACCTACACCCGGTGTACAATACAACTCAATACATACGCCTATATCAGCATACAACACGTACACCTACACCGACATACAATACAACACAACACATACACCTACACTGGCATACAACACATACACTTACACCGGTGTACAATACAACGTAACACATACACCTACATCTAGTGTACAACACAAAAAAATACATATACATATGCAAAGTACCACACTCTGAATACACATGTCATGATACCACGACTACACCATGCACATACATAGTACCGCATGCCTGCAACACAACATGTACATCATGCACACAATACCACATGTATATCAGTACCATATGCACAACATGTACACCGCACCACCTATACAATGTTTACACAATACCACATGTACACAACACCACATGCACAACATGTACACAACGCCACATGCACGACATGTACATGACACCAACTGCATAAGGCGCCATATGTACAATGATGTACACAACACCACACGCACACATGTACAAGCATGCACCCAACACCATATGTACAACATGCACACAATCATATGTACATAGCACTGCATATACAACATGTACATAGCACCATATGTATACAACACCGCATATCCAACCTGCACACAACACCGCATATCCAACATGCGCACAATGTGGTAGGTACACAACACTGCATATCCAACATGTACATAACACCATCTATACCTATTACCTCATATACATGTCAGAGCTACTCTTCCCACTTGATTCCTCATAAGACCAAGAACCTCTTCATGCATTCACCTGCATAAGCAATCATTCCTCCACAAGAATGACCCCTAAAAACCTTGTCATACATATATATATATATATATATATATATATATAATAAATTGCATAAAATAATCATGATCCTGTCAGAAAATGACATATATACACACATATATACATATAAACATCGGCATTAAACAATCATGATCCATGATGACCCTATCAAACATGACATACATACATACATACATGTATATATATATAAATATCAACATAATCATGGTCACAACACAATTTCTAGATATCATAAGGTCTAGGTTAAGAGAACTTCCTTTAGTCATGCACAACATGAACAACATTAAGAATAACAGTTCCCAACTTTAGCCAAAGATTATGACACCTCAAATCCATTCACTTTACCTTTCGTGTTATCTTTCTCATGATTTTTCTGCCACCATCCATTTACTTTGATGGACCCAACCAGTCCAACTGATTTTCATATTCTTACCTTCTGTTGTGCTTACTCATGCACCGAGCTTCATCTGAGTCTTAAATTACCTGTTGGGTATCACAAGGCTCTCCCATAGCTCCACTACGTTTCTTCTTTCCCAACCAATTCCCAAGGCTCTCAAAACATAAAAGGAAAGAATAAGAGAAAGCAAGAATAATACCATGAAAAACAAAAAGAAATACGACACCGCAATAAAGTGGCATGGCCATGCATTAGACGCAATCAAGAACGCAAATCAAGTGCAAAAAAATCACAAATTACCAAAAGCACAATACTAGAAACAAACACCATGACTGAATCCCCATGGGTCCCTAATGCATTCGAAGGAAATCTCAACCTGATCCTTCTTCAAGATTTCATGGAAATCTCTTTTCCATGCAATCCCTGCATCATACTTCCATGACACATAATTGTTAGCGCATAACTAAATATAACAATATACCAGTTATATTACCTTGTCGTGCTAAGCACATTGACTGTAACTCAACACACATGTCAACCATATGTACCAAAGGTCAAGAAAACATATCTATCAATTTTAAATCAACTTTTACCAGGACTAAACATCATTCCATAATCAAATAATAGTAAAAAACATAATACTACAACTATCACCTACTTATACTCAAGTACATATAATCTGTACCAACTCATATGCATTAGTACAACCATCCTAAAACAAGATCATTTATTCATTTCTTCAATAGGGACGGAGGATACGATATTAGCGACATTTGGCGACCTCTTATTAGACAAATTTGGTCCTTAGGTTCGTCCTCATTGTTACATAGCATTTTGTCACCGTCCCTGCAATCCCTCGTCCTGTACATTGGAGGACTATTCCCATGACCTGTGAATAGTAAAATGTCCTGAAAACACCTTCATGGCATCCTCCTGCATAAGCACAAACATTCTCCTGAAGAACATTTCCTCTGAAAAACCCTAAAAACATATGTTTTAGCCTTGGCGCGACTAGCCAGTTCATCCCTCGCGCCAATGGGGGAAATCCACACTAGAGGGCACGCCAAATGGCGCTCTGTCCCTGTGTTTCACTTGCACCAAGCTTATTAAGGGATATTTTTTAAAAATAAATGGCAGAAGTTTGATTCTAACAAACTCCATAATGAATCATCAAAAGGAGTTGAGTGGTTTGGCTCCGGATCTCCATGTATAGGAAGTGGTTTTCCACCTCTCATGGAACCTTCCTAAGAGATAGGACTTATCCCATGATTATAGGGATCCCAACTTCCTTTCCTCCATCTATAAAATCTTTCCCTCTCCATTAGCAAGCTAGTTGAACTTGTAGGAAGGAAATAGCTGGGCAGCTATTAAGAGCTGAGCCAAAGAGAATCCTGTAAGAGAGAGAGCTCTGTCCAGATTCTCAACAGGCTTTATTGAGACACGCTCCGCTACAAGCCCTGCCGAAGGAAGATCATAGCGTCAGAGCATTTGGTTGTAATCTCCCATTTGTCATTTATAATATAAGCGACTATGATTTTGGTTCCATTATTGTGTTTACTCTTTTATGTAATGCAATGAATTATATCTTCTTTGACTGATATATAGTTACATGATTTAAGTATTACGTTGTACGTCGTCGTTTCTCTGCATGTGTACAGGTGTCCGGACGTGACGAACGGAAGGATTGTGATCTATCAGGCTAGGGATGAGGAGCATCGCTTCTTCATCGAAAACAGTAGCGTGGGATTCGAGGTAGGCTACTTATCGCGATCTTTGTCTTTCTTGTAACTAGCAACCAACGTCATTACATGATTCGATTGTTGCTAGACCCAATCTAGGGCTAGTGGGATCGCCTCTATCCGCAAAGGGGATTTACCTCCTCAAAAATTTGGCGACTCCGCTGGGGAGTCAGTTGGAGTTAGTCTTTCCTCCTTTGGGTTGTTTTTGGTTTTTGATTGATTTATTCCCTCTGCTGGTTCACCTTCCTTGGTGTTAAACCCTTGTTCAGCCCCCAGAAAACCAAATCAAGTCCTTTTTTGTCCATTTTCATCATTTTTCTAGGGTAAACTTGATTGGCGCACTTTTCCCCTGAGAGTCGCGCCAGCTAGCGCTTGTTGCTAGTTAGGCCCCCGCGCCAATGCCTTTTTGGCACAAATTACAGCCAAACAGGTGCACCAACTCTGCTTGGTGTTAGGGTTTACTTGCTTTTTGGCTCTCTGAGCTTGAGTTTTGGTCCTGGTGTCATTTTTCTGATTGATTGAGTGCCTTGGAGTCATTTTTTACTGTGTTTGGCCCTTGTCCTTTGGTTTTTCGCCCTTTACTATCAGTTTTGCATTTTAGCCCTAGGGCTTCTAGGTGCTTCAGCGTGCTAAGCCTCCCGTGGGAGTTTTGGGTCTTTTCTTGCCCGGTCAATTTTGTTTTTGCTTCTCTGCATTCATCCTCTTCAATCCCATTGAATCATTGCGTTAATTGAGTGATTATCCTTTCTTTCGTTCGATTTCTCTTTGTGTTACTCCAAGCCTAGATTACACGGTTTTTTTGAGTCTCTTTCGAGATTATTCTTCGCTTTGAGGGATTTCGTCATCGGTTTGAGTCTTGATTGTGTGTGTTTGTATTGAGTGAACTTGTTTGTTTCATCTCTCTCTCAGTCATTTCTCAAATTGGTGTTTTCATTAGTTTTTCATTCATTTAGTGCATTTTGCTCTATTATAGTGAAAAATACAAAAAACAAAATCTTTTGTATTTTGATTAGCCTAGTGAAAATTGAAAGCTCTTTCGCATTACTAGTGTTATATAACTCTAGAGATAATTTTTCTAGTTTCATTAGCTTGCATTTGAAAAAGTAGTGGATGTTTTTGTGTCTTCATTTTTTTGTCATTTTAAAAGCTCTCAACTCTCCCGTAGATAGCTCTTCATTGAACAAAATGATATTTTGTGGCATGTAGTTTGCATTTAGAGGTTTTATGAGATCCAACATTTGATAGGGCCTTGAAATTGAAACGTAAATTGAAGATCAACTTTAAAATTTACTGAATTAACCTAAGGCAACATTGAAACATTAACGGAACATCTAGTAGTCTAAGGTAGAGACGTGTTCCGGAGTCTTTAAGCCTAGCAACTGTCGCTTGCCATCT
The DNA here is from genome assembly GCA_034641835.2 of Pinus albicaulis. Lineage (NCBI taxonomy): Eukaryota > Viridiplantae > Streptophyta > Pinopsida > Pinales > Pinaceae > Pinus > Pinus albicaulis. Next base: position 322,613,675 of record CM076572.1, read on the forward strand.
GGCTACAGACAGCACTAGTACGGACTTGTGCTCCCCGTACCATCGCATATATAAAGGGAGACCCCATTACGTTGCAATCCTTTATCTGTAGGAAGCCGAGTCTGCCGCCTTTTAGCCGTGATACACTGGACACAACATTCGAGGAGATTACCTGCACGTAAGTTAAGTCCTTGGTTGATTTCTCTTTCATTTTTACCAAGGTGTATATGGAAGTTCATGGATATCTGGTACACCCATTTACCTAGATTACCAGAGCAGTCACTTTGATCTTTACTGACTCTTTTAACTGAAAATATCATCGAGCTCTTGTCCTTTCAAGCTCGTGTCCAACCTGAAAGTGATAGAATCACCTTTTGCTTGTTTCTCGGCTCTTAAAACATGAAACAACAGAGTCTGGTTTCAATGTCATAAAATTAACCGCCCACGAAATATTCTTGGTTAGAATTTTTTGTCCTTAGTGTTTTATTTCAAGGTCGTTTCCGATGGCAACTTTTCCAGAGTTCTCTAATCAAGGAGTCCCCTCTGAGGGGAATCCTGGTCCTTTTCCTCCTTTTGGAAATGTTGGTGCTCCTTATATGGCAACGTTGTCCCTTCCTGGGTTGACTGTTGGGTTGCTTGTTTGGTTGTTTTCAACCTTTGTGGTCCCGAATGTCCTGGATACTATTCAATCAGTTCCTCTGCCTGAGCAACGCCATGTTGGTTCGAAGGTGGACCTCTCCACTTCTTCGCCTGTTTCTTCGTCCTCATCTTCTACTTCGCCTGGTGAAAGTTTGGATTCTAGTACCCAGGTGGCTAAGAAGAAGAAGAATAAGACTAAGAAGAAGAAGTCAGATAAGCGAGAGGCTAATTCTGTAGTTGTTGCTTCTAAAACACCTGCTCTCGATGAACCTTCCAACCCTTCGCGGAAAGTTAAGTTCCCTTGCATGTTGTGCCAGGGAAACCATCTTCTTCGAGATTACCCTGACATTCCCAAGGTGCTCGAAGTATGGTCCAATAGTCGTCCGCCATTGCCTTTGGCTTCCGGGAGTTAGGTTTGGGGCACGTCTTCAGCTAGTGCTGGTAAAGCTCCTAAGAAGTAGGGTAAGCATGCCAATCCCTGTAAGTTGTGTAAAGGGCACCATGCCATTCACCTTTGTCCGTATATGGATGAAGCCAAGAGATTTTTGGACAACTCGACTATTTCTGCACCTTTCCTTACGGCTGGTTACAAACAGCTTTCTTTGAGTCCTTCACCAGTTGATTCAACGATCAGTCAAGAGTCATCCTTGCTTGATCCCGCTCCCCCAAAAATTCACCATCATGAATCCATCCCTGACCAACCATTGGTCATGGGATCGGTTGAGCTAGCCCCGTCTACGGTGCACCAGGTATTTTCCGTTGAGAGTGGATCTCACATCCCTTAGGTTCTTCTTGTTTCTTCAGATTCCTCGAACTTGGAGAAATATTCTCCTGTCCCTATATCTTAGGAAGCTACTCCTCCGCCTCCCACGATGGAGGTCCTGGAGGATACTCCTTCTACCTCCATGATGGAGGTGGCAGAAGATACTCCTCCTTCTACCATAACACGCCTCCTTTGATTGGGGTCGATTCGCAGGCTATTGCCTTCCTTCTTATGTGCCCTTTGATATTACGGTACAGGCCTCCCATCTGGTCGTACCCAGCACCATTATAGATGAAGGCGTGTCTGTTACTATTTTATCCTCAACTACTTGGCAAGCCTTCGGTTCGCCACCGCTTGTGCTTATTACGCAGAATCTGTTGGCATTTAACAAAGGAACTAATCAACCGTTAGGGATCCTTCCGAAGTTGCCTGTTACTTTGGGAGGGAAAACTGTCCATATGGACATGATGGTTGTTCCTAGCCCCTTGGACTTTAATTTACTCCTGGGCCGTGATTATACTTATGCCATGGGACAATTTGTCTCCTCCCTCTTTCGTGTGATGTGTTTTCCGCACCAAGGTTGGATCGTGATCCTCGATCAGCTTGCGTTCTTTGGTCCCAATATGGCAGCTAGTCCACCATCATCCCCGCCGGATCTTTATCCGCTAGTTGTGTCATTCCCGCCGCATGTCAATTATGTGGCTACCTGTCCTGTGCCCGTATTCGGTGATAGTGCCGTTGTACATCGTGTGTTGGGGGCATTGGGTCCAAACTTCCAGGATGTTTTCCTTCCATCGGACGAGCAACCCTTGGAAGCTATGAATTCTTATTCATTATGATGAGGTGGTCGGAGCATGGTTCATCTTCTTCTGTTAAGCTCCTTAAACTATGAAACAAGTTCTATCATAGCATAGTTCCTTTTCTTGTGTCAAGCTCCCTAAACAATGAAACAATGTGACTCGAGGACAGTTATTTTTAAGTGTGTCAACCTCGTTAAAACAATGAAACATGGACCCGTTCAATTCGAGTTTTGTTAGATTTCGTAAAATTCAAGTCGAGTCTCTCTTAGTCTTGGGTTTTGAACCTTCACTCCATTTTCTATGGACTGAAGCTTGGAGGGCATGTACACCTCGAATTGAGACACCATGCTGGGGGGCATGCCCAGTTTTGCTTGTTATTTTCAAGCATACTTTATTTTTGTTTCGAGCTTGTGTAAAAACGAAACCCATTTTCAAGCATACTTTATTTGTGTTTCGAGCTTGTGTAAAAATGAAACCCATCTTCAAGCATAGTTTACATATGTGTTTTAAGCTTGTATAAAAAATAAAACTCATCTTCAAGCATAGTTTGCATGTGTGCTTTTAAGCTTGTGTAAAAATAAAAACATTTTGGTTTGATGCATTTTTCCGAACTTTTAACTTTTCCATTGGGTCGTTACTTATGAAGATTATTTAGCTGATACATTAGATAACATTGTATTAGAAATTTGCATAAGATATAAAAACATCATCATATGTAAGAAAGATCCATGTAGAAATATATATATATATATATATATATATATATGTCAAATTTTTGCAGCGTGTGCATCATATAAAATCCAAAAAATATACATGTTTGTTTTAATTACATATGGAGATGACATGTCTCTCAAAAATATGCAAATAAAAGCCTAGGCGACTAATCGGCATGGTGCTCATGGTAGCACGTCACTGCTCGCACCAACCGCCTCAGTAAGTGATGGAGGTGACTCGGCACAGCCATAGGGACATCAGCTAGGAGAGCATAGTCCAAAACCCCACGAGAAATCCCCTCGAGGTTCTATACCAGTGTGTCCCCCTCGCCCCCCTCACCTTGAGGGTCGTAAGTGAGCAGAATCCTCCTCCCTATCGGTGACATCCCAGCAGGCTTCTCTGGGCCAAAATCTGCATACATATAGGATCATTTGTTATAACATGCATGTATACCAAAAAACCATAAAACTCATAAAAATAAAAAAGAGTCTTACCTAGCTCCTCATCCCAGTCCTCTCCTTCCGGGAGCAGAAGGTCTGGGTCTCCAGTGAAATCAGTGCCCGCATAGGGCCATTCCTCTACGATGATCAGTTGTCGTCACAACCATCCAAAGAACTCAGGCCGCCATGACATCTGTTGGCCGCCCCCTGCTCTGGGCATTAATTCTGCCCATCGAGCCATCCGTGGCTCTCTCAATGGTGGATCTGGGACTATCGCCCCCTGGCCCTGGAAGATAGGTAGTCGTTCTAGGAAGAATGATACTAAGAATGGCCCGTACCCAAACTGCTTCAGTTTGGCCTTTTTGCATTTGGTCAACTGTTGTTTGATGTTCATAGTCACGGTTGTGACCTAGTCAAATACTGTGGGATTCATGCACTCTGACGCTAGGAGGAGCTGTGTTTTGGTAGCCTCGTGAGGTGCTTACGACCCCAAATCCCACATAACGGTATGTAGCACCACTCTGATTGCTAGGTCAGGAACAATATGGATGTCGACTTTGCCACTACATGATCCCGTTTGTGCCCCCGGGCACACCCTCTCCATGACCATCGACATTTTTTCGCCAGAAGGCTTGGTTCCTGTCATAATTGGAACTGGACCTCTGCATGACAATCTAGTGATGAAGTAGACATCAGACACTTTGAGCTCAAGTACTTGATCTCGAAGTTTAAACTTCTCTTCGTCCTCATCCCAGATACTTATCAAATATTGTAATAATTCACGCTGAGCCCTGAGACATGGTGTTAAGAAGAATTTATTTAACCCGCAATTTCGAAGAGCATTCATGCATTTCTCATTCTCCATTTCTGACTCATCTTCTTCACTGTGCTCCCTTTCTTTCCATTCAATCACCATTTTGGCTTTATACCTGCATAAAATTGATCATAAGCACATTGTAAGATCCCTTGGGCATTTAAAATGACAATTAATTGGCTCATTTTTTGTTAAATTTGAGCGGAATATTGGGTTGCGTGGTTGGCGTGGTTGTTTTGATGACAGTCGTGCCACCTGGCGTGCCCCCTTTGCAAAAAGAGGTAGATCGGCGCGGGTCCGTGCCTGATACCTGCACCAACCGCGGAAGCCCTAGTTCTGCAAATCCTCCCCTCAGGGATTCCAAATGACAATGGAAATCTATGAAATATGGCTTAAAAAATGGCTAATGGAAGCGGCTCTTACTTCGAAAAGACGGGATCCGGAATAATGCACTATATTTTCCACGAACGTCACTGCAAGATCGCACGGAAATAACTCACTATCGCTCTGCACATAGGTAAAAAGGTAAAAAGTAAATATGTTTTTACTATTGGTCATATTTATAACTTTTCCAAATCAAATTTAGGTTTTGAGACTTTTGTTTCCAATATTTCACTATGTTTTGTCGAAAAATGGGTTTTACACTTGCTTTTTGTGCAGCAACAGGTTTTCGCGCGATTAGGACAACGACACGAGTTGTATTTTATACTTTTTTGGACTCGGTAAAAACATGAAAAAGTCACTACTGGAGTCACCTTTTAGCTCTTTTCTGACTCCCTAAAACTTAAAATATCGCCGAGTTGCTTGTCGTTTTGAGCTCATTAAATTGGCTGCGAAATGACATCTACCCAATATACGCTTACCCCTTTTTCGGGCTGGGATAGATTATTTACGAAAAAGGAATACCCTAGCCTATCGCGACTAGGAGGTTATCTCAGACATAGTTTTCTACCTTTTTGGATCTGTGGGACTATTTACAAAAAGGGATTGCTGGATTTTTCTTTTTCACTGTCTTTTCAAACTCTCTAAACATGAAAAGACCTCGTGTTCTTCCTTTGTCAGACTCGTTAAAAACTGATGACATCGGACTCTGTCGTAATGACGTTACTCGAGTTCCTCCTTCCTAGGGCTCGTTAAATGTACTAGGTTGGATTTTTCCAAGGAAAAACTTATATCGCAAGCATATGTTATCCCCTTCAAGCTTGTTTCCAAAAATAATTGGGGTACTCGCCAGAAATGGTAGGGGAAAATGGAACTAGTATCATCGTCGTGTCAGCATTATGTTTCTCTTGAACATGGCACTTGTCTGCATTCGTGTCGGGTTGGGGACATCTCATCTCGTTATCTGCTTGCCTCCGTGGGTTTGGGTAATCTCTTTTGACCGCTCATCTGTTCTTTGCCACGTCACCATGACCTCAGATCCTTTGATGTCAAATATTTCTAAATCTAGTGTCGTGTTGCTGAAATTTTCAAGAGAAGTTGACCTCTGCATTTTTCAACGTCCCTCTAATTCTCTACTGATCTTGATTCACAAACATCATGTTCCTCTGTTTCGTGTCGATGATGTGGGAAACACTATGGCCCACCTTCGATCAAGGTCACTTCCTATTGACTTCAGCTCATTATCGAAGAAGATGATCGAGAGACTCCCTTCAGGTACCTTGGAACCTGCATGCCTCAATGGCAGGTTCTTCACATTCGACACAAGGTTTTCATTATTGGCCTTTGATCGAATGATTCTCCGAGTGTTCGACGCCAGCTCACTCTTCACATTCTGTGGATTGTACCTCTTGTACCTTGAGAGCCATCATCATTATTGGTGGTTCCTCTCGCGTCTGTTAACAACTTTCATTATTGGCTGGTAATCAGACGATGTTCTTGCATGTTCGACTTCAACTCACTTATTTGCATGCTCGAATTTGTACTCTATTCAGGTCGAGATGGAGCGCAAGACCCTGGATCTTGTCTGATAAAATCCAGGCTGCGGATTCTTTATGGATTATCATGATTGGTTACATGACTCATTTTATTGGATGGCTGCAACCATACCTGAGTCTACTTTTTGATCCTTCTTTGCTGGATGGTTGTGTCCATACCTTGGATCCCGATTATTGTACACTCTATTATGGATGGCTGCGCCCATGCCACATATCATGTATCAGAGATATCAGTTGTATTTGTATTTGCAGGTCTTTCGATAGCATTGTTTTCAGCTGGGCGCATTCTCATAAAGAATTTCACCCCTCCCTCTCTCTCAAACCTCATGTTTTAGGGGGCATCTGTTACACAGCATTTTGTCACCGTCCCTGCAATCCTTCGTCCCGTACATTGGAGGATTGTTTCTGTGACCTGTGAACAGTAAAATGTCCTAAAAAAACCTTCATGGCATCCTCCTGCATAAGAAAAAACATTCTCCTGAAGAACATTTCCTCTGAAAAACCCTAAAAACAAATGTATTAGCTTTGGCGCGACTAGCCAGTTCATCCCTCGCGCCAATGGGGGAAATCCACACTAGAGGGTGCGCCAACTGGTGCTCTATCCTTGTGTTTCACTCATGCCAAGCTTATTAAGGGATTTTTTTAAAAAATAAATGGTGGAAGTTTGATTCTAACAAACTCCAAAATGAATCATCAAAAAGAGTTGAGTGGTTTTTCTCTGGATCTTCATGTATAGGAAGTGGTTTTCCACCTCTCATGGAACCTTCCTAAGAGATAGGACTTATCCCATGATTATAGGGATCCCAACTTCCTTTCCTCCATCTATAAAAGCTTTCCCTCTCCATTAGAAAGCTAGCTTAACTTGTAGGAAGGAAACTATAGCTGGGCAACTATTGAGAGCTGAGCCGAAGAGAATCTTGTAACAGAGAGAGCTTTGTCTAGATTCCCGATAGGATTTTTTGAGACATGCTCTGCTGCAAGCCTTGCCGAAGGAAGATCATAGCGTCAGAGCTTTTGGTTGTAATCTCCCTCTTGTCATTTATAATATAAGTGACTCTGATTTTGGTTCCATTCTTGTGTTTACTCTTTTATGTAATGCAACGAATTATATCTTCTCTGACTGATATATATAGTTACATTCTTTAAGTATTACGTTGTACGTTTTCGTTTCTCTGCATGTGTACAGGTGTCCGGACGTGATGAATGTAAGGATTGTGATCTATCAGGCTAGGGACGAGGAGCATCGCTTCTTCATCGACAACAGCAGTGTGGGATTCGAGGTAGGCTACTTATTGCGATCTTTTTATTTCTTGTAACTAGGAACCAACATCATTGCGTGATTCAATTATTGCTAGACCCAATCTAGGGCTAGTGGGATCGCCTCTGTCCGCAGAGGGGATTTACCTCCTCAACACTCATCCAAGGTATAATTTTGCAGGTTTGCTTCTCTTCCTTTTTAGTGAACTATTTTAGGGTCGTGTCAGTACAAAAACTCTTATTATTCCACTCAATCGTAATAATTATTTTCATTAATTCATTTTTATTTTATTAATAAAAATTAAATAATTAATATTTATTATGAATAAATGGAAGCTAATTAAAAATTCAAATCTAACTTATTTAAAAAGGTTTTAGAATTTAAATTTAATAGGAATTAATTAATATGAAATTTGAACAAAAATAAATAAATAAATAAATATTCATTAGCGTTTAATTAATGAAAATTGATTAAAATTCATTTATTAACATATATTTAGGTATATTATTTAAGATTAAAAAACATATCATATTAGTGTTATTTAATATATTCCCTTACATTAATAATTTAATTACACTATTTTAGGTTATAATTTAGCAATTTTAGTTACTCTAGAAGTTAAATAAAAATTTAGACATTAAATAATAAATTTATAATCAATTAGAATTTATTTTAGGGTTATTATTTTAGACTAGAATTAATTCAATTAATATAGATGATTCAAAATAAAATAAAAAATTTAAATATTTATTATTTAAATTACATTATAATAAAAAGCTTAAAAGAAAAAAAAATTAATAAATTTTTTTAATAAAATAAAATTTATTTTAAATTAATTAGCATAATTTATTGTCGGCTCCTCTCATCATCATTAGCCTTCACTATTTATACCTTGACCTCTTACGACTTTCTTTCATTCTTCATTCATTTCTTGTCCTGAGGATGGATCCCCTTTCGGATTCGAAACGTCGACAATTGTTTTATGATATTGTGGATAATCCGGTTTCTGCAAATAACGACAACCACAGAAGTTTGAGAACCATAACATATACTCATATTATGCAATTAATCAAACATTGCAACAACTTGCAAACATACCATGCTAAATAGATCAACTAGATGACATAATAAACAACAAATCACTCAAACACAAAATATAATGACACAATCAAACATTCAAGTATAAAGTAGACAACATAAGCAATCTCATACCTTAATGCATCTCAAGGGAGGCTATCTTGTCCTCATAATCAATCTATATTAGCACGATATAACTTCACAACATATCAACCCAATCATAAATAAAATCATGATATCCATAACGGTATCTAGCTAACATGTTCAAATCATAAGCTCGTAAACAAATTTCATTCATGCATAACAATCACACATTCACAATCAACCTAGATTAGTATGACACTATATATCAACTCATACATGAATCTAGTAACCCTAGCCATCTGCATAGGCCAATCCAAATTATTGTGATACACGTAACATCAATATCTAAGTGCAATAAACCTAATCATCGAGTTAACTAACATATGGCAACAACAAGTTAATCATATAACATAATCGTTAAAAACATATAACATCGACAATGCATATGAAAAGTTACTACCATATGCATGAATAACCCATGCATGTACATATGCATAAACTTACTGACTAACATCCATCATGTATGTAACCATAACAGCAATAATCATGTACATAAACCTAATGCATATAACAATCCATTCACTAAAATACCTGCATGCCAAACATCCAAACCTGTATGATGACATGCTCTTGCCTCGAGGTCCAATGTTGCAACTTCACTTGATGGTTTGCATCTCCTATTCTATCTCAGTCAACACATTACCATCATAAAATACTAATATCATCATGATTACCTAATTTCATGAAATGACCTTATGCACAATAACCTCAATCAAACCAATGCAAACTTGACCATATGCACCCACTTGACATGTATAACCAATCCTGAACGACCAATGTATAAATTTAATACAAAATATGTATTTCCTGGATTCTCCTGATCTAACAATAATATTCTACTGTTACATAATCACTTCTACAAAATCTTTGTGGAATTTGAAACACAATCTCCAATCACAATATCATGAAGAAAGATCAATCACACGTAACACAGATAATCTACTCAGGGAAAGCATATATCTAAAAACCCCACTATCTTCTATTGTGTACTATATCATGGATCATGAAAAAATTACACACAAAGATCCAATCCAATAGCTCTCAGTACAATAGCTAACTGTCTCACACTGTCATACAAAAATTGGCAAGTTCCTTAGCCAATTTACTGTCTCCAGACAGCCTGCCTCCACTGCGAAATCCTAGCTGATAGAAATCCCTGAATTAATGGAATCCTACTTGCCTTGACTGCGCAATCCTCATGGGAAAATACAATGTGTGTGTGGTTGTATGTGTGCAACCGATAATGTCACAAATGATAGTCAACTATCCCTTTCACTTACATCTCAACTGGGTCTCCACTGGATCTGACATGCATGCAGTTAATAGTATTAAATATTTAGTTGCATGTGAGGCCATTGATTGTGAATGAATTAATAATTAATTCACATGATCTCTCACTAGTGTATCTTTAGTTAAAACTAGCACAACTGAGTTTAACTCACTTAACTGAGTTAAAATACTTTACAACATTCATAACTGCACTTTCAACTCTGTTACAACTTTGAATCACTCAGTTACAACTAAGTCCACTTGCATGTCCCACCAACCAACCACTCAACTCAAAATTCCTATAGCTAACTTATTTGTCACTTCATTTAACTATTTCCAAGTGGTCATTGAGAATAAATTATTGTTTATTGTTCAACTAATATTAAGGGATAATAATAGCCGACATGCATCTATAAATAGAACTTGCACATACATCTATAAATAGACCTCATCTATAAATAGAATTTTCTCATGCATCTATAAATAGACATCCACCTAAAAATAGGTTGAGGCTCCATCCTAGTGTAGGTGCATAATTTTCACTAGGATCTTCTTGTTGAATCTCAACAGTCCCTCTCAACAAGAAAGGGATTATCCTTCACCCTAATCCTGTCTCTATGGTATTTGAATTTGCTCTTGGTGAGCGCCTTCGTCAGAATATCTGTATCTTGATCCTCCGTAGGAATGTACTGAAGCAACATGATCCTCCTTTGGACACAATCTCCGAGATGATGGTACTGGATATCTATATGCTTAGATCAATCATGAAACACAGGATTAATTAAGAGTTTAATGCAACTCTGATTATCACAATGAATCATTGTTGGATCTAAATGAGAACCAAACAAACCAAGCAAGACCTTTCTAACCCAGATAGCCTCACATGCAACTTGACTTGCTGCCATGTATTCCGCTTCCGCTGAACTAAGTGCCACGGATCTCTGCTCCCTGTTGTACCAAGAAACAGTTGTAGATCCAATGCTAAGATCCCCCTTGATGTGCTCTTTCCGTCCGATGGGCTACCTGCCCAATCTGCATCCATGAAGCCATGCAAATTCATCTCATCCATCTGTCTATACCATAAAACATACTCTAATGTGCCCCTCAGGTATCTCAGAACATGCTTGCCCGCCTTCCAAAATATCTTGGTAGGCTTAACGATAGCTTGACTCAGCTAGTTAACCACATAGAAAATGTTTGGTCTTGTGTTCACTAGATACATCAGCGAACCCACTAACTGTTGATAGACAGTAGAATCCACTACCTATCCAAAAGTAGCATCCTCTTTCCTCCAGTTTCCTAGAAGAGGAGTATCCATGGGTTTGCAGCCCTCAATGTGAAACTTACCCAATATCTCCCTTGCATACTTGCCTTGAGACACAAAAACTTCACCATCTTGCTGCCATATTTCCAATCCAAGGAAATAATGAAGAAGGCCCATATCCTTCATCTCAAACTCCTTTGAAAGGTCCTTGAGTGTATCTGTTTCTCATCACTAATAAATATTAAATAATCAACATAAAGAACAATGATTAAAATCTTACCCTCCACCACAATTTGGTATAGGTTTGCATCTGCTTCAATTTTGGTGAAGCTCAGTCCGATGAAATAGCTGTCTATCCAAGTGTACCAAGCATGGGGTGCTTGCTTCAGCCCATACAATGCTCTTTTGAGTTGGCACACATGCAACTCGCTATGGAAGATATCAAATCCTTCAGGCTTCTCTATGTACACCTCTTCCTCAATGATCCCATTGAGAAACATAGTCTTCACATCCATCTGATGAATGCACCAACACATATGCGCTAAGAGAGCAAGGATGGTCCTTATGGAAGAATTCCTTGCGACAGGTGCAAAGGTTTCTTCATAATCTATACCCTCGATCTATGAGAATCCTCGAGCCACAAATCTGGCCTTGTGTTTCTCAAAACTCCCATCAATAGCTTGCTTTACCTTGTGTTAGAGTCAGCCCTTGCTGCCCTCCGTCAGTGATCATTTCGTCTTTTGCATTTTCATTATTAGGTGTCTCACTTGTTTCACTTCTTTGCATATCACTAGGATCATGCCATGAACTGACGAAGGGTTGTGTCATTTTGTGTTTCCTCATGTTATACCTGCAGCGCTATTTTAAAAAATATTTTCTAAAAAAAAAAAAAAAATTATTTATAGTCATTGTCATTATGTATGAGGTCATTAAAATGTCAATAAGTGTCCTAGGTCTTGGTGTCTAGGGTTTTTTGAGTCATTTATACACTAGTCATAAAGCCTGCAAGGTGAGGAGAGTCCAGTACTTGGATTTCTATTTTTATTATCATCAGCATTTAAAAAAAAAAAATACATTTCTAGTCCAAAACTCTGTTTTGGAACTAGAAATTTTTCATTATCATTTTGTAATAAATTTTAATTATTCCGCCATGAAGACATTGTAAAAGCAGACCCCTGGTCTTTTCTCTAGCCAAGACAGCCATATCCCTGCAAAAAGACAATAAAATCATCAGTATCGACCTCAGAGAAACCAAAGCAAGTTTGTATTTGAAAAATCCAAAGTGAAAATTACAAAAACATTTGTAATGTGGGTTTGAAATTAGATTTGGAATAAAGTATGATGGTAAAGATATGTGTGAAGTGTATAAAGGCCAAACAAGTTCATTTGAACCGATTTCATTTGCTCCCAAAACGTATTTGCAAAATTGAAAGCCGATTTCAGACTTTTGGAGGGCGTGGACAGGGTTTTAGGGCTGCGCGACCCAAGTTGAGGCCGAGCGACCCACCTGGGCTGCGCGACCAAAACAGAGTTGGTTTAGCACAGTGGGTTTGCACCTGCGCGACCCACCTGGGCTGCGCGACCCAAACTGAGCCTGCGCGACCCACGCAGAGACAGCATTCCGGAATTGTGTTTGAGCGCCCAGATTGGCTCGGAATTGACTCCAGTTGCCTTCAAAGCAGGTTTTCTTCAATTACTTGGGGTTTGCAAACGTATTTGTGTCATCATACATGGTTCTAATATGCAAATGAAGGATTTAAAACCCCACTGTTATAAGATTATTGTTTTCAGGGTTAAAATGAAAATCAATGGTGTAAAAAATGGGTTTGATGTCTGAAACAGTGATATGGTCAGATTTTCATAAAACATGAAAATCACTCTGCTCTAATACCCATAATACCACTGTCACCATTGTTATTGTTATCCCATGATTAAACCCTTTGAGTCACGTTTCTCATGTGTGTAATGGGTCACATTGCCCACTGTTAGCATTTGCTCATGTTTTTGTTTGCCCAATGTTAGCATCGTTTCAAATGACCTATTGAAACCTTTATGGTCATAAACTCGTAGGCAAACCTATCACTGATTATACCATACTCTCCTTTGACTAGATGTGTCCAAACTTTTGAAGGTTGCCTACTCCTATTTTGTCAAAATTTCATTTGCATTCAAAACAGAGATGCTGCCTTTCAGCCCATTTGATGCAGAGATTTTATCCATAATTTGATTCCTTGATGGTGTTTTGGCGGTGGGATATTGATTGAATGTTAAACATATTTCCTAATCTTGCTTTCACTGCATTCAAAGCAGCATACACATTGCCAAAGGTTTGATCAGAGATATGTCAGAGACAGAGTCAGAATATGAGCCAGGGTCAGGCAGTGATTCGGTGGCTGAAGGTAATGTGCCACGGAGTTCCCGCAGAGAAAACAGAAGTGGTGATCATCGCAGAGAGGAGCCTACCTCTTTGGCTCGGTTGCAGGCATGTCCATTAGCTATGAATTGTTTTCGATTCTTGTCATGTTTCAGATTTTGTGAGATGGTTGTACAAACCCGACCTCATCGTGAATTAGCACGTTTTTTTGTTCTTCATTTACGGGGTAATCGGGTAAACCTTGCTGGGGTTGATTTCATTGTTTCGCCTTTGACTATTGCTCAAGCCACTGGCATACCTAGCATAGGCGAGGAATGGAGCAAGGGTAAGCAGTTAGAGAAATTTCACTATGAGCCATATGTTAAAACTGGATATGTGGCTTACTTGAGCAGAGTTTTTCCATTCAGATTCTTGAGAGATGAGTATGCGCCACTCATGAGGCTCATTATTCAGTATTTCAGTTGTGAGGGAAGGTATGCTCGTCTTTTCTCATATCATGTTCGTTTGCTGATGCACTTCACAAGGGTGCGTATGATGAATATTCCTTATTTCATATACCGCAACATAGAGAATATGGTTACATTTGTGCAGAAGAAGACGAGCCCAGTGCAGCAGTACAGGAGTATATATCATTTCGCTTTGATCAAAATCTTGGTGTCACATCAGTTGGCAGAGCAGGGCATCACTTGGGAGGACTTCATTTCTAGAGACTTTTTCAGAGTGCCACAGCAGCCTCCCGAGGCAGTTTATGATGCAGGAGAGCCCTCACACCAGCCGGACATGCTTGAGGTTGGGCATATCATTACTCCTTTGGTTCAGACATATCAGCGAGGCCACAGGGCCTTATTTGCAGCGACACGGCGGGTACTATCTCCACATGATGTGGAAGGGGTCCTACCGACTTCATCGACACGGCGAGTATTATCTCCACGTGATGTGGAAAGGGTCTCGTTTTCTTCTCCAGTGCAGGTACAGGTACAAGACAGGGGCAAGAGGTCCATGCATGATGAGGGCCCATCAGGAGGCCGGGACACAGATATGACAGTCATTGATGTTGATACGGGCTCTCCTAGCTCGAAGTTGACGGAAGTCATCCAGGAGCAAAGGGCCGAGAATGACCAGCTGAAAGACCAATTGCAGAAGGCTCAGTGGGTGATTAACTATTTGGAGCAGCGCAACAAACAGCTCGAGGATGAGCTCACATTTTATGAGGTGCGCCAAATCCGTGAGGATAGGCAGTGGAATCGAAAGAGGCCCGGTGACATGACACCAGCTGACCGAGATATTGTACTCACTCGGGTAAATATACATCTAGAGAAGCTATTGGCGAAGGCCAATCGCGACAAAGACATGCTTCGCCACATGAAAGGCCATTACTGGGCTCGCATGCATGTTTGCAAAGCGAGGATGAGGATCATGAAGAGGAGGTTGCGCAAGGCACTTCAACGGCGAAAAAGGCCTAATCCACTTTGGATTTTGGCCGAAGCTTCATTGACTGAGCAAGACACATGATGGAGGACCTCCGCTCCGAATTTGGGCAAATTCGGAGAAAATTTTGTCATTTCCAAATTTTTGGTTTAAAAAACAGGTTTTGTGGCTAGGTGGGTCGCGCGCTCTTGCGCTCGCATTTTTTTGAGGCACTTGCTGGAGGAGATTTTTACATTTTTGGATTTTTCATGGTTAAATATGCATCCTCTGAAGTCAACTTAGCATTTTAACAAAATCTGGATGGTCAAACAGCTCAAAAACACCATAAAAACACCTTGCTGCCACCTTTTGCACCAGCAGGGAGTACCTCTGGGAGAATGAGTTTTTGGAGGGTCAAATCAACTCCAAATTCAGAAAGTCCAATTGGGTTGGAAAGTAGACATCTAGGGCTTTCCAACGAGCTATCATGAGCTCAATTTGGATGTCGGGAGCTACCTCAAAATCAGCCTGCAACATGAGCGACCCACCTTGAGAATTTTTTGAGTTTTTCAGCTGCCAGCTCAGTATTTCGCCTATTTTGGACCAGTTTTGCCTATGGATAGAATTATTGGGTTTTTATGATGTAAATTCATGTTTGGCATGTAACTTTGGCTTGTTTTTATCTCTTCTAGAAGATTCACTCTCAAATGAGTAAAAAATCATGTAATGGATCAGTTTCCACTCTTTTAGAGGCAGGTTGTTAGCTGCCTAGATTGTAGTTCCATGATTAGAATTGGTTGAAACTGATCCCTGAAGAGGGAATTCGACCCCTAGAGGTGGGGAAAGGGGTTAGAGTGATCTATATATTGTAATTTATGAGGCATTCTACAGGTTGGACTCTTGGGATACTTTTGATATCATTGTACATACTTTTCATATTTTGGCTAAGGAAAGATCAGGGGTTTTGCGGCACTTGTTGGGATCCTTGTGCTGTTCTGTTCTTGATGATGTTTCTCCTTTGTTTACTGTAAGTTTCTTCATGTTTAATGTATGCCATCGTTTCATTATGCTTCTGAACTAAGTTGAATGAGTGATTAAGGTTGAATCCATTGTTTACAGTGCTTGGCCTTTGAATTCGGTTAGTTCTATATGTTTTCTGCTGTTTGGAGAGGATCCAAGTTCTTCTTTGCCCTCTTCAGCTCCTCATCAGTCTAATCTATCCATAAAATCCAATTCGAAGCATCAAGATCATCACCTACCTCGCCCCAGCTTGAACTCTGCAAAGGTCTGACCTTATCCCCGGACCCAAAATTTTGTTTTCCCATTACTCCAGCGAAAACCCAAAAAACCAAAAACCAAACATAATTATCTCTTTACGAGCCTAAAATCAGTTCCTATCGTAAGTCATCTCGCATCCTATTGCTTATTTTCTCGAGATTGACGGAGAGAGCCCTCTCCTGTCCTCGTAGGGCTAGCTACGAGGCTGAGCGTGGTTTGATGTAGCCTTGAGTTTACTTCATTTCAGCCTGGGGTAGATTTGAGTGCTAACATAGTGGCGACCATACTGGGGAGAAACTCAAAACGTTTGCTTGTTATAGACGGAGTCTGAAGTCACGCCAGGTAGCCTTCGAAACGCTGTTGCTATGCATCAGCGAAGTAGATAAATGCTGCTTCAGTCGATCTCCGGTATAACTTGTAATCGTAGTATTTAACTTGTAAATTGCCCCAGTACATGTATCAAGTTCAGATCTGATGGTTGATGGTGGAAAACGATCAGACATAAGAAGGCTGAAATCATTCACCGGCGACTTCATTCACTGAACAATCCAGAAATCGATGCTTCATGGTGACTTCACTGCAGGGAGATCAGTAGCTGTGAGAGTTTCAAGATGGACCGAATCACAAGAAGATACGCTCCCATGAGCCGAGATCACATTCCAGGTTTTCCGAATAAGATGCCCAAGGTAGATTGGTCAAGGAATCTGCCTAGGTTTAAAGATGATGGTAAGAAAGATGCTGCTTTACATCTGATTAGATTTCACATGCATATTCGCAAGTTGAAGGTAGATTTTCCTGAAGATTGTTTGATGAAGATATTCCTGGCCACTCTGGAAGGTGAAGCCCAATCATGGTATGAAAATTTGCCGCTGGCCTGTATATATTGTTTGAAGGATTTTCATGCCTTGTTCATTGAAAGATATCGAACATCTTATCCATCGTTAAAATTAGTTCATGACTGTTGCAAACATGCTTTTTCTTTTATTGAAAGCCTTGAGAAATATTATGAAGATGATAATTTCATGAATGATGAAATCATGGAGGCCCTGTACGAGAATCCATTTCAGCGATATGAAGAGAACCTAAAGGATACCTATCAAGGTGCTCAGGAGACTTTGCAGCAGGTTGATGGCCATATGGCTGAAAATGATGAAAGGGAGAATGTCATTTCAGATCTGCCCACAGAAGACAGCAGCATGCAAGTAAGTCCAGTTCTAATTGCAGATCATGATAATGTCCAGACAACTACTTCAGATTCAGATTCAGATCATGATGACCAAGCATATCTTGTGTTGAAGCCCATCAAGGAGAACTCTGCTGTTGAAATCATCTGGGATGCAGAAGACACAGTAATGGATCCAAATGTTCTCAGTCATACTGTCAGCCCATCATTAGAACATAGCCTTCATGAAGAAGCAATCCAGTCAGTTCATGAAAATCAGAATGAGATCTTTGTGCAAGTAAGTGATAAATCTCCTTTCAATAACTCAGTAAGAAATGATAGTTTGAATGCCCTGTCATATGAAGACAATCACTCTTTGAGCCGAAGAAAACAAAGGGCATTATCTCCTCTGTCTGAAGATGAGATAGATCAGCTATTGAAAGGTCATGTTCCAGCTCAAGTTAACGCAGATCTGCAGTGCACACATAGTCAGGAAAGTGTTGATGAAACTTCTTCCTCTTTTGAAAAAGATGACTGTTTTGTAATCAGTTGTGTAGATCAGCAAACAGATAATTTTTTCTTTCACAAAGATGATAAGGCTGTCATGTTTGATAATCTTGAAGATTGTTTTTTGTTTAAGAATGACCTAGATCATGAAATTGAAGAGTATATGCCAGAATTTCTCATGGTCAAGGAAACTACAGCTAACACTCAGATGGCAGATTTGTGCATTTCTATCCCTCAGAAATCAATTTCTATCCCTTTCAGATCAGAATCAGAAGAGAAGGACACCATGTTCTTTCAGCAGGAGGTAAATCTTCATGTTTTTCAGGATCCAATGGCAGATTTGTTACAGTCAGTTGTGAAAGTGATTATTGCAGTGTTCAGTGATGAAGAAGATCATGGTCAGCTATGTTTTTGGATGCCCAGTTATCAGTTTGTATTGTTGACCAGGAGTTTTGATCGGGAGAACCAGTTAGCAAGGCATCTGCTTGACTGGTTACATTGGAAAGCCAATTATACATGATTGTACATATTTCATTGGTATGCATGCGGTTGTCATCATCATTCCAAATCTTGATGGACTACTGCCTTTTTTCAAAGCTTGGTAAATTTTTGTTTTAATTCAGTCACGAGTCATTTGTGTTTGGTCTGTTGAGTCAGTTTTTTCAAGTTATTTCAGTTTGCCATCGAGTTGGTTTGAGTCAGGTTTCAGTTAAGTTTCAGTCAAGTTTTCATTCAATAAATGTGTCAAAGGTTTTGGGTTATCCGTTCAAATAATGATTCCATCGCCCAATGGATGAGAGGCACTGTCTGACTCCCCCAGAGATCTGCTGTTCTTGGCATCTCCATGGAGCCACCATCCCCATTGGAGCCAATGTTAGAGTCAGCCCTTGCTGCCCTCCGTCAGTGATCATTTCGTCTTTTGCATTTTCATTATTAGGTGTCTCACTTGTTTCACTTCTTTGCATATCACTAGGATCATGCCATGAACTGACGAAGGGTTGTGTCATTTTGTGTTTCCTCATGTTATACCTGCAGCGCTATTTTAAAAAATATTTTCTAAAAAAAAAAAAAAAATTATTTATAGTCATTGTCATTATGTATGAGGTCATTAAAATGTCAATAAGTGTCCTAGGTCTTGGTGTCTAGGGTTTTTTGAGTCATTTATACACTAGTCATAAAGCCTGCAAGGTGAGGAGAGTCCAGTACTTGGATTTCTATTTTTATTATCATCAGCATTTAAAAAAAAAAAATACATTTCTAGTCCAAAACTCTGTTTTGGAACTAGAAATTTTTCATTATCATTTTGTAATAAATTTTAATTATTCCGCCATGAAGACATTGTAAAAGCAGACCCCTGGTCTTTTCTCTAGCCAAGACAGCCATATCCCTGCAAAAAGACAATAAAATCATCAGTATCGACCTCAGAGAAACCAAAGCAAGTTTGTATTTGAAAAATCCAAAGTGAAAATTACAAAAACATTTGTAATGTGGGTTTGAAATTAGATTTGGAATAAAGTATGATGGTAAAGATATGTGTGAAGTGTATAAAGGCCAAACAAGTTCATTTGAACCGATTTCATTTGCTCCCAAAACGTATTTGCAAAATTGAAAGCCGATTTCAGACTTTTGGAGGGCGTGGACAGGGTTTTAGGGCTGCGCGACCCAAGTTGAGGCCGAGCGACCCACCTGGGCTGCGCGACCAAAACAGAGTTGGTTTAGCACAGTGGGTTTGCACCTGCGCGACCCACCTGGGCTGCGCGACCCAAACTGAGCCTGCGCGACCCACGCAGAGACAGCATTCCGGAATTGTGTTTGAGCGCCCAGATTGGCTCGGAATTGACTCCAGTTGCCTTCAAAGCAGGTTTTCTTCAATTACTTGGGGTTTGCAAACGTATTTGTGTCATCATACATGGTTCTAATATGCAAATGAAGGATTTAAAACCCCACTGTTATAAGATTATTGTTTTCAGGGTTAAAATGAAAATCAATGGTGTAAAAAATGGGTTTGATGTCTGAAACAGTGATATGGTCAGATTTTCATAAAACATGAAAATCACTCTGCTCTAATACCCATAATACCACTGTCACCATTGTTATTGTTATCCCATGATTAAACCCTTTGAGTCACGTTTCTCATGTGTGTAATGGGTCACATTGCCCACTGTTAGCATTTGCTCATGTTTTTGTTTGCCCAATGTTAGCATCGTTTCAAATGACCTATTGAAACCTTTATGGTCATAAACTCGTAGGCAAACCTATCACTGATTATACCATACTCTCCTTTGACTAGATGTGTCCAAACTTTTGAAGGTTGCCTACTCCTATTTTGTCAAAATTTCATTTGCATTCAAAACAGAGATGCTGCCTTTCAGCCCATTTGATGCAGAGATTTTATCCATAATTTGATTCCTTGATGGTGTTTTGGCGGTGGGATATTGATTGAATGTTAAACATATTTCCTAATCTTGCTTTCACTGCATTCAAAGCAGCATACACATTGCCAAAGGTTTGATCAGAGATATGTCAGAGACAGAGTCAGAATATGAGCCAGGGTCAGGCAGTGATTCGGTGGCTGAAGGTAATGTGCCACGGAGTTCCCGCAGAGAAAACAGAAGTGGTGATCATCGCAGAGAGGAGCCTACCTCTTTGGCTCGGTTGCAGGCATGTCCATTAGCTATGAATTGTTTTCGATTCTTGTCATGTTTCAGATTTTGTGAGATGGTTGTACAAACCCGACCTCATCGTGAATTAGCACGTTTTTTTGTTCTTCATTTACGGGGTAATCGGGTAAACCTTGCTGGGGTTGATTTCATTGTTTCGCCTTTGACTATTGCTCAAGCCACTGGCATACCTAGCATAGGCGAGGAATGGAGCAAGGGTAAGCAGTTAGAGAAATTTCACTATGAGCCATATGTTAAAACTGGATATGTGGCTTACTTGAGCAGAGTTTTTCCATTCAGATTCTTGAGAGATGAGTATGCGCCACTCATGAGGCTCATTATTCAGTATTTCAGTTGTGAGGGAAGGTATGCTCGTCTTTTCTCATATCATGTTCGTTTGCTGATGCACTTCACAAGGGTGCGTATGATGAATATTCCTTATTTCATATACCGCAACATAGAGAATATGGTTACATTTGTGCAGAAGAAGACGAGCCCAGTGCAGCAGTACAGGAGTATATATCATTTCGCTTTGATCAAAATCTTGGTGTCACATCAGTTGGCAGAGCAGGGCATCACTTGGGAGGACTTCATTTCTAGAGACTTTTTCAGAGTGCCACAGCAGCCTCCCGAGGCAGTTTATGATGCAGGAGAGCCCTCACACCAGCCGGACATGCTTGAGGTTGGGCATATCATTACTCCTTTGGTTCAGACATATCAGCGAGGCCACAGGGCCTTATTTGCAGCGACACGGCGGGTACTATCTCCACATGATGTGGAAGGGGTCCTACCGACTTCATCGACACGGCGAGTATTATCTCCACGTGATGTGGAAAGGGTCTCGTTTTCTTCTCCAGTGCAGGTACAGGTACAAGACAGGGGCAAGAGGTCCATGCATGATGAGGGCCCATCAGGAGGCCGGGACACAGATATGACAGTCATTGATGTTGATACGGGCTCTCCTAGCTCGAAGTTGACGGAAGTCATCCAGGAGCAAAGGGCCGAGAATGACCAGCTGAAAGACCAATTGCAGAAGGCTCAGTGGGTGATTAACTATTTGGAGCAGCGCAACAAACAGCTCGAGGATGAGCTCACATTTTATGAGGTGCGCCAAATCCGTGAGGATAGGCAGTGGAATCGAAAGAGGCCCGGTGACATGACACCAGCTGACCGAGATATTGTACTCACTCGGGTAAATATACATCTAGAGAAGCTATTGGCGAAGGCCAATCGCGACAAAGACATGCTTCGCCACATGAAAGGCCATTACTGGGCTCGCATGCATGTTTGCAAAGCGAGGATGAGGATCATGAAGAGGAGGTTGCGCAAGGCACTTCAACGGCGAAAAAGGCCTAATCCACTTTGGATTTTGGCCGAAGCTTCATTGACTGAGCAAGACACATGATGGAGGACCTCCGCTCCGAATTTGGGCAAATTCGGAGAAAATTTTGTCATTTCCAAATTTTTGGTTTAAAAAACAGGTTTTGTGGCTAGGTGGGTCGCGCGCTCTTGCGCTCGCATTTTTTTGAGGCACTTGCTGGAGGAGATTTTTACATTTTTGGATTTTTCATGGTTAAATATGCATCCTCTGAAGTCAACTTAGCATTTTAACAAAATCTGGATGGTCAAACAGCTCAAAAACACCATAAAAACACCTTGCTGCCACCTTTTGCACCAGCAGGGAGTACCTCTGGGAGAATGAGTTTTTGGAGGGTCAAATCAACTCCAAATTCAGAAATTCCACTTGGGTTGGAAAGTAGACATCCAGGGCTTTCCAACGAGCTATCATGAGCTCAATTTGGATGTCGGGAGCTACCTCAAAATCAGCCTGCAACATGAGCGACCCACGCAGTTCAGGAGCGACCCACCTTGAGAATTTTTTGAGTTTTTCAGCTGCCAGCTCAGTATTTCGCCTATTTTGGACCAGTTTTGCCTATGGATAGAATTATTGGGTTTTTATGATGTAAATTCATGTTTGGCATGTAACTTTGGCTTGTTTTTATCTCTTCTAGAAGATTCACTCTCAAATGAGTAAAAAATCATGTAATGGATCAGTTTCCACTCTTTTAGAGGCAGGTTGTTAGCTGCCTAGATTGTAGTTCCATGATTAGAATTGGTTGAAACTGATCCCTGAAGAGGGAATTCGACCCCTAGAGGTGGGGAAAGGGGTTAGAGTGATCTATATATTGTAATTTATGAGGCATTCTACAGGTTGGACTCTTGGGATACTTTTGATATCATTGTACATACTTTTCATATTTTGGCTAAGGAAAGATCAGGGGTTTTGCGGCACTTGTTGGGATCCTTGTGCTGTTCTGTTCTTGATGATGTTTCTCCTTTGTTTACTGTAAGTTTCTTCATGTTTAATGTATGCCATCGTTTCATTATGCTTCTGAACTAAGTTGAATGAGTGATTAAGGTTGAATCCATTATTTACGATTAGCAGCCTTTGGTCGGTTAGTTCTATATGTTTTGTTGTTTGGAGGATCAAGTTCTTCTTTGCCCTCTTCAGCTCCTCGTCGGTCTAATCTATCCCGCAAAATCTGGTGGGCATCAAGATCATCACCTACCTCGCCCCAGCTTGATCTCTGCAAAGGTCTGACCTTATCCCCGGACCCAAAATTTTGTATTCCCATTACTCCAGCGAAAACCCAAAAAACCAAAAACCAAACATACCTATCCCTTTACTAGCCTAAAATCAGTTCCTATCGTAAGTCATCTCGCATCTATTGCTTATTTTCTCGAGATTGACGGAGAGAGCCCTCTCCTGTCCTCGTAGGGCTAGCTACGAGGCTGAGCGTGGTTTGATGTAGCCTTGAGTTTTACTTCATTTCAGCCTGAGGTAGATTTGAGTGCTAACACCTTGTACATCCATCTCGAACCTACCACTAATTTATGAACTGGCCTTGGAACAATTTCCCAAGCATTGTTTTTGACAATGGAGTCATACTCCTCCACCATTGCATCTACCCATGTGGGCTCTTGCACTGCTTCCTGAAAGGAAGATGGTTCAGTCACAATACATTTGCCCATGATAGCCATGTATCCAGTAAATCGGTCAGGAGACTATCTTTGTCTACGTTGTGAAGTAGGGACTCCTACATTCTGTGCAGCATCAAGTCTCAGCCTATCAGCTTCTCTGGTACACCTTCTGCCAGTTCAAATGGTTGGCTCTGCGTGAGTGGACTCCTCCACTCCATGAACCTCCTCCTATGGCTGATCCACATCTAGAGACTCATCTTTGGGAACTAGCAGTTCCTCCTTCGCATTCAAGTCTAGCTCCCTCTCAAGCGACAACCGCATGGCTTTCCCCTCATCGAATTTTATATCTCGTCGCACCACAGTCATTTGATTGTTTGGAAAATACACACGATAATTATGGGGTGTTTCTGTGTACCCACAAAAATCCCAACTTCAACAGTAGGCTCCAGTTTCTTCCTGGTGTCCTTGGTCACATGCACATAAAACAGATGAGCCAAAAATCTTAAAGTGTGAAACATCCGGTTTCAAGCTTTTTCAGGTGTACTCATGCCAATTACTCTATGAGGACAACAGTTTTGCACATAAACCGCAGTGTTGCATGCTTCCGCCCACAAATGCATTGGTAGGCCCTAATCGTGCAACATCACTCATGTTGCACCCATGATCATTTTTTTCTTCCTCTTTGTGACCCCATTTTTCTGTGGGTTATGAGGTGCTATGAGTTCTCTTCGAATTCCTTCTTTGTTGCAGAAGTTCTTGAACTCGTTAGAGATGTATTCTCCACCATTATTGCTCCTCAGAGCCTTCACTTGCTTCCCCAACTCTTTCTCCACCAATGCCTTAAACTCAAAGAACTTTGAGAATGTTTGATCCTTCTTCTGCATGAAGAAGATCCAGCATTTATGAGAAAATTAATCAACAAAAATAACATAGTACTTATGTTTTGTTTTTGAAGCAGCCGAGAATGGTCCACACACGTTTGTGTGAACTATCTCAAGGGTCCCCGAAGCACGGTTCTCCTTCTCATGAAAGGTGGTCTTTACATACTTCCCCATGGTGTGACCCTTGAACTAATCTAACTGATCAAGTGTTCCCATTGGAAGTCAAGTAGATATTTTTTTCATGACTTTCAAGGCTCCATGATGAAGATGGCGCAATCGCCTTTGCCATAATTTGCCCTCATCCTGGCTCACCACTTTTTCTTCCTTTCCCATCATGGCAATGCAACCATCTACCTCAAAATTTTAGATATTCTTAACTCGAATCCCTATCCTCTTGGCTTGACCCATGGTTTTATGTCGCAGGAAAACTTTCCATCGCTGAAAACAACATCATATCCTTTGTCCTCCAACATTGCAATTGAGACCAAATTTTTCTTCAGACATGGAACATGCATAACATCTTTCAATTGAAATGGTTTACCTGACTCCCTTTGAAAGGTAATGGTACCAATTTCGTTCGCACTGTATCGTCCATCGTCGCCCATCCCTATATGCATTTGGATATCTTTCTCCTCCAAGTCACTGAAAATTTCCTTATCTTCCATCATGTGAAAGGAAGCGCCACTATCCAAATACCACATGATCCCAATGCACTTGAAATCATGCATGCGATCAAGGAAAATTCAAGTTCAAATTGCAAGGCAAGGGCCTCACCAGATGCAGCTCCAAAAGCCTTCTTGTTCTTCTTTTTTTGCAAACAGTTAGTAGCAAGATGCCCATGTTTGTGACAGTGAAAACACTTCACCTTAGACATATCAAGATGTTTGCCTTTAGACTCGGATTTGAAATGGAAGTTCTTCCCCTTCCCTTTCTTCGCCTTGGCTGCCAAATCATAATCCTCTTTAGCATCATGCTTTGATGAAGAGCCATCTCTGGTGCTCCGCCTAAATTCCTCGTGCACCAGATCCGGCCACAGTCATTCCCAATCCGGAAATTTTTCCCATCCGTTGACAGAGTCTTCATAACTGTGCCAACTCTTAGGAAGTCCCAAGAGAGCAAATCTCACCAAATCATCATCAGCAACAGTTATTCCCACACTCCCTAGTTCATCCCGATATTGGAAAAACTTTGTGAGATACTTTGGAATGTTGCCACCCTTTTCCATCTTGATCTTTCTGATTTTATCTTTCAGTGCCAATTTCCTATGGTCGTTGTTTCTTTGGACGAGATCCGTCAAATCCTTCCACATAGCATATGGTGTGGCTTTCGCATGGAGGCTTGAGAAAATGTGGTCTCATACTCCCTCCAATAGAATCCTCCCCGCCTTTGCCACTTTCTTTCGCCATGCATCAAGATTTGCAGCATCTGGCTTAGGAACATATTATTCAATGAATTCCTTCAAGCCATTGTGTTCGAATACTGCCTCCATCCTCTCCTTCCAAGAAATGCAGTTCAAGCTACCCTCGAGTGCATACTCTAACCTCAAGCTATTGAAAGCCATTTCGATCTTGAATGAGTTGTAGTGCCAAGAAAGCCTTTCTGCAAATTCGTATTCTTTCCACCAACAAACTCAGCTCCTGCTTCAAAATTGCAATTTCTTATGCTCTGATACCCTATAGAAATTTAATACAAAATATGTATTGTCCGGATTCTCCTGATCTAACAATAATATGCTACGGTTAAATACAGAATCAATTTTACAAAATATTTGTGTAATTTGAAACACAATCACCAATCACAATATCATGAAGAAATATCAATCACACATAACACAGAAAATTTACCTGGGGAAAGCATATATCTAAAAACCCCACTATATTCTATTATGTAGTATATCATGGATCATGAAACAATTACATACAAAGCTCCAATCCAAGAGCTCTCGGTACAATAGCTAATTGTCTCACACTATCATACAAAAATTGGAAAGTTCCTTAGCCAATTTATTGTCTCGATACAACCTACCTCCACTGCTCAATCCCAGCTAATAGCAATCCCTGAATGAATGGAATATTTATTTCCTTGACTGCGCAATCCTCATGGGCACATCCAATGTGTGTGTGTTTGCATGTGTGCAACCGATAATGTCACAACTAATAGTCAATTGTCCCTTCCACCTACATCTCAACTGGGTCTCCATTGGATTTGAAATGCATGCAGTTAATAGTAGTAAATATTCAGTTGCATGTGAGGCCACTGATTGTGAATTAATTAATAATTAATTCACTTGATCTCTCACTAGTGTATCTTCAGTTTCAACTAGCACAACTGAGTTTAACTCACTTAACTGAGTTAAAGTACTTTACAACTTTCATAACTGCACTTCCAACTCTATTACAACTTTGAATCACTCAGTTACAACTAAGTCCACTTGCATGTCCCACCAACCAACCACTCAACTCGAAATTCCTATAGCTAACTGATTTTCCACTTCAGTAACTTTTTCCAAGTGCTCATTGAGAATAGATTATTTTTTATTGTCCAACTAATATTAAGGGATAATAATAGCCGACATGCATTTATAAATAAACATGCAATCTATAAATATAACTTTTACATACATATATAAATAGACCTCATCTATAAATATAATTTTCTCATGCATCTATAAATATACATCCACCTAAAAATAGTCTAAGGCTCCATCCTAGTGTAGGTGCATAATTTTCACTAGGATCTTCTTGTTGAATCTCAACAACCAATGCATGTCCCACATGTCACATCACACAAGAGAGAATACATGGATAACACCAAAGCATGACCTATATGTAACCCTAGCATAAGAAAGAAATGCATGTACAATATGTAGCAACATGTAAGCAAGTGTGCATGAACAATACAAAACATGAGAAACACATAACCAACTATACACTCATGACAGCATGTTGAAATCAACACCATTAGGACTTCCATGCCAACACCACTTCCACCATGACCAATGCAACACAGATGGAAAAATCACATATAGACCACAAAAATACTAAACATGTATGCAACCAACATAAATTCATGATCAACACGCTGCCCATCCAGTCCAAGGGTTGAACCATGCTCTGATAAGACTATGTAGCACCCTCTTCCCACATATACCCAAGTAATCACCCAATTGGGTTAAACATGTGATGAGAGGCTACTAATATGAGATTAAAACTCTTATATTACCTCAATAAAGTGGAACTGACAAAAACACAACAAACACACCTTACATGACATCAACAACACCTCCATGAGGTAAACCACCCTCCCAGACCCCTGAAACTTGAAAGGGTGAATTTTTACCCTCATGAGCCTTAGCCGCTAACATATAAGGGAAAGGGAGCAGCTATAGATCCTTATCCATGGGCTAGCCTTGGAAAGATAGCAGCTAGGCCCCAACCAATCAATTTTGTTCTTGCAACTCTAGAATTTATGCCACATTTTTATTCCATGAGCCCAGGTCACTACCCAGAACTTCCTGTAACTTCAATTGGGGATAAACAACATTAAAAAAAAATACATGGAATAAATCACATCATCAATAACTCATTACCCCACCTAGCCATGATAGGAATTTCATCAAACATATCACAAACATTGCATTGCATTTTTGGATTGTTCTAGATTTGATCAATGAGTCTAGAGAGATCGATCTTCTTCGCAAGAGGGATTTGTCCAATAAAAAACTTGGTGACCATATCAGAGAACGATTTTGTTCTTTGATGGCCTCCTTTTTTTCCCTTTGCCTTCCAAAACCTCTGTCAATTGTAACATGACTTTGAAAACTTGATTTTCTGACCTGTTGAATGATTCCTTTTTTTGCTTACACTTCGCCAACATTACACTTTGTCTTTAGAAACACAGCGATGCAACACATTTTTCCTATATAGAAAGTGCATCCAGTGCACTGGTGTCAGCTGGAAACCTGCACTAATACTTGGAAATTGTAAAAAATTAAGATATTTTCCTTTAGGGTCTGAAAATTTGATTTTTTATGAGTTTCCTTGAGTCTATGGTCTGTCTAAAAAATCAAACTTAGCTTTAATTGTCATTTTTAATTGTCTTTTTGTGTAACTTGTTTATCTTTACATATTTAGGCTTTTGGAATTTATTAGTTTTGTTGATCTATCAAAATATTGTTTCTTCTAGAAATTGGTTGTATGAATCTATCTTATTTTAGTGACCTGATTAAATAATTCATTGTCTATGGTAAAGAATATTATATTATTTTCACAAAAATATAAATTAATTTGAGCTTGTTGGTTTGTTTGGATGGTTGTGGAAAATATTTTTTTTTTGTGAAAAGTTTCCATTTACCTTCCTTTGATGTAATTAGTATCTACTTGTTGATTGAAGTATTTATAGTCTTCATTTACATTAGAAGTGCTTTTTCAAAGATCTATTTTTTGGAGTGTTTTTGAAAATATTTCTTATTCCTTTCCATTGAATATTTTCTTTTCAAAAAGAAAGAAAAATATTGTATTGTAGTTCATTGGCAAAGCATTTTTTGGCTTGTATTTTGTTGTGAAACCAGCTCCAAAAATAGAAGAAAAGAGATATCAATGCCTTAGAAATAAGCCACTTCGAGGGGGCAACCTCCAATACATTACATGAATGAACAATTCTTGGATGATTCAAATTACAAAACCTCCTTTCTATATATAGGAGTCCATGGGGCCACAATGTAACCTAGCGCACGTAACAATAATAATTTAAGGGCACAATAATAAAATATAAAGCAGTGAAGGTGTTCAGTGGAACAACAATAACAAGGGGGTTACACTAACAATAATAAGGGACTATACTAGTAACATAGGGACCTAACATGCCCCTCTCCTTCAAAAAAAGTGTTGTCCTCAACGCTTGAGTAGCTCTGGGTGCTTTTGTATAAAATTCTCATCCTCCCATGTAGAATCTTCAGTGGGTAAGTTCTTCCACTTGATGAGATACTCCGAAATTGATCGATTCCGTAGTTGTCGAGTTCTTGTTTCCATGACCGCTTCAGGTTCCAATATGATTTTTCCTTCCTCATCAAGTTCTGGCAATATTGTTTGAACTGGAAGATTTTCACCTATAACCTTCCTTAAGCATGAAACATGGAAAACTGGATGTACTCGCGAAGAAGCAGGAAGCTCCAATTTGTATGCCATAGTACCAATCTTTTGCAACACCTTGTAAGGACCATAGCACTTTGGCGATAATTTATTATCCTTCTTAGCTTGCTTGAGGGACATTTGTTTATATGGTTGTAGCCGTAAAAATACCCAATCTCCTACATCAAAACTTCTCTCGCTGCGATGTTGATCTGCCTGTTGTTTCATTCGATTTTGTGCCAAATTCAGGTTATCCTTTAAGAGTTGGAGAACTTCTTGCTGATGCTCGATGTGATCTTCCATTGCTTGAACCTTAGAATTTTCTCTTAAAGATGATGTGATGGATGGTGGATGATATCCATAAAGTGCCATAAATGGGGTCATTTTTGCTGCAGTATGGAAGGAAGTGTTAGACCACCATTCAGCAAGAGGTAACCACTTGACCCATTGTGTTTGTTTATCAGATACAAAACAACGAAGATATCCTTCCAAACATTTATTTACTATCTCAGTTTGACCATCTGATTGAGGATGATAAGATGAGCTATGAGCTAATTGAGTACCCAAACAAGAAAATAACTTCGTCCAAAAATTTCCAGTAAAAATGGGATCTCTGTCGCTCACAATAACCCTTGGGTTTCCATGTAGCTTTTGAATTGTGTCCATAAATGTATTAGCAACTGTACTTGCTTTAAATGGATGATATAATACGCAAAAGTGTGCATACTTGGTAAGTCTATCAACTACCACCATGATGACACTCTTTCCTTCGGACTTAGGTAAACATGTGGTAAAATCCATTGAAATCTTCTCCAAACATTGACTTGGAATGGATAAAGGTTGTAGAATACTCGGGGTCTTAATTGTCTCAACTTTATTCTGCTGGAAAACCAAACATTCTGCCACAAAATTTTGAATATCAGATTTAAGGCCATCCCAAAAAATTCTTTCTTCACCCTATGGTAAGTTTTTAAAAATCCTAAGTGACCTCCTAAAGGAGAAGTGTGCAATTCCAAAAGAATATTTTGTTTTAGTTGGAAATTCATACAAAGATATAAGCAATCTTTGTACCATAAGGAATCATTTTTCCAACTAAATGTATCAGATGTACTAGGATCTTGCTGCAACTTTTGAATGAGTGTCCACACTTCTTCGTCCCTCTTCCATTCATCTCTTGCTTCGGTTATCCAATCTGGTTGGATAATAGAAATGGCACAAAGCAATGCTTCCACCTCTTCATTCTTTCTTGAGAGTGCATCTGCAACAACATTTAGCTTCCCTTTTTTGTAGATTATTTCAAAGTCATAACCCAACATCTTTGTGACCCATTTTTGCCGCTCTTCTGAAGATATTCTTTGTTCCAAAAAGTGTTTAAGACTATCATGATCAGTTTTTACCTTGAAGTGTCTTCCCATTAGGTAAGTTCGCCATTTCTTTAGTGCATGTAGTATTGCTAACATTTCCTTCTCATAAATAGGTTTCTGCAAATACTTTCCTTTGATTGGACGACTTTCAAAAGCAATGGGTCTTCCTTCCTGCATTAAAACTGCACCAATTCCATTTCCTGAGGCATCACATTCCACAATAAAGGTTTTTGTGAAGTCTGGTGTAGCTAAGACCGGTGCTAGGCACATTGCCTCTTAAGACGTTCAAAGGCCTTAGTTGCTTCAGGAGTCCATGAAAATGCATCTTTCTTCAATAATGTTGTTAGAGGTGCTGCTATTCTCCCATAATTCTTAACAAACTTGCGATAATACCCTGTTAACCCGAGAAATCCTCGCAACTACTTTATGGTTGTGGGGACTTTCCATTCCCTAATGGCTTTAATTTTGTTAGGGTCTACCTTAACACCCTCGTGAGATACAATATGACCCAGATATTCCACCTCTTGTACTCCAAAGAAACATTTGGATGTTTTTGCATATAATTGTTTCTCCTGCAATAGTTTGAGCACCCCGTCAACATGTTGAACATGATCCTTCCAAGACCTGTTGTAGATTAGTATATCATCAAAAAATACTAGCACAAATTTTTTAAGGAAGGGTTTGAAAATGGAATTCATCAACCCTTGAAATGTAGAAGGTGCATTGGTAAGGCCAAAAGGCATGACCAAAAATTCATAATGACCCTCATGAGTTCGAAATTTTGTTTTCAGAATATCTTTAGTCTTCATTCTAATTTGATGATATCCTTAACGAAGATCCAACTTGGTAAAATAAATTGCTCCATGTAATTCATCCAATAATTCATCAATCACAGGAATGGGAAATTTATCTTTAATGGTGAGCTTATTGAGCTCCCTATAATCAGGACACATGCACCATGATCCATCCTTCTTGTGTATCAATACTACAGGAGCAGAGAAAGAACTTTGACTAGGTTGAATTATACTTGCCTCTAACATTTCTGCAATCATACGTTCAATTTCGCTCTTTTGGACATAAGGATATCTATAAGGCCTGATGTTTGGAGGAGCACTTCCTGGAATCAAATGAATAACATGATCATGATCACGAATAGGTGGGAGTCCTTTGGCAGTTTCAATAACCTTGGAATGATTGTCCAAGACTTTTTCGATATGTGCAGAAATAGATGATTTTGATGTTGGAACTTCTAGTGAGCATAATTTTGAAATTATGCCTTGTTGTTCTTTCTTTAGAATATTTTTCATGAAATTAGAGCTTATTATCTTTCCCATCTTCCCTGCAATACCCCGTAATTCGACTTCCTTTCCTTCTAAAAAAAATTTCAAGAAAATTTCTTGAAAATTAAAAGCTACCGTCCCCAAAGATTGTAACCATTGTAATCCTAGTACAACATCAACACCTCCCATAGGAATGGAAAGAATTGGACTATTCAATACATATTCCCCCATGGTTAGCTTGATATTATGGCATTTTCCAGAGAAATTTATAGTTCCTCCATTTGCAACCATCACTTGACATTCTAGTGCGGGGTATAGGAAACAATTCAATTCCTTGGCTACCTTACAATGAATAAAATTATGGGTACTACTTGAATCAATCAACACTATTACCTTTTTCTTCTTGATATGTCCTTCTATCTTGAGAGTTTGAGGAGTGGTAATTCCTGCCAATGCATTACACGATATGGTCGGACTCATTTCTTCCTCTTCTAGGGTTGGTTCCTAGTGTATATTCTCTTCTTGTTCATTTTCTTCTTCCTCTTCACAATCTATGTAAAATAATTTCTTCTCAGCACACTTATGACCTTTACTGTATTTGCTATCACAACTGTAGCAAAGCCCTTTTGCTCTTTTTTCTTCCAATTGTTGTGGTGTCAACCTTGTAGGTTGTGGAAATCTAGGAGTAGCAACACTTCCCTCTTTATAGAAGTGAGTGGTAGGCTTCCTTGTCGTCATAATTTTACATTCAATTTTTCTTGCCAACCTGAATGCCTTCTCCAATGAATCAGGTTCCAAAATGAAAACTTCATGTTGGATGTTATCCTTTAAAGTACCTATGAAGAGATCAATCCTGTGTTCCTCTGGAATATCAGTTACCCTTATATTCAATTTTTGGAAGTCCCCAATGTGCTCCCCCATTAAACCCTTTTGTTTGAGATTTATCAATTGGCTAAAGAAGGTGTTGCTCTTTGTATCCTCATAATGTGCTATCATTTCCTCCTTAAAAATTGACCAAGTGACAATTTTTTTACGGGAGCAAAGCCATCG
Source organism: Pinus albicaulis (assembly GCA_034641835.2). NCBI lineage: Eukaryota > Viridiplantae > Streptophyta > Pinopsida > Pinales > Pinaceae > Pinus > Pinus albicaulis. The sequence continues at coordinate 322,646,847 of CM076572.1, forward strand.
ATACCATACAAATGTATTTTGTTCTAAATGTAAAGTTGCAATGTGTACCTTTTCTGTGTTTTGCACATTATGGAGATCAAAATATTGCTCCATCTGTAGTATCCATGTTACAGGATCCTTTCCATCAAACTTCCTCATATCCATTTTTGGAATATGGTGGTTCTTCCCGCCAACATTAGAGTTTATGAAATCACGATTAACATTTATTTTGTTCTCATCATGAGTTTCCTATACTATCTTTTCACCATTAGGAAACATTTCTTGTATCAACTTTGTCAAACCTTCCATGTCTGCTTTTAGATCATTCTTCATGTTTTCCATTTTTTCATCGATCTTAGCTTCCATGTCATCCATCTTAGATTCCATGCCAGCTTCCATGCCATCTATCTTAGCTTCCATGCCATTCTTCAAACCATCCATCTTATATTCCATGCCTTTCTTCAAACCATCCATCTTAGTTTCCACACCTTTCTTCAAAACTTCCATGTCATTTTTTGTTGCTCTTTGCGAGAGCGAAATTTGTTGCACTTGCTCTTGTAATTTTGATATGTCATGTTGCCATTATTCGTTTTCATGAGTCATAGTAGAGCCTTCTAAAGGCTTAATGGGTGTTGAATTCTTTTTAGGGGCCATTTTAGAATCCAATACTGATATCTATTCTATAATATGCCCTTGGAATCAATTCAACTTGATTCTTCAAACAAGACTTATGCAATTTGGAAAAAAAATACACACCTTTTACTTGATTTTGAGGAGCTCGATATTGAAATTGACTTATCTCTATAATTGCAGATCCTCAATATCTGAAATTCGGCCCTTTAGTATTCCTCATAAGCTTCTTTAAAATGCCATAGGTCTAACTTGATTTGGATTCTCCAAGACAAAGTTATGTCCAATCTCCCACAATGACCTAATTATGGACTGGTTCAATAGAGCGAACTTGTACGACTTGCCCTGTCTTATTGTTTGCTCCTTTGTATCTGAAATTTATAGAGAGGAAACTACAGTCTATGTACTTCCCGTCACTTTTTACAGAATTCCAATCTGATTCTCAGAGAGATATTTATGAATATTTTCCCATGATCACCTCTTTGAGATGAAATTCGGGAGCCTGAAAAAGACCTAACTTCCACAGGTCATATCTCAAAAACTGTTGCGATCCAAGAACTGAAATTTTGCGACAATGTTCCTTAGGGTTTCAGCTTCGCGCTCTAACAAGTTCAGCTTCTAAACCTTCATAGAAAAAAAGTTATAGCGGAAATCCCGCGATGACATTTTTAAGTGAAATTCAGGAGTCTGCAAAAAGACCTAACTTCCACAGATCATATCTCTGAAAATATTGCGAACCAAGCTCTGAAATTTTGCGATGATGTTCCTCAAGATTTCTACTTCACACTCTAAAAATTTCAGCTTCTGAACCTTCGTAGAAAACAATTTATAGAGACAATTCCATGATGACCTGTTTGGAGCAGCGAAACCCTAGAATCCCAAGCTCTGATACCAAATGTTGTGAAACTAGGTCCAAAAATAGAAGAAAAGAGATATCAACGCCTTAGAATAAGACACTTCGAGGGGGAAACCTCCAATACATTACATGAATGAACAATTCTTAGATGATTCAAATTACAAAACCTCCTTTCTATATATAAGAGTCCATGGGGCCACAATGTAATCCTAGTCGACCTAACAATAATAATTTAAGGGCACAATAATAACAATATGGGGGTTACAAGGGTACAATAATAACAATAAGTGGGTTACACTAAAAACAATAAGGGACTATACTAGTAATATAGGGACCTAACATATTTTAAGGAAAATAAGTTTCTTTTTTCAAAAAAATTCCCCTCATGGCTGGGGGGGGGAAGAATCATGTATCTTACATTTTCTTTGATTTTCATTTCGAAAATGGTTCATGTTTTTTTCTTTAAATTTTGCACTTGTTTCTTTGCTTGAAAACACTTATTCCTTAATGTAGTTAGTATTCATCGAATTGAATATGTCATAACTTCATATTCACTGCATCAGTTTGGAATTGATTTATTATACCATTTAGTCATCATACACATTTAAAGTGAGATATTGAAATCAATCAAATTATTTAAAATAAAAAATTGATCAACAGTAATCGCATTTAGTGTGTGTCTAGGTTGGAAGGCGTGCTATGGCATCTATAAACATAGGAGCTATCATTTCTTGTCAACGTTACATTGTGTGGGTGGTCTGGTTCTTCCACGTACATAAAAGTATATAGGACAATTCTTCCACGTACCTTTGGTTATATAGGAAGGCGCTCCACGTATGATGAGTGTATAGGAAGGCCCCCATCATATAGTTACACATTAGAAAACACTAACATAGAATGTGCTTCCATTCACCCTTGGGTATATAGGAAGTCCCCTTATAGGTTGAAAACCAGCCATAAGTAACCGAGTCATACTCCTTGTTGTATGTGTTACACTAAACACAACATTCGGGGAGCATAACCTGTATGTACCTAACAATATATAGCAGTTCACAACAATTTGGTAAACCTTTGACACCTAGTGACATTTTTTATTGTTATTATTTATTTGATTGATAATTTTTTTTTGTTTGAACTATCATACATTGTTTAAATTTCCTAATCTAAATTCATTGTTTAGTAGACCTTAAGTTGAATCTGATCGCGATAGTTCTAGAATTTTCCAATCAAGGAACCCATTTTAAAGGATATCCTATTCCTTTTCCTTGCTTTGGAAATGTTGCTCCTCCTTATATGGATACGTTGTCTCTTCCTAGATTCACGATAGGTTTACCAGTATGGTTGTTTTCAACCTCATTGGTCCCAAATACTCAATTTGCTTCACCTCAACCGAATAATTCACCTCAGTAACACCAATCTCTTGTTGAGCCTTTACCTTCTTCGCCCATCATGTATTATTCCCATTCTTATTCTTTTCCTAGTGAAAGTCTTAATTCTAGTAATGAGGAGGCTAAGAAGAAGAATAAGAAGCAATATAAAAAAGGATCCAACCATTAACCAATCATTATTTTGACTATTGATAATGTTGAGGAACCCTTCAACATACATCGTGTTGTAGCCTAATTCAACTCAGCTAAAAGTCAAGAGAGGTTTTTAGCAATTCAAGGTTATTGAGGAAAATTTGTTAAAATTTCAAGAATACCTATAATATGCTCGAAAGGATAACCACGAGCTCAACGACGATTCGTCATCACATGTGCACCAGAATCAAAATCAAGGAAGCAGCAGCATTGGAGGTGTAATCTAAGCGAGAGGAGCAACAAAGAGAAAAGTGTACAGGAGGGGTTAATTCGGGCTTATTCGCATGCAGAACAGTTCAAGGGTCGGACCAATTTAAGCATTCAGAACATTCCCGTAACTATTCGGCATCTACAACTCAGTTTTTTCAAAAAGGCATAACTTCTTCATCCGGAAGCCGTTTTTCGAGCTATTTTTTTTTAATCAGCCTAATTTTTCAAGATCTTTCCATTGGAGTAGTTAATTTTAGCTTTTTTCAGATTTAGTTTTTAAAAAAATGGAAATTTCATGCCCGATTATTCTTAACAGCACCAATTATTTCCAATGGCTACCTCACATGGTAGATATACTTAGAAGTAAAGGGATTTATAGAATATCCATAGGACAAGAAACTAAACCTTCCAAAGATGATAAAGTCGCTAAATGGGAAAATAAACAAGGTCAAGAACGAGGGTTGATAGGAATGTCCATTGCTCAAGATCTTCAATTTCATATCCTTGAAATTAACACCCCTCATGAAGCCCTGGAAAAGTTAAATACTGTCTTTGGCATTCAAAATAAAATCAGGGCCCACCAGCTTGAAAATGAGTTGCTTACTTTGGACCCCAACAATTTCTCCTCTATTGAATATTTTTTGTCCAAATTCAAGACCCTTAGACTTCTTTTAGAAGGTTGTAAAGTCAAAAGGGAAGATGGTAGCCTCATCTATTGCATTCTTGCTAAGCTTGGCCTAGCATACTCTATATTTGTTTCCACCTTCCAATCCACTAGAGAAGCCATCATTTCTTCAGGAACCACCTACAAGAACCCCTCTTTTGATGCCTTTTGTGATTATTTGATAAGAGAAAAAGAAAAACTCTTACACCTTGGTCTTATCACTTATGGAAACGCTTCTAAGAAAGCCTTAGCAACCCAACAACAATTATATCAAAAGAATCCCAAGAAGCAGTATCCTAAAAAGTATGGTCCGAAACCAAACAAGGGTCCTAAGAAATTTCAGCCGCAAACTGAAAAGAAACTCACCAAAATGATAAGGCAAATAAAAACAAAGGGAAGAAGACAGATAGACATTGCAACTTTTGTAATCGTGATGGCCATATAGAATCCAAATGTTTTAATAATATTGAAGCCTTAGAAGCAACAATGAAGAAGCACAACATCAATTTGGAGCACTCTTCACCTTCATGTTCAGGAATGGCACTTTCTGCTTGTGGTTTTTAAGCATCAAGATATGATTTTGCATTAAATGTATCTTCTTCTTCCCCTTTTCATGATTGGCTCATAGATTCTGGAGCTGCTTACCACATGGCCAAAAATAAAGCCATGTTTTCTTCTTCAAATGATTTTAACACCAAACAAATTTATGTTGGTGATGATAGATCTCTTAGTGTTGTAGGATCTGGAACCATTCATATAGATAATGGTCAGTTTAATGATGTACTATGTTTTCCTACCTTGTCATTCAAACTTCTATCTATTTATCAGATAACTCATTTAGGTGAAGGGAAAATAGTAGAATTCTCACCTCATGATGTTGTAATCAAGGACCTCAAAGATGTTAGACATATTTTAGCTACTGGAATTGCTGATGATTCCACAAGGTTATATAATTTTGACAACTTTGGGTCATCACGTCTTCCCTCCATTTTTGTTGCTGATAATGATGAAGTGAGCAAACTTTGGCATGAGTGATTTGGTCACTTAAACTATCGCTCTCTTCAAACTCTATGTAATGAAAATATGGTGACGAGTTTTCCTATGGTATCTTGCCGAGATGGTGTTTGCTCCATATGTGTACTTGGAAAACTTCATTGGGATAGTTTTGAAAATCATGCCTCTTAGCATGCTTCTGCCCCTTTGCAGCACACATTGATTTATGTGGTCCTCTTCCCGTTGTTTCTTTCTCTGGTTGCAAGTACTTCTTAACTTTCATTGATGATTTTTCCATACACACTTGGGTATACTTCTTAAAACTCAAGAGTGAATTTCTTAAAATGTTCTTGGCCTTTAAAGCCTTTGTTGAGAAACAATCTAGACATCCAATTCTTAAGTTAAGATTAGACAATGGAGGAGAATATGCTAACAAAAAATTTATCAACTTCTACACTGAGCATGGCATTCAATTGCAACATACCGTTCCATATACTCCACAACAAAATGGTGTAGCTGAAAGGAAGAATCGCACCTTAAAAGAAATGGCTAATTGTATGTTTCAATCTAAAGGAATTAGTCTCAATTTTTGAGCAGAAGTAATTAACTGTGAAAATTACATAGTAAATCACACTCCTACTAAGGCTTTAAAGAATATAACTCCAGAAGAAGTTTGGAGCTCAATCAAACCAGATGTAAGTCACTTTCGTGTTTTTGGAAGTGATGCTTGGGCCCATATTCCAGATGCGAAACATAAAGCCTTAGAACCTAAGAGTGAAAAATGAATTTTTGTTGGATATTTTGAAGATGTCAAAGGATATAGACTTCTTCAACCAAAATCCAAAAATATAATCATTAGAAGAGATGTAAAATTTGATGAAAAAATATCATCAAGCGAGCCTAGTTCGGCAGGTGTGCCACCTTTGGCTTGTAAGCTTGATTCGGCATATGTGCCACCTCTCTCTCTCTCTCTTTTATTTTTAATAGCATTCCTTCTATTTCAGATGATGACAGTGAGGATGAAAATCCTCCTCCACCTCTTGAAGTTATTCCTTTTACTCCACGGCTTCCAAGATGGGTCCACTCTACTCGGGATGCAGCAGGTTCTCTTGTAGGTGACACTGTCGATCGATGACATACACGTTCTTAGTTCGAAAGAGCCTCTTCCTTATTGGCTCAAGTTACAGAAAATACTGATCCAGAAACCTTTGAAGAATCCTCCGGCCATCCAGATTGGGATGAAGCTATGAATTAAGAATATCATTCCTTATTGGCGAATGATACTTGGGATCTTGTTCCTCTTCCAAAAGGAAGAAAACTTGTTAGATGCAGATGGGTTTACAAAACAAAGTTTGGACCAAATGGAAAAGTGGATAGACATAAAGCTCATCTTGTCGCTAAAGGATTCTCACAAGTTGAAGGCATTGGCTATATTGAAACCTACTCCCCTGTTTCCAAAATGAATTCTATCCACCTTGTTCTTTCCCTTGCTTCCTCCTTTAAATGGGAAGTCCATCAGATGGATGTTAGATCCGTCTTTTTACATGGACATTTGCATGAATAAATCTGCATGGAAAAACCACCTAGATTTATCCAGAACAAATCTAGCCTTGTTTGTCACCTTAGGAAGTCTCTCTATGGTCTCAAAAAATATCCTCGGGCTTGGTATGCCAAAATGGATAGATTTATTTTAGATAATGGCTTTTATAGGTGTCATTCTGACAACACTGTCTACACCAAGAAAGTGGGCAAGTCCTTCACCATCCTTGTTCTTTATGTTGATGATCTTATCCTTACTGGTAGTGATCCCAACCATATAAACCATGTGAAGTCTAGCCTCAAAAGGAAGTTTGAAATGATAGACTTAGGAAACTTGCATTATTTCCCTGGTCTTCAAGTCTTGCAATCCAAAGAAGGTATTACCCTCTCTCAGTCCAAGAATTCCTGTGATATTCTACACCACTTTCACATGGAAGACTGTAAGCCAGCCCCTTCTCCCTTTCAGTCTGGAGTCAAGCTTTCAGTCACTCGTAATACCCCTAAAGTTGATGCTACCTTATACCACCAAATTGTTGGTAAACTTCTGTATCTAACCCATACCCGTCCTAACCTTTCCTTTGATGTTGGTCTTGTTGCTCGGTTTACGCACCAACCTCACGAAAGTCACTGGAAATCAGCTAAAAGAATAATTTGATATATTCGAGGTACAGTTCAGTTCGGGATTCATTACAGTGAAGGAGCATCTCCATTGTTCATTGGTTTAACTGATTGAGATTGGGCTAGTGACCCTGATGATCGAAATTCTACTGCAAGATATGTATTCACTCTTGGTTCAGGACCTATTACATGGTCTTGTAAGAAACAAAGTGTCATCTCTCTTTCTTTAGCAGAAGCAAAGTATTATGGTGCAGTTGAAGCCAACAAGGAAGTCATGTGGCTTCGTTAGATCCTGTCTAAATTTGGTCTTCATCAGCAGCATCCAACTACACTTTGGTGTGATAATCAGAGTGCCATTCAGCTATGTAAAGATCCAGTTCAGCATCAGTGTATGAAACACATTGAGCTCCACATACACTTCATCAGAAAGCTCATTCATGATCGTTTTCTTGAAGTGCAGTATTGTCCAACCAATGATCAAGTAGTCGATATCTTTACAAAGTCTCTCACAGAAGCGAATTTTACCAAAATTCGTTCCATGCTTGGAGTTCAGGAAAGTTATCATTAAGGGGGGATAGGCTCTAATGCCTCCTTCCTTATCCAATTGTGTCACCTTTGTAAATCCTTCAATCATATCCCAAGTTGTTCTTAAGGGGGGATTTTAGGATATTCTGACACATAGGAAATAGTTAAGAATAACTTAGTCTAGTGTAGATTTAGGTAAAGTGTGTTTATTTACTATGTACATTTGTAACTTATAGTTCGACGGTCACGATTTGCAGTGATCTGACGGTTCACTCTCTCCTCGGTATTAACGACACTTGATTTGTGGCTTAACACCCGATTGTTCCATGATCTCTATTTAAAAAGCATGGAGGGCAATCTGTCTGGTAACTATTTATGAGAGAAACATATGTAACTTTTCTTTTTATATTAATAAATTGCTTGAAGTGGCCACGTTGGCTCAGTCAATGGAATGTTTCCCTCTTCAAGGGTTTTAACCACGTGATAATACTAGTGTACTAATTTTTGAACTATTTGTGAGTGGTGACCTTTGGTTTTTGATCTAAGGAACTTACCCTGTAAATTCCTACAACATAGAGGTCAGGGTCAAGTTGGGTGTTGTAATATCCCCTTTTCAGGAATATCAAGATTCTATTCCAGAGATTTAATGAAAAGGAATTTACTGGATATTTCACCTTTAAAAAGAAAGGATGATATCTAGAGGCTACCTGGCCATCTACAGACTCTGTCTATAGAACTTGGAATAATCCCTTTTTCAAGAATTTCAACAAGGTGCTCAAGGAAAACGTTGTATAAGTAAAACTATGAAAAAATAACATAGATCAGGGCTTGGTTCCTCTTTTTTATGCTGTATGTGGCTTATATATGGAATTTCATCAGAAAAAAATTAGTATAAGCACATTAAACAGATCTCCCAAATAGTAGACTAGCTAAAAATCACCCAAAGAGGAAGGTTGCAATCAAATGCAAGAACTGATTCAGGAATTGCGCTGTTTTAGAAAATGTTTAGTGGAGATCAGAAAGAATACTCATATTTTATTAATACAATAGCAAACCAACATTATGATTAAGCCCTTTCAATATACAGTAGAAATCATGGGCCAATACAGCAATAAATCTTCAGAAAAGAGGAGGAACACATGTATATTTGCAGAAATGCTTCAACAGCGTTATTTTTCAAGAGGTTTAGTAGCTCGAAGTTACAACTCAGATCTAGGATAGATATATGGACAAAATATCAGATCTATACCAGATCTGGAGACTATATAGTTTTTTCTACAAGATCCACTTGGAATTTTTACAAAAGCATGCATGAATAAGAGTAGATCTGAGAAACAAGTTGCAGATCTGGAAACTGCTGCAGTCAATTTATGAATATGAAATTTCATTACAATGGATCAGATCTGAATAGAACATAGATCAACAAGCTAATCCATGGATCACCTAGTGGAAGGAAAACCCCAGCACTAAGGATCTCTGATCTAAACTACGAGCAAAACACCATAAAGAGATCTACAACAAAATAACACAGTCTTCCAACATAGACAGCGTTGTGCCTCAAATTTCATAGATAAACACTATAGAATTACAGATCTAAAGCATAAAGAAATGATACACTCTTCCAAGAGGTCAAAGGACCCACTCCATGGAGAGAGGCTCTCAAAATACACTAGATCTCTGCAGATCTAGATCACCACTTGTTGCAGCTTGCAGAGACAGCAAAACCCTCAATGGATCAGCGCTGCCAATGTAAGTAGGAGCTTGGCCTCAAGCCTAATAGTGGTTCAATTCAGCAAACTTTCCTCCTTGAATAATCAAAGGAAGAGGTGAAACTCCTGCATGGGAATTCCAAATAGAATCCTCCACTCAACAGCAGAGAATGGTATTTGTCTAAGCAGACAAATAATTAGAAATATGATCTATCAAAAACCTTCTCTTGCTGACCTCCTCCATATTTTATAAGATGAGAAAGCCTTTGCAAACCCTAAACCATCTTGATGAGTTAGCCCTTTTCACATGAGAGGCTCCCTTCTAGATTTGCGCTGTCTCTTTTGGAGATGCAATGAACCTAGACAACGTTGTTGATTTGGTCAAGGCTGACCCAGTCTTTAGCTCAAACCTCTTTCACACCTACAAGTGATTATTTACATGGCCCTGATTTGTCTTTGTTCACATGGGCATTGATTTATTCAGACTTTTTAGGAGTTTTACATGTCCTCCTTTATTCATTTATTCATGAAACGGAAATTAAAACAAAATTGAATGTTCCTCTTAGCTAAGGCTAAGTGGGAACATTACAGTCCTCCCCTCCAAAATATTGTTTGGCCTCAAGCAATTGACAGGGTAAGAGTTGTAGTTCTTCTTCTTCTCCATGGATGGCACCATCAAGGATCAATTTTTCATCATGGACCAAGTGCTCGTCAAGCCAATACATCAGAAATTTCTCCTCCAATGCTAACATGATAGGGGCATAGTCTATCCCTTTAGGAGTGTAAAACTCAACAGAAATAAACATGGGTGAAGCAATGTCACACCTAAAACATGTATCATGAAGTACAAGGTAAAGTTCCATCCCATGTGGTACATGTACACTTCCCACTTTTTTCCCATACAAACCCATAAACAATACCAATATATCATCTATTTATGGAAGCCAAATCACATATATGCAAACAAAAATGTGCACTTGAGGAGGTGGGTCACAATCCCACATAAGATACCAACGCAATGCACTCCTTTTCTTGAGTAAATCTAAGTGTGGCAAGTGGTATTCCCACCACATATTTTCTGCATGGGTCACTTTGACATGGCTGAAAGTGATACCCAAGTTAGGTGCCTTTGGGAAGCACCCATCATGATAGAGAATCTCCCTTTGCACCTCAAGGGAGTGACCAGATTTAGAATTTTTATTGGCCTCACCAATGCCATGAGATCTGCATGTAATATCACTCCTTGTAGGAGCCATGGCCTGCATACATATGGTAAGATAATATGTCAAATCAGAAAAATAAACATGCTCCATAAGATCATATTCTTTACCATTCAAGTCTCCCACACACAAATTCGCAAATTCGCAAAGTCGCAAATTCGCATAGGTAACAAAGTCACAAGGTCGCAAAGTCACAAGATCGCAAAGTCTCACAGGTTGCAAAGTTGTAAGGTCACAAGGTCACATAGGTCACAAGGTCACAAAGTCGCATAGGTTGCAAATGTTGCATAGTCGCATAGGTCGCAAGGTCGCAAAGTCAAAAGTCGTGATAGGTCACAGTCACATAGGTCGTGTCACAAATTTGCATAGGTCGCAAAGTCACAAGGTCGCAAAGTCGCATAGGTCGCAAAGTCACAAGGTCGCAAAGTCGCATAGGTCGCAAAGTAGCATAGGTCACAAAGTCACATAGGTCACAAAGTAGCAAGGTCGCAAGGTCGCAAGGTCGCAAAGTCACATAGGTCGCAAAGTCGCATAGTTCGCAAAGTCGCAAGGTCGCATAGGTCGCAAAGTCGCAAAGTCACATAGTTTGCAAGGTCGCAAATTTGCAATGTCGCAGCTCTATAGGTCGATAGTCTCAAAGTTGCATAGGTCGCAAAGTCACATAGGTCACATGGTCGCAAAGTCGCAAAGTCACATAGGTCGCAGTCGTGTAAGGTCACAAGTACCAAAGTCGACAGTTTGGCAAAGTCGCATAGGTCGCAAGGTCTCAAATTCGCATAGGTCACAAGGTCACAAAGTCGCATAGGTCGCAAAAAGGTCGCAAGGTCAAAAACACCCACATAGGTCAAAAGGTCGCAAAGTCGTGATAAGCCAGTGGTCGTAAAGTCGCAAATTCGCATAGGTCGCAAGGTCACATAGGTCGAAGTCACATAGGTTGCAAAGTTGCAAAGTCGCAATTCGTGACAGTCGAATGTCGCAAGGTCACAAAGTTGCAAATTCACATAGGTCACAAAGTCATGTTCGCAAAGTCACATAGGTCACAAAGTCTCATAGGTCGCAAAGTCACAAGGTCGCAAGGTTGCAAAGTCACATAGGGCTCCAAAGTCGTGGTGCTGTACCCGTATAGGTTGCATTAGTCACATAGGTCGCAAAGGTCACATTCTACCACTCAGTCACTCCTATAAAGGGGAGAAATCATCCAATTTGAGAGAGGCTTCAACGACAGTAGACAACATCCTTGTCTCAACCAACAAATATCTCAAAGCTCTAGATACTCTTCCAAAGAAGGATTGGATTACGACACAAAATGATAAAGTAAATCTACGCATGAGAATCCAATATTGGGAAAATATGGCTAAGGATGTAGACAAGGTCATATATTCATATAATCATCTCCTCAGTGGGTTATATCGATGGTCGAAGTCCATCACACTCCTTCCATAAGGTCACTAGTAACACCAAAGGAATGGGAGGAACTACTACATGAAATGCAAGGATTTCTCGACCCAATTAGACAAGCTTCCAACTCCAACAACTTGCAAGTGACAAGAGAAAGCATCACGCAGTATGTGGTTGAGCCAGTCAGGGTTCACACCAAATTTTCTACCTTGTGAAACTAAGTCAACGCCCCGAAAATCACGTTGATTCCATATGCCCTCGAGTGCATGCATGGACACGGGGAAGACATGCCTCAACTGGTCATGATAGATACAGACTACAAATCATGGAAGAACTATCTCAGGGAGCATCAATATATTGACACTTTGGCCTTATCAATTAGCAGATCATTAGCACATGGTCAATGCATGAGAAATACTATCTCATTTTTTGTTGCACAACATAGTAGATTGGTGAAGATTGAATCAGAAACTAAGAGAAACATGAGGGAGTCCCTGGGTCGCAATCAGCCCTAGGTCGCAATCCACCCTAGGTCATAATCAACCCTGGGTTGCAATCTCCCTTAGGTCGCAACTTCCCTTAGGTCGCAATGTCTCTTAGGTCGCAACCTCCCCCAAGTCGCAATCTCCCTTAGGTCGCACCTCTGTCGCAATATCCCTTAGGCCTAAATTCCCCGAAACGCACCACCTTAGGTCACAACCTCCCATAAGTCGCAATCTCCCTTAAGTCGCAATATCCCTCAGGTTGCAATCTCCCTTAAGTCGCAACTTCCACTGGGTCGCAATCTCCCTTAGGTCGCAATTTCTATGAGGTCGTAATCTCCCGTAGATTGCAACTTCCCCTCAGTCACAAGTAATCCCAAGAGTCAGGGAAGACCAAAGGTCACGGGAAACCCAAGAGTCACCTCGGCCTATATGTACATCTTCTAGTGATTTTGTAAGGGACTTTTGGGTTGTGGACTTTTGAGAGAGACACATTGCTTTTTATTGAATAGATGCCTCTTTATGAATACAAAGAAGTGTTATTGGATCTAACTATTGAATCTGATGAAATTTTCCTATGTGGTTATGCTATGAATATGGTATCTTCAAATGAATGAATGCTTCTTTCAAATATTGGTGCACATTTCTACTCATGTATTCCCTTGTATTATGAGCTTCCTTGCAACACGTGGATGATATATGATGTTCTAACTTAAATAAATGTTGATGAACTGCTTTATCGATATTTGCTTTAAATATTTCTTTGGATGTGCATAGTTGATAAATGAAACACTTAGCCATTGTCAAACTTTTCTCATTTTTTAAGTGAATCTTGTGATAAGTATGATCTTGGTAAATTTTTTCTAACAATGCTTTTCATAAGTTTCATGCTTTAAATTCCACTTTTCTATTCATGCTATTATGTTTCAAAGGGCATTCATCAATCACTGACTTGTATTCGTTCAACATTCGTGCATTCTCCATCTTAGCGAGTCCCCTCTCTATCCAAAAAACATATTCACCAATTTAATGGAAACCAGGCCTACATACCGGATGGGACCCCCAAACCAAACGGTGTAGAGTCTAATTGGGATTCTGCACTGGGGAGATCCCCTTAGTGTTGGCGAGACATTTTCAACCATCAACAGATTTGGCACTAGAAGGAGGGCCAGATGAAAAACAGAGCCCTTGGAGCCTATAGTTTAGTCTCATATCTGTAAATGGCTCGTCCCAAAATCATACTCTCAAGATGTTTATCGGGTTTATCTACTTGTATATGCTTAATCCATGACGAACCTCTCTATCACTTGTCTCAGTTGAAGTTCGATGGTGAAAATGGAATTTTCGTAATCGACCACCTATCTGATTTTCTTGAGTTTTGTGAATATTATGAAAATGATGATGAGGAGTTTTCTTGTGTTATTTTCCCCCTCACCCTTGAAGGACACATCAATAAATGGTGTCGCACGCTACCAACATCTTCCATCCATTCGTTTGAGTAACTCATCGGTGAGCCTCAACAAGATTTTCACAGGTACGATTTTCAAGATGCGTTAATAAGGATAAATGAGATTAGAATGAAACCTCATGAATATATAGAGGATTTTTCTATTATATTTGTTCATACTTGTTTTGAGTTCCCTGAAAGAGATGTCGATTGGGCATATTTAATTGAACAGTTTCAACAATTGGTTTTTGTTTCTCTGCAACACCTCCGATCTGAAATAAACCCTGATCCTTATGGATGTTATGATAATCCTCAAGTTACTAACTGGCCAAATTCAGTTCTGAATATTTTATTTCCCATATCTCTGAGTCAGTAACAACTTCAAGCCTCCAAGGAGGAACTTACTATTTGTGACATTTCTCATCCTCCTCCTAATTTCATACCTAATGGATTTTTGTTCGCAAATAGTTTAAGTGATGAAATATTCTTGCAGGGAAATGAACCATGTTGTATCGCCTCTGCATCTTTCATAATCCCTGTCAAATAAAGACTCAAAAAAAAATTTGATTTAACATCTCTCCATGTTAATGAAACCAATCTCGATTCCATTGAACATAAGCTTGGGTCTAGTCCTAAATCTCATTCACCTATCGACAATGACTTGGGATTTGTCTTGAATGAAGTTGATTGTACTGTAAAGTCCATGCACCATGAAATTAATGCAGGCTCATTGTTCCCTCTGGATGACAATAATGTGCGAGATGAAAGTTCTAGTACGATTGGTACTCCCTCATCTGAATCATTTCATATATTATTCCCCGATTCATTTCTTGAGTCTGCCACACCAATGATTTCTACAAATAATTCAGAACTTTCTTCTGCTCATGTTGGTGGTAGTGATGAACACGAGGGTGATGTTTCAAAATTGCACTACAAGGATGGTGAATCTCTTTCTCATGATATCTTCCATTCGTAGTCCTTAATCGATCAAGAAAGAGACCTTATGTCTTGACAATCTCGGGATGTTTCTCTCAATGTTTCATCCTCATTTTCGGTCCAAGAAGAGCCTAATGTACCGGATACCTAGCCTGATAAAATTGGTTGCTTCAATGCTTGTAATTTCTCTGAAAATGTATTCACTCATACCTCTACTGATTGTCACTCGTATCTATATTTTGATCCTATGAAGCCACCCAAATTCAATGATTCACCTTTCAAATATTCAAGGACTCGTCAGGAATTTGAGGCACTTCAGGTTCCACTGATGGTCATGTTAGGTTCTTACGATCTTGATGAGACCCTTGAACCAAGTCAAATTAGGATTTTTGAAATTAGGATTTCCATGCACCACACTCCTCCCGCCATAATCTCGTCGAATGCCAACTCATCTTGGAAAGCCCTTGATTCGAGTGATGTTCTCCTAAACACATATTTCAATCCCCTATCAGTTGATATGCATCAACCTCTATACCCTAAGGTATTTGCTAAAGGGAGGACACCAGCCATTGTCTCAAATCGATTTTATTGTTGCCCAGCCGGTACGGATTGCAGTCAAGTACAAGCAAATGATGTTTTACAATCCAATCACCTGACTTCTCTGTTACCTAAGACGCTCTTGGTGAATTCATCTCATCCTTGGGAATCTAAAGAATCAGATTTGTTGAGCTGTCATTCTATCAATGTGAAAACATCTAAACAAATTAATAATATGATCATTGATAGTTATTCAACTGCCACAAACAATGATTCACCAATTAGTCTCACGAAACCTCTAGCTCCTTGTTTGAAGGTTCAGAATTTTTCTAGGGCAGTGAGGCACTGCAGCTCCCGCTAAAGGTTACATTAGGTCCTCACATCCTCGAAAAAACTCATGGACAACTTCAAACTAGGGTTTCTGAAATTAGGGTTTATGCACTTAAATTCTCTACATCTCAATTTCACCTGGAAAACACATATTTCCTCCATGTCATCAAATTCATCATCCCCACTCTTGTGATAAGGTTGATGCTTTGCTTGAAGGATTTTATCTGAAAAATTTCTCTATGAGCAGACAATATCTTACCTCCACTAGATTTAGGGTTAAGCATGAATAGATGTGTGTCATGGCTAGATGATTATAGGTTTCAAGTACATCTTCGTGTCTATCAGGATGGGATTGTAGTTTGGCTTGAAAAAACTTTTCTAGCACGTTCTATGGTAAGTAGCCATGACCTTCTTTCTATTATACATCTTTTACAAGTAAGCTTTGTTTTTGGTGCACAATTTTTTATGCTAGTTCTAATTGCGCACATACTTGTTCTTGTAGGCCGGGAACTGATGCGATGGTTGCACTGGAAATCTGATTTCACATGACCCGACTACATCTACGGTTAAATTAGGGTTTGAGTTTTGGGCTAGCTAGGGTTTGTTAATTAAATTTTACTTGTTCATGTTGTTAATTAGGCTTTACTTGTCAGGATTTTCTTTATGGTTAAATTTTGTCCCCTATATTTTCTTCACTGTAAGTAGTTTAGTTTTATCCATTATGGTTTTTGCGCTAATTTTCATTTTCTCATTGTTGCATGGAATTCATAAAATCGCTACACATGCGTTGCATTTTCCTTTATCTGCAATTAGTTGATTTATTTCACGCATAACATTGCATTGCATAACCTAAAATTTGTGATCAACACGGTCTTGAATATATTAATGAATTGTTTTCATGTTTCATGTGTTAACTGGAGATGGGGTGTGAAGGCTTGGCATGGGGGAAAACCTAAAAAATTAGAATATCTTTCAATTTCTATCAAACAAGAAACAACCTCCATTTCCCATAAAATAAGTCGAGATCCCCCATCCGCCCTAGCACAATGAATGTTGAGTAATAATTGCTAATGTGCACATAAAAGATAATGAAATTAAATGAAGTGTAAAGGATTGAGAAAGGCTTCCTGCACAGAGAGGTAATGCAACGAATCCGTCGGGGTACTGACTAGGCTCGCTGGCAGTGGAGCAACGTTTATGATTTCTTGAAGTGACTCCACCGAGGTGTTGTCTAGGCCTGCTAGTAGCAGAGAAACACCAGAAACGTATTTTAAAAATTTTTGAGTATAATAAGCCCTCTACCTTTTTCTTTGCATCATCGTCAACTACTAGCATGTGTGAATTTATATTTGGGTGTTTACTGATCAAAAAGGCCTAGATGAGGCACAAAATAAAGGCATATATGTAAAGGTAAAAGAAACATAAGAGGTACCCACATGCCTGTTCAATATTCCCTTGCATCACTATCCAGACTCGGACTATTGTAGGGATTTTGGCAGAGATGCTGGATTCTACCAGTGGTTCGCCAATTGTTGTAGCTACTACAATGCCACCCAAAATTTTGGGCATATTCAAAATTTCGAGTCCCCCTCTGGTCGATTATACCATTAAGGTTTTGACCCGACCTTCAGTCAGTTAATCTCCCCATGACCTTTTGCTACCAAACCCTGTCGTTGTGCCCATTCATACGATGCACACCACACCCACTTGTCTTATTGTCTCATGACTATAGTAGATTTTGTGAGGTTTGTTGCTGAAAAGAGCATTGCGAGTTCATCCATGGATTCAATTCTGGGTTTCCCATAGTAGTCATCACTAATCACTGAGGGCACCGAGATCGGACATATAATGCTTTAATCTAGCTTGCATTATGTTGGTCGTGCTAAGGTTCGGGAGAAACCCCAATTTCTCAAGAAATTTTTCCCTTTCCCATTTTACCTAATTCATATTCCCCTGGGGCACATTCTGATATGCATTGCATGAAATCATGATAAAATCATCGAATATAATTTTACCTCGGGTTCATGACTATTTTCCCTCATCTCAACATGTGCATTAAGGTTTTCAAGGTTTTAGTGCGGTGTTACAAGTCCTACGCACTTGCAAGCCCATTTTCTCTGGCATGTTCATTGAAATGAAGTGGATACATCTTGTGTTGATGATTAGGGAAAGACTTGAGTTTCATTAGGGTATGGAAAACGTTGGCTCTCCTCTGCACCTCTAAAACCCTAAATTATTATGATCAAGAATCCGACCATGCCTTGAATTAACATTCATTATCTAGAACTCTTTTCACACAGTGCTTCAAGGAATTTTCTCTAAAATCACATAATCACTGTGGGAAACAAAAAATATTAAATTCACGATTGGTGGTTCCATTAAATGTATAAATTTGAATTTGATCTCCAAAGTGAAGCATGAGATGATCCATCCATGCAATTTATAACAAATTAATTTGGATTGTTTTCATGATACTAGAGTGAATCAATGTTTGTCTTTTTATCTATTCATTGATCCCACATGAAAAGTATATCTTTGGTAAACTAATTTTTTTGTTTCATCTTCTTTGCAGGACACCAAGAAAATGTGGCTTAGATCCACATCCAAAAGGGAAACACTTGTACTCAAGGAAAGAAACGCAGAGGTCGCAAAGTCACATAGGTCACAAGGTTGCGAGGTCGCAAGGTCGCAAAGTCGCATAGGTCTCAAGGTTGCAAATTTGCATAGGTCGCAAAGTCACATAGGTTGCAAAGTCACATAGGTCACAAGGTCGCAAGGTCGCAAAGTTGCAAAGTCGCATAGGTCGCAAAGTCACATAGGTCGCAAATTTGCGTAGGTTACAAAGTCCCAAATTCGTAAAGTCGCAAATTCGCATAGGTCGCAAAGTCGCAAGGCCGTAAAATGGCAAGATCGCAAAGTCGCATAGGTCGCAAAGTCGCAAGGTCTCAAGGTCGCATAGTTCGCAAGGTCGCAAAGTCGCATAGGTTGCAAAGTCACAAAGTCGCAAAGTTGGATAGGTCGCAAGGTCGCAAAGTCGCAAAGTCACATAGGTCGCAAAGTCACATAGGTCACAAAGTTTCATAGGTCGCAAAGTCGCAAATTCGCATAGCTCGCAAAATTGCAGGGTCGCAAAGTCGCATAGGTCACAAATTCGCATAGGTCGCAAAGTCACAAGGTCACATAGGTCGCAAAGTCACATAGGTCGCAAGGTTGAAAAGTCGCAAGGTCACAAGGTTGCATAGGTCGCATAGTCACAAAGTCGCATAGGTCACAAATTCGCATAGGTCGCAAAGTCGCAAAGTCGCAAGGTCGCAAAATTTTAAAATCACATATGTCGCAAAGTTGCAAGGTCGCAAAGTCGCAAGGTCGCAAGGTCACAAAGTCACATAGTTCACAAAGTCACATAGGTTGCAAGGTCGCAAAGTCGCATAGGTTGCAAGGTCGCAAAGTCACATAGGTCACAAAGTCGCAAAGTCGCATAGGTCGCAAGGTCGCAAAGTCGCAAAGCCGCAAATTTGCATAGGTCACAAAGTCGCAAGGTCATAAAGTTGCAAGGTCACAAAGTTGAAAATTCACATAGGTCGCAAAGTCACAAGGTCGCAAAGTCTCATAGGTTGCAAAGTCATGAGGTCGCAAAGTATCATAGGTCGCAAAGTCGCAAGGTCGCATGGTCGCAAGGTCGCAAATATCACATTCGGCCACTCAGTCACTCCTATAAAAGGGAGAAATCATCCAATTTGAGAGAGGCTTCAACGATAATAGAAAACATCCTTGTCTCAACCAAAAAATATCTCGAAGCTCCAGATACTCTTCCAAAGAAGGATTGCATTACGACACAAAATGATAAAGTATATCTATGCATGAGAATCCAATCTCAGAAAAAGATGGCCAAGGATGTAGACAAGGTCATATATTCATATAATCATCTCCTCAGTGGGTTATATCGATGGTCGAATTCCATCACACTCCTTCCATCAGGTCACTAGCAACACCTAAGGAAAGGGATGAATTACTACATGAAATGCAAGGATTTCATGACCCAATCAGACAAGCTTGCAACTCCAACGAATTTCAAATGACAAGAGAGAGCATCACATAGTATGTGGTTGAGTCGGTTAGGGTTCACACCAAATTTTCTACCTTGTGAAACTAATTCAACGCCCAGAAAATCACGTTGATTCCATATGCCCTTGAGTGCATGGACAGACAGAGGGAAGACATGCCTCAACTAGTCACGATAGATACATACTACAAATCATGGCAAACCTTTCTCAGGGAGCATCAACATATTGACAATTTGGCCTTATCAATTAGCAGATCATTAGCACATGGTCAATGCATGAGAAATACTATCTCATTTTTGTTGCACAACATGGTAGCTTAGGGAAAATTGAATCAGAACCTAGGAGAAACATGAGGGAGTCCATGGTTCGCAATCATCCCTAGGTCGAAATCCACCCTAGGTCATAATAAACCCTGGGTCACAATCTCCCTTAGGTCACAATGTCTCTTAGGTCGCAACCTCCCCCAAGTCGCAATCTCCCTTAAGTCACAATCTCCCTTAGCTCGCAACTTCCCCTGGGTTGCAATCTACCTTAGGTCGCAATATCTATTAGGTCGCAACCTCCTCTAAGTCGCAATCTCCCTTAATTCATAATCTCCGTCAGGTCATAATATCCCTTAGGTCGCAACTTCCACTGGGTCGCAATCTCCCTTAGGTTGCAATCTCCCTCAGGTCGCAAGTAATCCCAAGAGTCGGGGAAGACAAAAGGTCACGGGAAACCCAAGAGTCACCTCAGCCTATATGCACATCTTTTAGTGATTTTGTAAGGGAATTTTGGGTTATGGACTTTTGAGAGAGACACATTGCTTTTTATTGAATGGATGCCTCTTGATGAATACAAATAAGTGTTATTGGATCTCACTATTGAATCCGATGGAAGTCTCCTGTGTGGTTATGCTATGAATATGGTCTCATTGAATGAATGAATTCTTCTTTCAAATATTGGTGCACATTTCTACTCATGTTTTCCCTTGTGTTATGAGCTTCCTTGCAACACGTGGATGATATATGATGTTCTAACTTAAAGAAATGTTGATGAACTGCTTTGTTGATATTTGGTTTAAATCTTTATTGGGATGTGCATAGTTGATAAATGAAACACTTAACCATTGTGAAATTTTTATCGTTTGTTAAGTGAATCTTGTAATAAGTATGATCTTGGTAAAAAATTTCTAACAATTCTTTTCATAAGTTTCATGCTTTAAATTTCTCTTTGTTATTCATAGTATTATGCTTCACAGGGAATTCTTCAATCACTGACTTTTATTTTTTCAACATCTATGCATTCTCCATCTCAGTGAGTCCCCTCTCTATCCTAAAAAAATATTTACCAATTTAATGGCAACTAGGCCTACATACCGGATGGGATCCCCAAACCAAACGGTGTAGAGTCTAATTGGGATTATGCACCAGGGAGATCCCCTTATTGTTGGCGAGACATTTTCAACCATCAATAGGTTGATGAAGTGCTTGAATCGATTCTATCTTCAGTTGATCACACTCTCCCCTTAGAGAGTGAATTTAACACCACTCAAGTTATTATTAATTCAGATTCCACCACAAAAAGGGGCCTTTCACACGTTTCCATGGAACCCCCTCCAAGTATTGAGGCAATTTGCTTTGATTGGAATAGACCGACTTTGCCTTGTCTCCCTTCTTACACCCCTTTCCAAATCATTGTAAAGGTTTGTGATAAAAACGTGTGTCGCACTATTATAGATGAAGGTGATTTTGTTAGCATTTATTATCAACCACTTGGAAAGCTTTGGGCTCCCCTTATCTTGTGTTTGTTACAAAGAATCTATTGGATTTTAATGAAAGAGACAGTAAACATTTAGGGATCCTTCCTCGGTTTCCCATTACCTTGGAAGGAAAAAATTTCTATATTGATGTCATGGTAGTCCAAGGCCCCTTGGATTTCAATTTTCTCCTTCGGCAATAATATGTGTATGCAATGAAATTTGTCGTGTCCACACTCTTTTGTGTGATTTTTTTCCTTCATAATGGAAACATTGTGACTATTGACCAGATTTATTTTGTTGGTCTTGATCTAACTACCAACCATTCAACCTCCCTGAATGTTCCTTATATACAAGTGGTATCCACCCCACCATAGTTTAATTATGTGGCAAATTTTCCCATGCCTTAACCTATTGATGAAAATGACCCTCTCATTGTATGCTCGGCTTGCTTTGACTTAGATCTAGTAAGTGACATGATAAACCCTTGAATGGGGACATTGAAGCCTAATTTTCCCACCCCTGTTGAATCCCTTGACATGTAATATTTCCAAATAATTGTTCTTATGTCTAATAAAGACCTCTTGGAAGCCATGATCAAGATGTTTCCCTTGGCATGTATTCCTTCCATAGATTTTTCCTTTTGGAAGCCATGATCAAAGAACCAACCTCATGAGAATAATTATTTTCTTGTGTCAAGCTTGTTAAAAATGAAACAAGCCATCATGAGGATAGTTCCATTTTTGTGTCAAGCTCATTAAAAAATGAAACAAGGTGAGCATAGTTGTTTTCGTGTGTCAAGCTCATTAAAAAATGAAATATATCCTTGTCTAATTGATTCGAGTCTTTGACTACAACTCGTAAATGTTGAGTTGAACTTTCACCTAATCTTATAAATAAATCTTCATTTCATCTACCTATTCGTATCTAGTATTCTACTTGGGAAGATAAAATGAAGCTTGGGGGGCATATGCCTATAGTCATCATGCTAGAATTAAGTCACTAGCCTCTGCAGGTCATGTTGGGGGCATGGGAACCTATCTCAAGCATAGTTTTTTCTCTATTTTAAGCTTGTGTAAAAATGAAACCTATCTCAAGCACAATTTTTTCTTTATTTCACGTTTGCGTAAAAATGAAACCTATCTCAAGAATATTTTTTTCTTTGTTTCAAGCTTGTGTAAAAATGAAACCTAACTCGAC